>JBAIZL010000004.1:222487421-222617421 GCA_036971475.1 Prosapia bicincta
TATTTGAATAACCTGTGTTGTTTTAAATTATTAAACAAGAAAACGTATTATATATATATATATATATATATATATATATATCAGGAGAGTGTAAGCACATAGAAGGGATTGAAAAAGGTTGCTGTTTTCAGTTTTAAAATGGCGGGCTTACAAAGATTTTAAAGTTTATTAAGTTAGAAATGAGAATTTTTATGGACTCATTTCATTTTAAGACCAAGTTTATTAGACTGCTACAAGTAATAACGGAAAATAGCACACATTAGTCGAACGGAAGACTATTCCTCATCTGCTATTTTCAATATATAAATAACTTTATTCCACAAATTAAACCACAAGTACTAAAATTGTTTTAATTAAGTACTTCTTATATAATAGTTGCAAAAAAATATTTTAAAATGTCTAAATAAAAAAGTTTACATATTTAAACTTGCATTTTTAACACTAACCATCTTTTTACCAGTACCAAAATTTAAAATTATTAAACGTTTTTCACAGAATATGATATTAATATATAGCAAATGTATTTAAAATGTAATAATAATTATAATAAAAATAATAATAATTCTTACTGTTTAATTAAAATATTGAAAGTAGAAGCCTTAAACAATGAAGATTGATTTGTTCAAAAACAGATACAAGATTTTCTTCGAAAGTTTCTTCTGACACTGAAAAGGGCGAAAGCGAAATGTTTTAAAAATATTTTGTTTCAAACCTGGGTCTTCTTCAATATTACTAACTCAAATGGGAAAAGCCTTGAGAAATAGTTTACTTCATAATAGTCCTAATGATTGTTAACAGAAATTTTAGTTTCTTGATCACTTTACACTATAATTTTAGGTATTTATTTTTCGTGCCCACGTGTACGATTTTAGCGAAAACAATTATACCGGCCGACGCAGAAAGTCATCAGGGATACGAAAAAAATAACGAAAACTCTCGCTCAGAGAAATAAATACCATTTAACAAAATAAAGTTGGGTAAAAAATTCAGTGCAGAGTAATCAGAAGTACTACGTTCGCGTATCAACAAGGCGCCGTTCTACTTATATGTATAGTGAAGTATAGTTATAAAGTATCCAGGATGTGGTTGTAGTTTTATAAATTACTATATACCTATATTAAAAAATACCTGTAAAGTGTCCAGCCAGGATAGATTTGGTTGTAATTTTATACATTAACTAATTAGACGTCTACTTCCGCGGTCTAATACTGTTTGTATTGTGACGTCACGTGATCTCTATTCTAGCCTTACATGTGTACATTTGGTTGAACGTATAAAATTATAACCAAATCCGTCCTGACTGGATACTTCATAGGTATATAAAATTAACCTTCCGTGGCAATAACAAACAATAATTACCAATATAGCTTCAGAACATGTTTTTGATTCGTTTTATAAGCATTGTAATGAGGGTGGGCAATCTGCATTTTTACCAGCACTATTAGCACCACGTATGGGGGATTTACAATTTTCCAAAACTATTAATTTTTGAGGCGTGAGCGAGAGTTGTAATAATTGTTTCCGTTTCACTGACGACTTTCTGCGTCGGCAGATATAATGTTTTTCGCTAAAATCGTGCCGTGGGCATAGTAAATAAATACCTAATTTTATTAATAATGTAGCAATGTATGTACAGAAACAATGTAATTTTGTCGCTCATATGAAATTGTTTAGAATAAAAAGGTGGTTGTTTTAATCAGTCAAAAAACATCATTAGAATGGCGTTCCTACAACTATAGTGTTGCTACTTTCAAATTGTTTTAAAACCTAAAACATAAAGATAGCTCGTCTACAGTGTCCAGACCAATAATGCTTTAGAAATAAATATAATTACAATGGTCAATAACTATTATTAATTTATTACAAATCATGTATTTCTACAACAAATTAATTATAGAAACTTTGTCCTTATAAAAATTTAAAAACAAATTACTCTAAATTCAATATAGTTTAACAAATTATTTTCAACCCACAATAAAAACATGGGTTCCCAAATTGGTCACGCGGAAAAGCAGTTTGTAGAAACAAATTTCTAAAAATAGTTTTCACTGCTATACTGATAGTGGACAAGTAAAAGAGAAGCTATTCAAGGTCCTCAATGCCGACAGTTGCAAACCGTTAAGAAATAAAATTATTCGAAGGACAAAAGCGGGAATATAGGGTTTTTATTGACATCCGTGACTCACAGCATTGAACAATGCACTGATCAACTGCGAAACGTATCTACTGAAAAACATCAATATGTAGTGGTTTTCCCCAAGTGATATCGTTAAAAACATTTTTATAAAAAACCCATAATGTACAACACAAAAACTGCAAGTTTTAAAATATAGCGTCATTTTCGTATGTATTAATCTCACTTTATCGTCATCAAAACAATACGTTATGCTTAGGAATAACTTTATAAATCCAATTAAAGATTAAATAAAGCCTTCGCCATCAGTTAAAATGGTTGTATCCTTTTAATAAATTTTATTCAAACACATTTTAGATTTCTTTTTTATTAACCCCCTTTACGAAATCTCTGTTAAGTCCTCGTAACACACAATAAACCTGTATCATCATTAGGATGTGAGTTTGTATCGCATTTCATCCAGTGCAGCTTCCGTCTGTCTGTCTTCAAACAGAACACGACCCTTGTTTCGGCCACTTGAGTTTACCACAGATGTAGGGAAAACATGTCCGCCTCTCGCGTACTCCAATTATCCAGTTTCTGGTGACATAGCAACAGGGTCACACGACGCACTTGTGTTAATAAGGCACTGTCTTGTGACGATGTCATTCCTTGAATCAAACTCTTCTCTGCTTATTTCAATTCCTTCTATTAGTTTACACACTTCCTACATATATGTATGTCTATATATTGTTCAAATTTTCAATTGTTAATAATATACTTTTTATTCATTCACTCAAGTTCAAATACATTTTTTTTAAACTTATAGTGGACGACACTTGATGATAAAACAGTTTCTTTCAAATAATAAGTCATTATTTAAATTTAACAAATAAATCATTTTAGTTTTACACGGGAGAAAAATATCACAAAAGGAGCCAGGTATGCAACAAAGTTGTTTCTTTCTATTTTGCTTAAAAGTTGGCTCAGTGCCAGAGTGATGGATTTCATACATTTAGTTATACAGTCCGAATCCAATTTAAAGATAGCCACTTTTTAAAATTAAAAATAATGAATAATTAATTTTAATAAAAACTATATTGACATAAAGTTTAAAAAATGTATTTAAACTTGAGTAGATGAATAAAAAGTATTTTATTAACGATTGAAGATTTGAACAAGATGTAGATACACAATATCAAGAGCACAGGGGTACGATATATTACAATGAAAATATTGGAAAGAACCTCAATACCACAAAAATAATCAAAAATAACAAATAAAGCAAGTTACTAAAGATTAAACCCTTATGTACATTTCAATGACCATGTCATCATCATCAGAGGGTCTTATTACAAAATTACAAACTGGCAAACAAGAAGTTACAACTAGAGTGATAAAACTATTTGTAACATGTTGTTAGCTAGATTGTAATTTTGTAGTAAGACCCTCTGATGTTGATGACATGGTCATCGAAATGTACATAAGGGTTTAATCTTTAGTAACTTGCTTTGTTTGTTATTTTTGATTATTTTTGTGGTATTGGGGTTCTTTCCAATATTTTCATTGTAAGATGTAGATACATAGTGAGTGTGGGAACTAATAGTAAGAATTGAAAAAGGCTAAATTATTCTAGAAAATATCGTGTTACCCCAAGGTTAACTTTATCTTTTGTTGGGTCATAAAATAGTTATACTAAACAAAAATAATTAAACGATTTAATTTCTTTTTAAGAACAAGTACATTATTCATAAAATTTAAAAATAAATCATTTATGCTTCTTCCTGTTATAAAAGGGAATAATAATAATTTTAAAAATCATCTCCTGACAATAAATTTTACTATACATAAAATGTAAAAACCTCAATTCAACCAAAACCACACGCTTGCATCAAAAGTTAATTTCATTGTAAAAGCTAAACCTTTTCATTTCTAAGGGAATTTTGCCGTGTCACCTGCTCTAACGTCCCCTGAATTCATTTCATGGCTGGAGTGGTTAATTGAATTATTCCACGTCTGTAGTTAACCCTATCACAGAGCTAAATGGGCCAATTACCATTTGTATGACTTATCCACGGTTCGCCGGAGAAGAACAGTTTTTACATTACGGACGGACAGTTTGTGTTTATTGAAATAAATATGAAACGAAAGAACCACTTTTGTTTGTTGGGGGAATATTTAAGAGGCTATAGGGTTAAAAGGATGTAGCAAATAAAATAAAATGCGTGCGCCTCTCATGTGTAAAATAACAACGCCCGGCTTTTTAAGACGTTTCTTTTCTCTTTGCAACAGAATGCTTTCACTTCATGCGTGGCCACGTTATGTATTTTTCATCTCCACGAGTTTTTTCTCGTTAACCTTGTCGTCAGCCCGTTATGTTATTCCAGATTTCTAATAGCTTTCTCATGTCTGTTTTGGGAATGTTTACCTTTTTTTCTGAAAACAAATATTTATCCTAACCTTATTTTGTTCGGATTTCCAAAGAATTTCTAATTATTATTTTATCATATCTCTTCGTTGCTACATCTTACTTTCCATATAAGCTAAACCTTCAAGAATGTTTTTTCTGTAACTTTAGAATTCTGTTACCCATTTTCCTCCTTAATTATATAAATTAAATAAATCATGCCTACTTTTAAAATTTTATTTTTTAGAGTAAATTGTAATATATTTTGACGTTTTGTGTGTAAAACAAGTAATTTGAGAACAATATTTTAAAGTAAATTTCTACTGAGGTTAATAAAGAAAAATTCCATCTTAGTTACCCTAGAGCACTATTAAATTGTGTGTTTACCATGGCAGCAGTTTAAGGTTTTCCAATGGAGCTTTCATACGTGGGCGGAAATTCATACACGTCTTTGAGAAATATTTCTAGTAATTGAAAAGTTGGCGCAGTGACAAGGCACGCTAGACTTCGAACATGAAGATTCTCAGTTCGAATCCGGCAGGACCCCAAAAGTTTTATAGTTTAATTATTGAATAAATATTTGAAACAACTGTATTAACATCAAATGTCATCCCCTATAGGGTTAAAAAATGTATTTAGACTTGATTGGATGAACAAAAAATTATTTTATTAGCGATTAAAAATTTGTATACGATGTATAGGCCTATCAGGAGAGTGTGAGCTAAAAGGAGGAGTTTAAAAAAATGGTTTACTTTAAATATAATAACACAGCATTAAGACACAGAAAAGTAATTTGTACAAGATATATATCACGAGGGTGTGAGCTAATATAAGGAACTGAATATTGAATAATAATAATAATGTTTGAAGAATTCTAAAACATTTAACATTACTATTATTACTTTAAAATCTTTTTATTAGTGATTAATCAATAAAAGCAATAGAATTACAAGCAAACGCAATAATGGTATTAAGGGGAAATGATTTGCCGGTTTGTCTCACATATTATCTGTCATATAATTGGAGGGGAGATACAAACTTTAACACGACCTTCATGAAAATTATATTTACGTTCATATAGCTTTGATTGCTAAGATGTTTTGTAATATAATAAAATTGTTTTACTTATTCACAAAACTATTTTATCAAAATATATGTAAAAATAGGTAATATCACAGATCAATAACAGTTTAAGTAAAAATTTAAGATGAAATGCTTGTCAGATGTTTAAAAATAGCCTCAATTTATAAACACAAATAGTTTTTAATTTTTAAATCTGTTTTATGAAGGACGAACATATTAAAAATATTTTTAATTATTTGTTAGGATTCAGAAAAAAAAAGTTACTAGCCCTCATGTCTAAAAGAGATACTTTTTACTGTAGCTGACTGACACACAGGAGCAGGCGTATGATGTATAAATATCCCTCAGGGGCAATCCAACCGGAATTACGTCTGTCTACAAACACAAACAGTGCAGGAAATTCATGCCCACTCCATCTCTTCCAAAGTCATCATGATAAAATCAAACTTTGTTCCTTTTGTCTAATGGTTCTTCAGAATTATCAAAATAGATAAATTGTTTCATCGTTGGACTTCTCAGTATCTGAATTAAATGGTTCTTGATTACATATTTAGAAAATCAAGAACGTATTTTCGTATTAGAATAATGAGTTTTAGTTTATTATTACTCTCCTTCATATGTTTCCGGTTAAATTAAATTGTTTCAAATCGGCACTGACGTTCTCCTGTAATATATGATTTCTTTGTCAATTCTTAGTTTCTCATTTTTTTCCAATAGTTTCGTTGTTGTTGCTCATTAGAATTATTATTTTTTTATTATTCTTCTACTTCATATGGTTCTTGTTTAGTTAAATTGTTCCAGCTCGACACTGAGTTTTCTTTGTCACTGAGGGAAGAACTTTATCACATCTTTGTTTATTTTTAATTTCTCATATTTTTTATTTTTTTTAGATGGTTTTGTTGCTGTTGTATTCTGCAACTTCAAAGTATTGCGTCGATCTTTAAATTCTTGTTAAGCCATTCTAATTTAACCAACTGTAGAACCGCACGAAGGCGATTTGGGGGTAATTCCTGTTTTCTCTTTAACTCCTCTTTTTCGAAGTGTTTTTAATAGTTCTCCTACCTTCGAGACCTATCTGAATTCTAAAATTCGTCTGTGTAATCTGTTTATTTTGTATCAACGGTTAAAATTGCTTCTGAAAAAGTGTCAATACAATTTGGCATTTTATCAGTTTTTTGTGAGCATTTCCTGTTTTAAAAAGTGTCTATCTCTAATAGCTGAAGGATTCAGATGACGTAAGAATCTGATACAATCCCCTTGCACCTTTTGAATCCGGACATTTTGCCACTGCCGAACTCTTTACAAACAGTTCTGTAAGTTCGCCAGGGGTATTCCCTGCGATATGTAGTTTACAATGGTGAGTACAATGTATCACGTAAAGGCCTATGCGAGTTATAGTTGGCATGAAAGCTATAGCCATCACTTGGCTTTTAGAAAAGTTATGTGTCTCAACGTGCGTAGTGAATGAGTATAAATAGCTAAATAACTGTGCACGAATTCAAAAAAACAGTATATTTTATTGTCAGACGCGTTTTGATGACTAATAACACCATCATCAGTGACATAACTACCAATTTACAACTGTAACTAAACGACGCTTTTAAGGAGTGTGTAGTTATCAGTAAGTCTACTTACATGTCTAAACTACGCAAATAGTTATTTTTCTGTCATATTTTCAGATTTACAGTAAATTTAAATTAGCGTAAGAGGGCCATTTACTCCCCCATAAAATATACGAAAGTTATATTTGTACTTCGAAAGGAGATAGCTCAGATTTCAGGCTGTTTTCGATAATAGTTAAGCTAAGGTCTTTGGACAGTCGTTATCTTTGTCACATCTATACTTTATATGTTTGTTTCCTTGAACGTATTCCTTTTAACTAATTATTCTCAGATTTCAAAGAATTTTTGACTTTTTTATTAAAAGGAACAATCTGTGGACTCTGAATCTGTGCCTCTTCAAAGAACCCAGTAGATAACCTGTTCCAGCCATTTTTATATCTTTATTAAGTATGATTCTATTCCAGCATATTCAGAGGCAATAAATCTCGTTTTGATTTATTAGCCATAAGAACTATAAATTGTTTCTTGACATAGATAAAGCTATATATTTATGCAAAAAATATAATTTTCTTAGTAATGATGGTTGAATTGTGTCACGTATAAGTATTATGAACGGTTTTTTTGTTTTGATAATATAAACTTCACTATTTTTATTTATGTTAGAAAACTTTTCGTTTAGTCTGATGTAATGTCTATGCATTTGAAGCAAAATAACAAGCTCTGCAAAAATATGCCGGTAGGGGTTAGTTGTTTTATAATATCTAAGAGAATACTTCACCCCGGGGTAAATTGAAAATACAATTCCTTCATTAAATACATAATTCAAGGAAAAGTCAAATTGGTTTAAAGTTAAACCATTTGAAGTATAAGAGAATAATGTAGTTTCTGTGTTTTGAATAAGCCCAATCCTAAGAACAGATAGCGACTAAAAACGACCTATGTTTCAGCATTAGCCAAAATGTCGTACATCTCAGTATAACCGTATAGTTAGCCACGTAAGCACAAAGCGGCAGGACTTGTAGGATGCCATTGATAACTAGATTAGTAGAAACACTGCCTCTTAATGACCACCACTGCTCTACTTTCCTTTAATACAATTCCATAAAGGCAAACACTTCAGTCGGAAACTAAATAATAGAATTGTTTTCAGCAGAGACTACAAGCCTCTGGAAAACGGTGGATACTGGCAGGAACAGATACCGATGACAGACAACTCAGTGTGCGCTGCCCTGGACCCAGCTGCAGACTTCCGCTGGCATCCGCTCAAGTGTGGCGGACCGGAAGTGGCCTCTTTCATTTGCCAACTAGAAGGTAAGTTTTATGAACTCTAGAAAAATCAAGTAGGCAAAGAAGATTGAAATTTAAATATTTGGACACACACAGACTCGCACACACACACACACACACACACACAGACACACACACACACACACACACACACACACACACCACACACACCACACACTCACACATACACACTCACACACACACACTCACACACACACACACACACACACACACACACACACTCACACACACACACACACACACACACACACACACACACACACACACACACACACACCACACACCACACACCACACACACACCACACACCACACACACACACACACACACACACACACACACACACACACACACACACACACACACACCACACACACACACACACACACACACACACACACACACACACACACACACACACACACACACACACACACACACACACACACACACACACACACACACACCACACACATACACACACACACACACACACACACACACACACACACACACACACACACACACACACACACACACACACACACACAGACACCCCTGCGCGCACAGAAAATTTGTATTTCGATGTATATTTTATTTAGAACTCATGACCTAGAAAAGATTCAAAACGTTTCTTACACACAGGATTCCCTGTATGTAATTATGTTTTATGATTTGTACAATATGCTAACCTTTACATTAATAAAACGTTTTTCAATAAGTAATACAGATTTCTATAATTTCGTATTTCATAATCACAGTTGTGACAGGGTAATCAAATTCAACGGTTTTGATAGGAGAATAATTATTGAATTAGGACTGTATATTTTGTTATTATGTAGGTAAAATATGATGATAAAATTACAAGTTGATTTTTACCTAAATCCCTCAAAAATGGAGGTCAAATCAGCTTTTTTGCGCTTGAAGTTTTTTACGATGATAATTTCATACTAATGTATTATTAGCAAAATACTCATTATTTTAACTCTTTTGTAATTTATATTTCTGGCCTATAGTTTTATATTTAAAACGTATTTATGAAACTCATTCTGTCCTACAGTTCCAGCTTGGGCAAGGAAGGAAGACGGCTGCATGTTGACCTCGCTACCGTCTCTGACAGTGACTTACCTTCCAGAACAAGGAGCTGTGGAGTTGATTTCCGATTGCGGTCTGGAGGGCACTCGGAGGATAGCATGCAAGGGACAAGCGGTGAGCACTAATACAATATTATTGTGAAGCAATTACAATTATCTTACCACAGCCAAAACTTAAATAATTCAATTCTTATAATTGTTTTAACATCTTTAATGGGATAAAAACATACAATGAAATAATTGGTAATAAACGTGCTAATATGTGAGAATTGAGTTATTTAAGTTTATGCTATAATATATTGAAAACAGAACAATTTGTTTTTAAACCTAATTTTATCTGGCACTTATTTTTGAAGGAGCTTTTTTCCCATTTCAGTATTTCTGGTTTCTTTTGTTTACCACTTTAAGGGAGGTGTCGACTTATTATATATTTGGGTTAAAATCTTTTATAATGTCTCAATCAAAGTTTTCCCCACTAGAATCAATCCGGATTAGCCCTTGTCGGATTTCTTTAAAGCGACAAAAGGATTAAAACAGTGCTGCGTTTTTCTCCCACACTATTCAAAATAAATGTTTACAAAAAATTAAACAAATATTTATAGATTTAAACAATATATATATCTCTGTATAAGACACTGGCACCAAATGGCAGGGTAAGGTACCCTACATGATGACAACACTTCTACGCATTGTACTTTACGAAGGACTAACTATCCACATACAATAAACAAAATGTATGTAAATATAAGAGAAGTGAAGATTTAAGATTATAAAAAAATCCTTGGATGGGAAAAATAGAAATATGCAATTTGAAAAGCGAAAATTGACCTCAGGTCTCACATATAGTATCATGAGTTATTCCTACTTTCTTGAAGGTAACAATGTTGCACTGTTTTCTCATAAAAAGTGGGTATATAAAATGATAGATGAAAAAATTGTGAATATTTAGGGAAACATTCTAAAAACTTTAAAATAAATTGACCTTTTTATTATACGTATTTAAGAAGAAAATAATAAAAAAGACTTTATGATTGATAGCCTATAAAAAGAAGGACTACAAAACAATTGCCAGGAATAATTTGAAAATTGATATTGACTCTGACTACTTGCTTTGCTTTTAATGTGCATTTGAAGCTGGGACCCCTTTCCGTTTTTCACATTATATATAGGAACGAAAATTATGATTAATGAAATATATGAATAGAAGAATTAACAACAGAAAACAAACAATAAAAGTTTAAAATTCTATAACATCAAAAAAATGTAAGTAGTGGTAAAAACCATATATTGTATAATGCTGTGTTTAAAATCATATTTTTGGGTCAGGAATGTGAAAATTGACAAAACCATAATCTCATGTCAACTGAAATGATTGTTAGTAAAGGTTAGAGATTTAGTACAAGGCATGTAAGAGATAAAAGCAGGGTGACGAATTAGGAATAGCAGAAGAAAGAATCGCGAAACAAGTCCAACCTAGGTACGTCCAAATAACGGTGGAAAAGTGGACAGCCGACGTCGAAATCGACAGTTAGAATTATTCAGGCCACGTCCGCAAGACATGGGGACTGAAACTATGGAGAAGACACGATTGAAAGCCGAAGGTGAAGAAGAGACGTTCACATCTGAAACATGCTAGCTACGTTAAATGAGATCTCCATTCGGGGCTTATAGAAATGTTTATCCTCTATACAGAACTACAGATACACAATCGGTACAATGTCTACCAATCTCAGTCTAAATTTATTAAATATCCCAAGCAATAAGGAATATCTAAAGTAACCTAACTGGCCCATAACAATTCTTCATCCAGCTTTATTTTGAATTTATCTGTTACACTCTTATCTCTCACTTCTAACGGATTTCAGCACGCGTGACATCCTCTATTCTGCGCTACCTTTTACTTCACGTTTCAAACTGTGATAGTGTAACTGTAATTTAGCACATTCAAAATTATTATTATTTCGGCTTCTCCCACTTACACAGTGCTTTTATATATATAGTTATATTGCCAACTCTTTCTAACGGGAATCTAACAACCCCGGTCACGTAAACCATGTTTTTCTCTGTTCTCAGAGATTTAAACAAGATATTCTGCATTAAAACTCTGTAGAGATCCAGCTACACTTTCATAAGCTACCCCCTCTAAATACCGTTAGCCAACATATATGCTTTAATACTCTGCTTTCTAAACCTGTTATAATTATGTTCATCGATTTAATCTATGCTTTAATACTCTGCTTTCTAAACCTTTTATAATTATGTTCATCCATTTAATCTATGCTTTAATACTCTGCTTTCTAAACCTGTTATAATAATGTTAATCCATTTAATCTATGCTTTAATACTCTGCTTTCTAAACCTGTTATAATTATGTTCATCCATTTAATCTATGCTTTAATACTCTGCTTTCTAAACCTGTTATAATAATGTTAATCCATTTAATCTATGCTTTAATACTCTGCTTTCTAAACCTTTTATAATTATGTTCATCCTTTTAATCTATGCTTTAATACTCTGCTTTCTAAACCTGTTATAATTATGTTCATCCATTTAATCTATGCTTTAATACTCTGCTTCCTAAACCTTTTATAATTATGTTCATCCATTTAATCTATGCTTTAATACTCTGCTTTCTAAACCTGTTATACTTATGTTCATCCATTAATTCTATCATAATTATTTTATTAACAGGTCACTGATGAAATGAGAGACATTAATATAAAAGATTTATTTAACGTCGACTTTTCGACCACACCAACAATCTTTGTGGTCCTTCTCAAGACTAAATACAAAGTTTAAAAAACATGATTACAACACCAAGACTGAAGGTTAAGACAGTTGACTAAGATTAAAGACAGTTATCTTTCAGTCCTGGTGTTATAATCATCTTGACAAGGGCCACAAACATATTTGGTGTGGTCGAAATGTCGACGTTCAATAAATCTTTTATATTATAGTCTCTCATTTCATCAGTGTCTTATTATGAATTTATAATTGAGACAATGGGATCCTAAAACATTGGTTATAATTATATTTATTAATTTTTTTAAACTATATAACTCTTAAGATAAGTTGCTTAGTGCTCATAATAATATACGTGCATTATTGTACACAATAATTTCCACGCAGGAAATCAATCTCTTGTGTAGGTTTCTACGCAAGAAGGCTTTTTCATCTGTCAATTTAAAAATATAATAATATTCTACTAAATTTTTTTTAAAGTAATAATTGTGTAAGTGATGTTTTCTATATTTATCAAACAACCTTTGGAATATATTTAAATCAGAATTTTACAAATTTACTAATAAACTTATGTTTACCTTTTTTCCTCAAAAAATTATGAAAATATAGTTACAATAATGTATAACCCTGTAATATAATAGGGAAATGGTATAAACCGTATATTCCAGGGCAAAAATCAGTTTTATATAAACTCTCACTGTTTAAATTGATTATTTCTTGGAAAGTTCGAGTATGCTATAACCGTAGTGCAATGTGATTAAGTGATCGATCATCAAAATAAAAATAAAAAATTTCCATTTTCAAATGGGGTAATTTTGTGTGTCTAGAATCGAGAAGAGATGATGAAGCAACTGTCTTGCGAGGCGTCTACCGAGAGCCAGACTGAGGCGACGAGCAGCTGGGACAACGAGCTGCCCACGAGGCACAGGCGAGACACTGACGTCACTGTGGATATGGCCAGTGTCCAGCACATCCTGCATACAACAGAAGGTAACCTCTCAAATTATATGCAATAGTTTGCTTTTTTACTTATTTCTTATTTATTAGTTTCTTTTATTTTGCAAAAGCGTTAGTAATGTTTTCTTTTGATATTTTCTTATTCCTTGCAATATTATGTTCTTCGTTATTTATTTCTCGTCTGTTAGATTATTAAAATTTAAATAGCGAATAAAAACACGTCAACTTGGTTTGAACATTAGTTTACATAATTTTACAAATCATTAAAACATGTTTCCACAATAAACAAGTTAAAGTGAAAACAACGATTTGCTTATTTTATTATTACTATTTTACGTTTCTTAAAGCAGATGACGCCAATAATACACACTTTAGTTTCAGTAAAGAGTTTGAGTCGTAAGGTTTAAAAATGTTTAACTATTTTTCGGAACACTGTACTTGTGGAAAAACACTCACAGAAACATTTAGATGCTAAAAGTTAGATAATAACACATAAAGCAAACATACTTTAAAAAAAATAGTTCGTCATCATAAATGACATTTTTTAAAACAGTCATCTTCACTTTGTTAACTTTACTACTACCAAGTTAATTCCAGCCCTAGAGAAAGCCAAGAATTTATTTCCAATTTGGTATTTCCATCGCAACCTTTTGCAAAAAAAGAGTAAGCTTTCAATTCCGGTATTGCTTCACAACGCGTGTCATATTAGGTTTTAAAACATACACTGTTTTCCCGTTTCCCAAGGAATTTCCTTTACCACCCGGTATAATTTTGTGCCGTGTAAGAGCGATTGTAAAGGTAGAAGTCGCAAGATATTTTATTATAACTAAATGCGGTTTAAGTTTATCCTCGTTTTGCATGTGTTTATGTAATGTTTTTCTTTATTTGTGTTAGTGAGTTTTGATGCAGCATGAATTTGTTTATGTTTTGGTTTAATGTTCTGGCTTTTACATCAGCACAAAGACAGCATCACATGTGTTTACACTCTACTGAACTTTAGACTTGCACGTCACGTGTTTCTTTTCCCAGTAAGTATTATTTTTTGCTTTAAAATTATTATTTTATTCTTTAATATTTTTATTAAAATATTTTCTAGTTGTTCATAACTTACTTTTTTTAGTTTTTATGTTATTTTGAGCTGGTTGTTTTAAACAACTGTAATGTTTATTGTGTTTATAGTAAGTAAATAAAACGCCAAACCGTAAAGTTTTTGGTGGCCAAATGTTTTGCTTAAAAAAATGTTTCTTGTATTTACTGTAAACAAATATATTATTTGGCCAAATGTATTGTTACGAGTTAATTTCGTTAAGGGTATTTTTAATTTTCTTTGCTCATTCTAAATATATATTTTCATACTTTTTACTTTTAAGAGGTAATAAAATATTATCAAATCCCTAGGCGTTAACACTTCTGGCAGCAAATAGATTTGGCTGTGCCGTGTTAGTGTAAGCCATCTTCTGGTCCCTATTCTGGTATTAACACCAACGTGGTTTAAGATGCACTTTATCCTGTATCGTACTAATCTGAAGACGATACCTCGTATTTTGCAAATATTTCCGGTAAAGTAGCAATAGAAAAGAGATAAAAGCTTTTGGAAAAGAGATAAAAGCTGAAAGATCAAGTAGATATTCAACTTGTCCCAGTGGGAGGATGGGTGACCGGTCTAGATAAGTCCTTAGGTCGCTTACTACAGGTAAGATGGAAGAATTAATTATCAGAGTTCAAGAGTTTTAGGTAGGACCTTGGGGTAGTTTCATTTACCTGCTGACGTCTACAAGCAGGTGCAAAGAAAGATGTAGGTATAGATTAAGTGAAGGGCATCTTCCTTTCCCTTCTGTTAGGCATCGCAACTATCATCCCCCGGTAGGAACGTCGATTGCATGTAGTAAAATAAATGTGTAGTAAATTACGGTCAAGAATCTCTCAAGATAACAGGAAATAGCTTGCATATTTGTATTGCTTTCCCTTCTGTTAGGCATCGCAACTATCATCCCCCGGTAGGAACGTCGCTTGCATGTAGTAAATAAATGTGTAGTAAATTACGGTCAAGAATCTCCCAAGATAACAGGAAATAGCTTGCATATTTGTATTGCTTTCCCTTCTGTTAGGCGTCGCAACTATCATCCCCCGGTAGGAACGTCGATTGCATGTAGTAAAATAAATGTGTAGTAAATTACGGTCAAGAATCTCCCAAGATAACAGGAAATAGCTTGCATATTTGTATTGCTTTCCCTTCTGTTAGGCATCGCAACTATCATCCCCCGGTAGGAACGTCGATTGCATGTAGTAAATAAATGTGTAGTAAATTACGGTCAAGAATCTCCCAAGATAACAGGAAATAGCTTGCATATTTGTATTGCTTTCCCTTCTGTTAGGCATCGCAACTATCATCCCCCGGTAGGAACGTCGATTGCATGTAGTAAATAAATGTGTAGTAAATTACGGTCAAGAATCTCCCAAGATAACAGGAAATAGCTTGCATATTTGTATTGCTTTCCCTTCTGTTAGGCATCGCAACTATCATCCCCCGGTAGGAACGTCGATTGCATGTAGTAAATAAATGTGTAGTAAATTACGGTCAAGAATCTCCCAAGATAACAGGAAATAGCTTGCATATTTGTATTGCTTTCCCTTCTGTTAGGCATCGCAACTATCATCCCCCGGTAGGAACGTCGATTGCATGTAGTAAATAAATGTGTAGTAAATTACGGTCAAGAATCTCCCAAGATAACAGGAAATAGCTTGCATATTTGTATTGCTTTCCCTTCTGTTAGGCATCGCAACTATCATCCTCCGGTAGGAACGTCGATTGCATGTAGTAAATAAATGTGTAGTAAATTACGGTCAAGAATCTCCCAAGATAACAGGAAATAGCTTGCATATTTGTATTGCTTTCCCTTCTGTTAGGCATCGCAACTATCATCCCCCGGTAGGAACGTCGATTGCATGTAGTAAATAAATGTGTAGTAAATTACGGTCAAGAATCTCCCAAGATAACAGGAAATAGCTTGCATATTTGTATTGCTTTCCCTTCTGTTAGGCATCGCAACTATCATCCCCCGGTAGGAACGTCGATTGCATGTAGTAAATAAATGTGTAGTAAATTACGGTCAAGAATCTCCCAAGATAACAGGAAATAGCTTGCATATTTGTATTGCTTTCCCTTCTGTTAGGCATCGCAACTATCATCCTCCGGTAGGAACGTCGATTGCATGTAGTAAATAAATGTGTAGTAAATTACGGTCAAGAATCTCCCAAGATAACAGGAAATAGCTTGCATATTTGTATTGCTTTCCCTTCTGTTAGGCATCGCAACTATCATCCCCCGGTAGGAACGTCGATTGCATGTAGTAAATAAATGTGTAGTAAATTACGGTCAAGAATCTCCCAAGATAACAGGAAATAGCTTGCATATTTGTATTGCTTTCCCTTCTGTTAGGCATCGCAACTATCATCCTCCGGTAGGAACGTCGATTGCATGTAGTAAATAAATGTGTAGTAAATTACGGTCAAGAATCTCCCAAGATAACAGGAAATAGCTTGCATACTTGTATTGCTTTCATGAACTGAAATCAAATAGATACGAGGCCAAGTATGGATATTTGATAGGCCAAAGGTGGTTAAAAGATTCCCTCTTGATTAGAAAAAGGTAAGAATTTATAAAATCACACCAAACTGAATAGTTTACAGAGAATCTAAGAGGTTTGCAATGACTATTGTAGATAAGTAGATTGGTCCTATAAAAGTGTCAGATATACGTAGCATAATCTAAAATAAGTTAAACTCTTTACTTACTTCAAGTGCTGCCAATAATCTATTATACTCTGTGAAATTGTTAGTAATTATATGTTCATGGATTTCAGGACTAACGGAGGTGAATGTAATGGAGGTCACAGATCAACCATTGTCTGCAGAGATAAAAGAAAATCTTCCATCAACAACAGGCGATCCTGAAACGTCTTCTATGCAAGTTTTGCCGCAAGAAATGTCGGCAGCCGAAGAGCCAATCAAAACATCCTCCGGAATATCCTCCGACACTGACGATATTTCCGGACAGTCTGACAAACCGGTCACAGAAACAACTAAAACCAAAGCCCAAGAACGTCCGAACAAGATCATATTCCCCATCAGCGGTGGTTTCTCCGGGTACGCCTCGGATGACTCTTTAGAGAAGTTGTCCAGCAGGAGGGCCTCAGTAGCGTCTAAGCCCATTCCGCCGTCTTTGAAAGGAAACTCTCCGTTCATAGATACGGCTTCGTTGAACAAAACCGACGGCTCTGAAGAGGACAACAGCACACCGAAACCTGTCGAAGACGAATCTCACGAACTGTTTACAGGCAGCAAGGGTTCTGAAATCTCACAACAAGAAAAACACGACCATAAGACCATCAACTTCCCGCCTCTTTCCGTTTACGAAATAAACAAAGACCACGACATAGACGAAGCAAGCGTTCGCGGTTCATCTTCTTCCCCGATGTCAACATCTGCATATCCCGCTACGACCGTAAAGACATCGGACGACATTAATCAAAAGGAAGATTTGAAATTCTTTACCAGGGTGGTTGCTTTTGATAACGTGAAAGGTCTCAGCACGACATCCAGTCTCGATTCTGGATCGAAAACGACGAGCAAAAACGACGACTTCCTGTTTGTCGCGACAGACAGGCCCGAGAAGCTATCATCTGACACGGGCTCGGTTGTGAAAGTAATGCAATCGATTCAAGATCCTTCAACCGCCAAAACGGAAACGACGGATCTGCCTGAGACGGAGACTAGATTACCGGCGGAAGAATTGGAGAAGGAAATGGGTGATGAAGCGGAACCGGAAATGCCGGAGAGACCGAACCGCGGGCGCCTTCTTATAAGGCCACAGCACCATTCATTTTATCCGTACTTTCTCAATAGGGTAATAGGTTAAGTTATTTTACGTGTTAATCAAAATGTTGTATTTGTTAAAGTAAACATTAAGAACATCTAGGTATCTAAGTGGTGCAATACTCTTCATTTGCTTCGTTTATCGATTTTGGAACTCGAAACCAATAAAGCGTTTTTCTTATATATAGTGTAAAGTAACCTGAATGAATAAATTCTCTGACAAAAAAATAAATATTTTTGAAAGAACAAATGAGTGTGAAACGAATATCCGTCGAAACGTACAGCCGTTGAAACGTACCGCCCGCGAAGCGTCGTTAAATGGAACATCCATTGAAAGGGTTACGCTTTGCAACGGATATCTGTTGAAACGAATAAAAAGAAATACCTGAACTTAAAATTACTAATAATCTTTTGGCAATGTCAGAATAAGTCATAAGGTAATAATTTTTTAATCGAAATCAAGTGAAAGTTATTTAAATAAATATTTATTAAATATTCTTAAAATATTTTAATTGACTGCGATTGTTTAAAGCAATAAATAATTACACCACTAAATGGTTGACTAAAGAACGTTTCATAGTTGTATGATACGGGTTAATTTTGTATTTATGAAGTAGGTAAACCTACGATGCGTTGCTCAAATATTTAGAAAATGTGTAAACGAATTGCTAATTATACGCAGTTAACTCTGAAAGCCAGATTGTAATGCAGTTATTTATGTATTTTACTTGGTAGGCTTTGCATGAGTGGAATCTTTTGCCTTGGTTTTGTCAGCGATTATGGTAAATGTTTTAGCAGATTGCAAATAGTTTATTTGAGACACGATGGAATGAATTTGATTTACGTCAAATAACGTTCATAACATAATACAATTGTAGTTACAATATTCTATTGCTCTTCTTTGGCGAGTTCGCATTATTATTTATAATAAATAGGGAACGAGGGGAAGCCTGGCATGAGAAGGAAAATCTGAATAAATCGAGACCATAGCGTTAGAATGTTTGTTGAAAAGCAAGAAGCATTTATTGCTTAGGGGTCAACAACAATCCACCTAAGAGCACATGACTCAAAATTTTAATTTGCTAGAATAGTATTTCCGTCTGTCGAATATCTTTTTTTTCAATGTACGTCTAGCCTCCTAATTTCCCCATGATCAGACTTCACCCGTTCCGCATCTATAGTCTATCCATTTTGGGACGGCGGGTAAAAGATTAAGTCACCGCCCGAGCTCCCAACAATAGCTTGGGTCAGGCGCTCAGCGGCCGGCCGCCCGCGCTAATGAGGCGTAAAAAGCACTCCACTCCAAAATATTATCACATAAAAGTAAGCGTATTTTTTAATTTTTTTATTACAGTTTTGATGTCTACGTGTGATTTTATGAAAAACTAGTCCAAACACGACGGAGTTATGTCAATTAGTAAAATTAGTGGTTGCAAAAAATTGTATTTGGCCTTATTTAACTTTTGTAACCACTAATTTTACTAATTGACATAACTCCGTCGTGTTTGGACTAGTTTTTCATAAAATCACACGTAGACATCAAAACTGTAATAAAAAATTAAAAAATACGCTTACTTTTATGTGATAATATTTTGGAGTGGAGTGCTTTTTACGCCTCATTAGCGCGGGCGGCCGGCCGCCGAGCGCCTGACCCAAGCTATTGTTGGGAGCTCGGGCGGTGACTTAATCTTTTACCCGCCGTCCCAAAATGGATAGACTATAACACCAATGGGCCTTCCTACGAGGACCATTTTCAAAAGTTGAATAAATTACCTTCGGTAGTAACAAATGTAACATAAGCGCTACGACGAAAATACGTCGACTAGGGTATTATAGAAGTCAATATAGGCAATGTCGCAAGAGGCGAAGCCTGACGTAAGAGGGAATCCCACAGTAAAATGACAGTACAGCGACGGAATGTGTGTTGAGAGGCAAGAGGCTCTTCTTTAAGTTTATTAATATTATAATAGTATTTCCCGCTGTCTACTATCTTAATTTACATTCTTCGCTCTACAATATACTCATGGGCAGACTTCACCCCGTTCCTATTCTAACCCCAATGGGCCTATTAACGAGTACCATTTTAGAATATTGAAAAAATTACATTCGGTAGTTCAACACAACGCGTTCTATGGCGGAAATGCTTTGCTTAGATTAATACAAAAGTCACTAGGTGAAGCGTGTTGCGTAAGTGAGTAGAGGAGCGACAGATTGTTTGTTAAATTCAAAAGGTATTTTTTCAGGGTTTTCCGTATTCGGGAAACGTTAACAAAAACCTCGGCCCAGAGGCATATGTCACGTGGCACCATTGTTAGAACCAATGTTATTATGCTAGAATAGTATTTTACGCCAAAGAGTATCTTCGCTTAGAGTTCCAAGTATACCTAACCACGTCCCTGCTTAGGTTTCATCTTGTTCTGGGTGTCTTATAAAAAGGTTTCACTATGTCTTATAAGTGGAAAACGCCATGATATTAAAATGACAATGCAAATGAAGGCAACAGATTTTACTTAACGTATTTGAGTACAATTAAATATCTTTAAAATTAATGAAGATAAACGCATTACAATCCATCGAACGTTTTCAAAATTTAAATAAAAATTGTATTATATAAGTTACGTTTGAATCGTTTGGGGTATTTGTAAGTCGGTGGCGAGTTCCAATAAGTAACTTTCTTTTGGCACATCGAGCACCCTTGTTCATAACGCACACACTTTACTCTTCGATTGATGCACCGTCCTATCTCAACCCGTCCTAGCAGCTATGCATCGCTGATACGCCGTAGGGCTAGTAGCAAGTGTTAGAAGCGAGAAGGCTTTATAGAAGGTTGCGAGGCGTGCATGTACAGCTGTCTTGTAGATCCTTGTAGATACTAATTGTTGTGAATGCAAAAAAGGAAATGAAATTATTGTAATTATTTATTTTATATTGTAGAAGTGGCGTAAAATTTGTCATTGTTTGCTTTGTTGTGTTAATTTTGGTTAGAATGTTTCAGAGATGTCTTTTTTAAGAACATTTGAATACATGAAATTCATAAAGCTTTTAATAATAGGTAATTTTCACCACTCAAAGTTTACTTGTGAAAATTACACTATGGACTTATTCAATACATTTTAAAATAAATTTCAAAAGGCTGTTATACAATTCCCTTAAGATATAAATTTTTTTACTCAAAATGTTTAGGATTGAAATAGGAAGAACTAAAAACAAAAATTACAATATAGGTAACGAATAGCAACTGGAAGCAACTGTCGCATAGTATCTATTTAAATATATAAAAACCTCTTAACCATAAGTAAAACTTTTTATTTAAAATCTTATTCACATTTCGATTACAAAGCAATCATCTTCAGAGTTAGTGAGTTGTTAAAAAATAACTACATTTGATCTAAGTTACATTTAATATATAAAGCGTTAACTCCCCGCCACGCTTCTTGCTTTACTAACCAACCAATCTGCTGGACACAACTATTGGATGGATGATAAGAGAGAGGCATTGCCGTAACTTGATTGGTCGGATAGGGCGTGGCGAAGGTGTTTACGTCATAATAACGTCCTTTGAAGATGGTTGCTTTGCAATCGAAATGTACGTAAGGTTTAAATAAAAGTTTATTTGTGATTAAGAGGTTTTTATTTGTTTAAAATAGATGCATAAATAAATTTGTATAAAATGAATTTTAGGCATTTCAAAACTAAATTTATGTTGCTTTGATAGGAATTCTCAAAGGGAAAAGCCTGAAGCATTATACAAAGGAAATTATAAATATACCCATGACAGTTTATTTATTGAGAGCTTTGTACATTTATATTATAAAATAATATTTTCAACTAAGTTTACCTGTCATAAAAGAAATCATTAACTTGCGATGATAATATTGTTAAGTTTTACATACAGTGAAAGAAAAATAGGAAATTAGTATGAATAAATGGAATGTAGTTATATATTTCAGATGTTCTAAACGAAATAAAAAAAAAACATCTGAGCGGTCCTTTTCATTTTACTTATTTTATAAACACTTCTTTTAGAAAACAACTAAAACAGTTTTTTAACTTGAATAAAATTTATAACCGAATGAGAAAGTTTGTGACTCCACTGTATTATTCTTTCCCCTGCATCTTGACTCACGGTTTTAGGCTTGATTTCACAAAAACGTTAACATGTCTAGTGTAAGTAGTGGTAACTTTAAAGCAAAATGTTTAAGGAAATGTTAGAAAGCTTAAAGCAAGATTTTTAAACAAAGTGTGCCAAAATACTAACTTCCATATATTTCGTTTGTTTTAAAACAGCGGTGTTTTAAAAGTCTTGCTTTTTGTGTGTCATTTAGAGTTTTGAAATTTTGTTTGTTTCAGAAGTTTTGTTCGACGAAAAAATCTATAGAAAAAGAAACAAATTTTTATAGTGTCTGCCCAAAAGTGGAACTCATGTTTCACTAACAGATTTTGAATCTGGTTTCGAAATATTGAGTATTTTCAATACTCAAAGCAATTGTAGAGTAATTGGAAATTTGAGTTTTAAAACATATTTTTAAAATTTAACAAAGTCATAGGAGATAAAGTTATTATTTATTCATAACAGTTATCATATTATATTCCTAAAACAAAAGCGGCATTTCCACAAGATATATGGTCTTAGGATGGTAGATGGAAGAGAAAACATTCTTTTAGAGCTTATCCATGATAAACAAGGCTGATTTATCGGAGAATATATCTCAAATTTAAGGACGATTTCGACTCCTACAGTGTTTTAAAATAACACACTATCTAGACGAGTACGCCTTCTAGAGCATACTCTAATACTACTCAACTAAAATAATTTTAGTATTCTAAAAAGATGGTTCGAACACTAAATAAAAGATGTTCAGAAGAAGACTCTTTTTCATAAAATAGCTTTATCGGACTCACATGGTAGAACAAACCCAGCCTCTTCTTAAAAACATTTTCGTTCGTTTATTCTTCAAAATCCTCCTTTTACTCTTTTCGCAAACTTCTGTACATCTCCCCTCTTACATTTGACCCCCTTTCTTCGTCTTCCAGTAAAATATAAAGGTTCCTCTAACATAATTTATTACCTTTCCTCTTACATTTTTACAGATTAACAGTTACAAACACCTGGACAGATGCTTTTTCCGTAACATAAAAAACGCTCGCATTTACGAACGAACTATCATCAGTATAGCATTAGGATTTAGAATGTTTATACTCAGATATTTTTCAAGAGCAGAACTTCTTGGACACTCTTTATAGCAGATATATTGTTGGTAGTTGTTAGTCTGTAGTCTGTTTACATTTACTAAGAATTATCTATGTTATTGCTGTAATAATCTCTAAATATATCTAAATTTATTCTGTTATTAATACTATTTATTTTATAAATTATTATAGAAAACTTTAGGATCTATTTTATTAAAATAAGAATAAAGGTTGTACTAATTTATGTCAGTACAGCTAATATGATGTCTTTAACTGTTGTACTTTTATATAAGTGTAATAAAATTGGCTTTATGGAATTTTTCTAAAATGAATTTTATTTGATTCATTAACTCTATTGGCGTTAGCTAGATTTGCAATTGAGGTTAGGGTAGTGAGGTTACACCAATGAACACAACAGACAAGGTGAATGAAACCAATTTGGATGAAGAACACAATAAGTTTTGAATTTTAGATGACTGTAGAAAAAAGGTACGCTACGAGAATATAACATGAGAAGTTTTATAAAGCGTTTCTACACTAGAAACTCCCGTCTGTGAAAGCTCGGTCATTGAACACCGTGCCGCTTTGTAGAGTAAAGATCCATCCAATATTAGACTAATATAGAGCACTACAGATGGACAAATGATCAGCTTTACCTTCATCTTCTAGGCAAAGAGAACAAGTGTAGGAGTCCTTGAGGGCCATTCGATATAGATGCTTCTGGAGATAGTCATGGCAGGTCGACTTCAGTTATCAACAGCGATGTTCCTTAGTAGGCCACCAGGGATGACATTTGATCTTAAGACCAGCAGATATTTTGCCATAACCTGCTGTTTCCCTGGTTCCCTTCACCATTTGGTTGGTACTTTTCATAAGGCTGCATGCAGCTGGATAACATAAGGAGAGATCTTCTTAGGGAAGGCCAGAGATAGCTTTAGCAGGCTTGTCAGCTCACTTCTTATCGTCAAGGCCAAAATTTCCAGGGAACCATTCTAAAATATTCTCTTTTCTAGCTATAAGCCGGAATAGGGATTCTTTGCGCCTTCTTGTGGCAATGCAGAGGTGTTTGAGTCAGAAAGAAAGACCAAATCTTTTGTATTGGTCCAAGTTGAAAGTCTTTTAACGGCAAGCCTAAAGGCTCTCACTTCACCTTCAAACTTATTTTCGTGTAGAGCAACAGAGAAAGGCCCTTCCATGAAGGTAGTATATAATCCAGCTCCGCTGGTCACTCTCATAGACGATCAGTGTAGTTGACGGTCCTTTCAGTGTCAGGGTAGCTGTTAGCAAGCATTGCTAAAATAGTTGACCTTAAGAGACACAGCGGTATATTATTTTTATTAGGTTTTATTTACAGGAATATCAGGTCTTCCAAGGGATTTAAGGGTGATAAAAGGGCTTTCGCTCACTGTGGTTGATATGATACTTTTCATGTCTATCCATAGTTCTAACAATCCTCCCTGCTGTTTTTTCAGGAGCTCCTATTTCCCAGAAAACCACCAAGAGAAACGAGAATTGGTTTGTGCCTATTGCAGCCTTTCTCAAACAAGAAGGTCCAAATATGCTTAAACAAAAAAGCCTTGAAACTACAGAAAAGCTCTTCCAGGGTAACTTGGCAATTGCATACACTGATGGTTCCTCAGATAAACTCCTCAATAGAGGATTGATCCTCTTTCTTCTTCCCGATGGAAGTACAAAAAGAATACAGGACTGATTGCTTTTCATTTCACCAGCGATCTTTTGGTGTTTAAGGAAGCGGTTACTCTCTATCTAAATGATACCATTGTTTCAGGCCTAACAGACAGGATTGTAATTTTCTCTCACTGTAAATAGGCCTTAGAAGCAATAACAAACAGAAATACAAACATCGCCTCTGCGATAAATGTACTGCTAGAGAGTCTGACCTGTAAGGGGAAATCATGTCATCTACAATGTACCCTTGCACACGTAAATAATGAAGGCAATGAGTAAGCCGACCCACTGGCCAAAGAAGCCCGTGAAAACGATCAACCAGGTAACACTATTGCACTTGGAGATGCGAACGCAGTGGTCCAAAAAGAGACTATTACCTCATACCTGGCCACTTATCACCCAATTAAACTACGCCAGAAATTTGACATCGGTCATTGCCAGACTAAGAACCAACCATTTCAGAGAGATGAAGATTCTCCATAGTAGAAGATTCTGGCATAGTATGTCTCAGGGTCGTAGCCAAGAGTGGACAGGGGGTTTGTGACCTCCCAAACCAATTACGTTTATCAGAAAAATATTAACCTATAAAACGACGCTACCTTATATAAATGAATGTATATATGTATGCATAAGCCTAATGCTTTACTAAAGCACTGATCCGATCGCCATGAAACTTAGGGAAATTGTTGAGTACATTCCTGGGAAGATTTCTGGCATACTATGTTTCAAAGTCGTAGCCAGTGGGGCACGAGAGGCAGGTGAACTCCAAACCATTTAATTGTAGCAGAAAAATATTAACCTATAAAACTGCGCTAGGTTTTTAGCAAAACAGTATCCAGTCGACATAAAATGTTTTTTCAACATTTATTTTTTAAGTACCAAAGTTGCATAAAATATGATTTTCTATCTTATCTTATGCTCTGACATTTTATTGAATAAATTTCAAAATTTTGTTGCCAAGCAACACTCAACAAATTTAAAATAATTGGTCTTAATTTTGAAAGTCCCCGCTTCTCACATTAACAGCTGTATGTGGTTTGCTCACGCGTCGTAAAACCTTCCGATTTATTTGTGTACGCATCTGAGAGGAAACCCCGAAATATTGTGTATCCGAGTGCACTTCAATAAATAACATTCAATCAAGAACTTGTATTGACACAATTTTCTCGATCGACTACTAAAGTTTCAGCTATTAATAAAATTCTAAATTAAGTTTAGCTAATGTTAACACGCCATTCATTTACTTTCAGGCGGTACGAAGCTAGCCAGTTCAGACACTATGTTATAAATATACCGGAGTTTCATTAAAAATGTACAGTCAAACTATAAAGGTTAAACAGGACGGTGTTCTTACTATACATTTTTGGGGCAAATCTAGTTTATATAGCTTTCATGACTCAATTAATAAAAAAAAAATTAAACATAACAATAAAAATATAACAAACTCGGGGATAGAATTTGAGGATGTTTTTGTTTTAAGAGTTTTGTTTGAAAAAACTGTACGTGCTTCTTTATGAGCTATTGTCTTTGGTGCAAATCACTTATCGATTGGGAATTTCTTTTGCGTCGAGCTACAAGAATCGATCATAGATTTACTTCGTCCACCAAGCCTTAGCGAAGAAACCAAATCGCGACGTGTTCTCAGATTGTACAAATAAAGACGGACCATCTGTCCCTAACAAGAGCAGGTGAGTTCCTTGTTCCGTGAGTACTTCTATGTTCTTCGTCAGGTTGGAACAGTTCGTACAGTACGACTTGGTAGAGGTCAAAGTAGCAGCATAGGATTTACCGTCAACCGTTGGTTGGTTAGCTCTAAAGATTATACCCAGAATTGGCTTCTCTTACTTAAAGTTAGGACAGTAATTATAGGAACGCGCTAGATCTCTCCAAAACATTTGGCGCACTTTGAAGCATTAGTGCAATCTTTTTCATCATAGCCTTTAATGCTACAATGTCCGCATACCCCTTGTTTGAATCAAGAAAAACTAATGTAGTTGAGCTAAATACTATTCTAATAGTACATATGAAAAATGAAGGATATAGGGAAGACGCAAGGTTTGCCTCTCAACCCTTTACATAATGTTGCAACTAAAATGGTTTCTTACCCAAACGGAATTGTGATGTGGTTATCTACCTGGAGAATGTAGGTTTCTTCTTTAACGTTCTTATTGAAAGAGGTATAGCAAATTGAAAATGTCACCCCTAGAATATTTTCATTTTTTTTCCATGTTGTCTTATATCTGAAAGTCTAGATTTTCTTCTTTGTTCCTCCATGATGTAGTTGAGCTAAAGATAATTCTAATAGTACATATGAAAAATGAAGGATATAGGGAAGACGCAAGGTTTGCCTCTCAACCCTTTACATAATGTTACAACTAAAATTACTGCTTACCCAAGTGGAAATGTGATGTGGTTATCTACCTGGAGAATGTAGGTTTCTTCATTCATGTTTTTATTTTGGATGACATTGTGAATTGAAAAAGGCATCCCTAGAATAATTTTCAATTTTATTTCTTTGTTATCCTATATCTGATTTTGTTTCTTTTCTTCCTTGCTCCTTCTTGATGTACTTGAGCTGAATACAATTCTAATAGTACATGTGAAAAAATGAAGGATATAGGGAAGAGGCAATGTGTGCCTCTCAACCCTTTACATAATGTTACAACTTAAATGGTTGCTTACCCTAGCGTAATTGTGATGTGGTTATCTACCTGGAGAATGTAGGTATTTTCATTCATGTTCTTATTGTAGGTGGTATTGTAAATTGAAAAAGGCATCCCTAGAATATTTTTCATTATTTTCTCCATGTTGTCTTATATCTGAATGTCATGCGGTTTTCTTCCTTATTCCTCCTTGATGTCGTTGAGCTAAATACGATTCTAATAGTAGGCCTACATATGAAAAGACGAAGGATATAGGGAGGAGGTAATGCATGCCTCACAACCCTTTACATAATGTTACAACTAGAAGAATTGCTTACCCAAGCGGTATTTTGATGTGATTATCTACCTGGAGAATGTAGATTTCTTCATTCATGTTCTTCTTGAAAGCGGCATAGCAAATTGAAAATGGCACCCCTAGAATATTTTTCAATATTTTCTCCATGTTGTCTTATATCTGAATGTCTTGCTTTTCTTCTTTATTCCTCCTTGATGTAGTTGAGCTAAATACTATTCTAATAGTACACATGAAAAAATGATGGATATAGGGAAGAGGCAATGTGTGCCTCTCAACCCTTTACATAATGTTACAACTAGAAGAATTGCTTACCCAAGCGGTATTTTGATGTGATTATCTACCTGGAGAATGTAGATTTCTTCATTCATGTTCTTCTTGAAAGCGGCATAGCAAATTGAAAATGGCACCCCTAGAATATTTTTCAATATTTTCTCCATGTTGTCTTATATCTGAATGTCTTGCTTTTCTTCTTTATTCCTCCTTGATGTAGTTGAGCTAAATACTATTCTAATAGTACACATGAAAAAATGTAGGATATAGGGAAGAGGCAATGTGTGCCTCTCAACCCTTTACATAATGTTACAACTAAAATAATTGCTTTCCCAAGCGTTATTGTGATGTGATTATCTACCTGGAGAATGTAGTTATCTTCATTATTGTTCTTATTGTAGGTGGTATTGTGAGTTGAAAATGGCACCCCTAGAATATTTATCATTATTTCCTCCATGTTGTCTTATATCTGAATGTCTTGCTTTTCTTCTTTATTCCTCCTTGATGTAGTTGAGCTAAATACTATTCTAATAGTACACATGAAAAAATGAAGGATATAGGGAAGAGGCAATGTGTGCCTCTCAACCCTTTACATAATGTTACAACTAAAATGATTGCTTACCCAAGCGTTATTGTGATGTGATTATCTACCTGGAGAATGTAGTTTTCTTCATTATTGTTCTTATTGTAGGTGGTATGTGAGTTGAAAATGGCACCCCTAGAATATTTATCATTATTTCCTCCATGTTGTCTTATATCTGAATGTCTTGCTTTTCTTCTTTATTCCTCCTTGATGAAGTTGAGCTAAATACTATTCTAATAGTACACACGAAAAAATGTAGGATATAGGGAAGAGGCAATGTGTGCCTCTCAACCCTTTACATAATGTTACAACTAAAATGATTGCTTACCCAAGCGTTATTGTGATGTGATTATCTACCTGGAGAATTTAGTTTTCTTCATTATTGTTCTTATTGTAGGTGGTATTGTGAGTTGAAAATGGCACCTCTAGAATATTTTTCATTATTTCCTCCATGTTGTGATATATCTGAATGTCTTGCTTTTCTTCTTTATTCCTCCTTGATGTAGTTGAGCTAAATACTATTCTAATAGTACACATGAAAACATGTAGGATATAGGGAAGAGGCAATGTGTGCCTCTCAACCCTTTACATAATGTTACAACTAAAATGATTGCTTACCCAAGCGTTATTGTGATGTGATTATCTACCTGGAGAATTTAGTTTTCTTCATTATTGTTCTTATTGTAGGTGGTATTGTGAGTTGAAAGTGGCACCTCTAGAATATTTTTCATTATTTCCTCCATGTTGTGATATATCTGAATGTCTTGCTTTTCTTCTTCATTCCTCCTTGATGTAGTTGAGCTAAATACTATTCTAATTGTACACATGAAAAAATGAAGGATATAGGGAAGAGGCAATATGTGCCTCTCAACCCTTTACATAATGTTACAACTAAAATGATTGCTTACCCTAGCGTTATTGTGATATGATTATCTACCTGGAGAATGTAGTTTTCTTCATTATTGTCTTATTATAGGTGGTATGTGAGTTGAAAATGGCACCCCTAGAATATTTTTCATTATTTCCTCCATGTTGTGATATATCTGAATGTCTTGCTTTTCTTCTTTATTCCTCCTTGATGTAGTTGAGCTAAATACTATTCTAATTGTACTCATGAAAAAATGAAGGATACAGTGAAGAGGCAATGTGTGCCTCTCAACCCTTTACATAATGTTACAACTAAAATGATTGCTTACCCAAGCGTTATTGTGATATGATTATCTACCTGAAGAATCTAGTTTTCTTCATTATTGTTCTTATTGTAGGTGGTATTGTGAGTTGAAAATGGCACCCCTAGAATATTTTTCATTATTTCCTCCATGTTGTGATATATCTGAATGTCTTGCTTTTCTTCTTTATTCCTCCTTGATGTAGTTGAGCTAAATACTATTCTAATTGTACACATGAAAAAATGAAGGATATAGGGAAGAGGCAATATGTGCCTCTCAACCCTTTACATAATGTTACAACTAAAATGATTGCTTACCCTAGCGTTATTGTGATATGATTATCTACCTGGAGAATGTAGTTTTCTTCATTATTGTCTTATTGTAGGTGGTATGTGAGTTGAAAATGGCACCCCTAGAATATTTTTCATTATTTCCTCCATGTTGTGATATATCTGAATGTCTTGCTTTTCTTCTTTATTCCTCCTTGATGTAGTTGAGCTAAATACTATTCTAATAGTACACATGAAAAAATGAAGGATATAGGGAAGAGGCAATGTGTGCCTCTCAACCCTTTACATAATGTTACAACTAAAATGATTGCTTACCCAAGCGTTATTGTGATGTGATTATCTACCTGGAGAATGTAGTTTTCTTCATTCATGTTCTTCTTGAAAGCGGCATAGTAAATTGAAAATGTCACCCCTAGAATATTTTTCAATATTTCCTCCATGTTGTCTTATATCTGAATGTCTTGCTTTTCTTCTTTATTCCTCCTTGATGTAGTTTTAGCTAAATACTATTCTAATAGTACATATGAAAAAATGAAGGATATAGGGAAGAGGCAATGTGTGCCTCTCAACCCTTTACATAATGTTATAACTAAAATGATTGCTTACCCAAGCGTTATTGTGATGTGATTATCTACCTGGAGAATGTAGTTTTCTTCATTCATGCTCTTTTTGAATGCGGCATAGTAAATTGAAAATGGCACCCCTAGAATATTTTTCAATATTTCCTCCATGTTGTCTTATATCTGAATGTCTTGCTTTTCTTCTTTATTCCTCCTTGATGTAGTTGAGCTAAATACTATTCTAATAGTACACATGAAAAAATGAAGGATATAGTGAAGAGGCAATGTGTGCCTCTCAACCTTCTACATAATGTTACAAATAAAATGATTGCTTACCCAAGCGTTATTGTGATGTGATTATCTACCTGGAGAATGTAGTTTTCTTCATTCATGTTCTTCGTGAAAGCGGCATAGCAAATTGAAAATGGCACCCCTAGAATATTTTTCAATATTTCCTCCATGTTGTCTTATATCTGAATGTCTTGCTTTTCTTCTTTATTCCTCTTTGATGTAGTTGATCTAAATACTATTCTAATAGTACACATGAAAAAATGATGGATATAGGGAAGAGGCAATGTGTGCCTCTCAACCCTTTACATAATGTTACAACTAAAATGATTGCTTACCCAAGCGTTATTGTGATGTGATTATCTACCTGGAGAATGTAGTTTTCTTCATTATTGTTCTTATTGTAGGTGGTATGTGAGTTGAAAATGGCACCCCTAGAATATTTTTCAATATTTCCTCCATGTTGTCTTATATCTGAATGTCTTGCTTTTCTTCTTTATTCCTCCTTGATGTAGTTGAGCTAAATACTATTCTAATAGTACACATGAAAAAATGAAGGATATAGGGAAGAGGCAATGTGTGCCTCTCAACCCTTTACATAATGTTACAACTAAAATGATTGCTTACCCAAGCGTTATTGTGATGTGATTATCTACCTGGAGAATCTAGTTTTCTAAATTATTGTTCTTATTGTAGGTGGTATTGTGAGTTGAAAATGGCACCCCTAGAATATTTTTCATTATTTCCTCCATGTTGTGATATATCTGAATGTCTTGCTTTTCTTCTTTATTCCTCCTTGATGTACTTGAGCTGAATACAATTCTAATAGTACATGTGAAAAAATGAAGGATATAGGGAAGAGGCAATGTGTGCCTCTCAACCCTTTACATAATGTTACAACTTAAATGGTTGCTTACCCTAGCGTTATTGTGATGTGGTTATCTACCTGGAGAATGTAGGTATTTTCATTCATGTTCTTATTGTAGGTGGTATTGTAAATTGAAAAAGGCATCCCTAGAATATTTTTCATTATTTTCTCCATGTTGTCTTATATCTGAATGTCATGCGGTTTTCTTCCTTATTCCTCCTTGATGTCGTTGAGCTAAATACGATTCTAATAGTAGGCCTACATATGAAAAGACGAAGGATATAGGGAGGAGGTAATGCATGCCTCACAACCCTTTACATAATGTTACAACTAGAAGAATTGCTTACCCAAGCGGTATTTTGATGTGATTATCTACCTGGAGAATGTAGATTTCTTCATTCATGTTCTTCTTGAAAGCGGCATAGCAAATTGAAAATGGCACCCCTAGAATATTTTTCAATATTTTCTCCATGTTGTCTTATATCTGAATGTCTTGCTTTTCTTCTTTATTCCTCCTTGATGTAGTTGAGCTAAATACTATTCTAATAGTACACATGAAAAAATGATGGATATAGGGAAGAGGCAATGTGTGCCTCTCAACCCTTTACATAATGTTACAACTAGAAGAATTGCTTACCCAAGCGGTATTTTGATGTGATTATCTACCTGGAGAATGTAGATTTCTTCATTCATGTTCTTCTTGAAAGCGGCATAGCAAATTGAAAATGGCACCCCTAGAATATTTTTCAATATTTTCTCCATGTTGTCTTATATCTGAATGTCTTGCTTTTCTTCTTTATTCCTCCTTGATGTAGTTGAGCTAAATACTATTCTAATAGTACACATGAAAAAATGTAGGATATAGGGAAGAGGCAATGTGTGCCTCTCAACCCTTTACATAATGTTACAACTAAAATAATTGCTTTCCCAAGCGTTATTGTGATGTGATTATCTACCTGGAGAATGTAGTTTTCTTCATTATTGTTCTTATTGTAGGTGGTATTGTGAGTTGAAAATGGCACCCCTAGAATATTTATCATTATTTCCTCCATGTTGTCTTATATCTGAATGTCTTGCTTTTCTTCTTTATTCCTCCTTGATGTAGTTGAGCTAAATACTATTCTAATAGTACACATGAAAAAATGAAGGATATAGGGAAGAGGCAATGTGTGCCTCTCAACCCTTTACATAATGTTACAACTAAAATGATTGCTTACCCAAGCGTTATTGTGATGTGATTATCTACCTGGAGAATGTAGTTTTCTTCATTATTGTTCTTATTGTAGGTGGTATGTGAGTTGAAAATGGCACCCCTAGAATATTTATCATTATTTCCTCCATGTTGTCTTATATCTGAATGTCTTGCTTTTCTTCTTTATTCCTCCTTGATGAAGTTGAGCTAAATACTATTCTAATAGTACACACGAAAAAATGTAGGATATAGGGAAGAGGCAATGTGTGCCTCTCAACCCTTTACATAATGTTACAACTAAAATGATTGCTTACCCAAGCGTTATTGTGATGTGATTATCTACCTGGAGAATTTAGTTTTCTTCATTATTGTTCTTATTGTAGGTGGTATTGTGAGTTGAAAATGGCACCTCTAGAATATTTTTCATTATTTCCTCCATGTTGTGATATATCTGAATGTCTTGCTTTTCTTCTTTATTCCTCCTTGATGTAGTTGAGCTAAATACTATTCTAATTGTACACATGAAAACATGTAGGATATAGGGAAGAGGCAATATGTGCCTCTCAACCCTTTACATAATGTTACAACTAAAATGATTGCTTACCCTAGCGTTATTGTGATATGATTATCTACCTGGAGAATGTAGTTTTCTTCATTATTGTCTTATTATAGGTGGTATGTGAGTTGAAAATGGCACCCCTAGAATATTTTTCATTATTTCCTCCATGTTGTGTTATATCTGAATGTCTTGCTTTTCTTCTTTATTCCTCCTTGATGTAGTTGAGCTAAATACTATTCTAATTGTACTCATGAAAAAATGAAGGATATAGGGAAGAGGCAATATGTGCCTCTCAACCCTTTACATAATGTTACAACTAAAATGATTGCTTACCCTAGCGTTATTGTGATATGATTATCTACCTGGAGAATGTAGTTTTCTTCATTATTGTCTTATTGTAGGTGGTATGTGAGTTGAAAATGGCACCCCTAGAATATTTTTCATTATTTCCTCCATGTTGTGATATATCTGAATGTCTTGCTTTTCTTCTTTATTCCTCCTTGATGTAGTTGAGCTAAATACTATTCTAATAGTACACATGAAAAAATGAAGGATATAGGGAAGAGGCAATGTGTGCCTCTCAACCCTTTACATAATGTTACAACTAAAATGATTGCTTACCCAAGCGTTATTGTGATGTGATTATCTACCTGGAGAATGTAGTTTTCTTCATTCATGTTCTTCTTGAAAGCGGCATAGTAAATTGAAAATGTCACCCCTAGAATATTTTTCAATATTTCCTCCATGTTGTCTTATATCTGAATGTCTTGCTTTTCTTCTTTATTCCTCCTTGATGTAGTTTTAGCTAAATACTATTCTAATAGTACATATGAAAAAATGAAGGATATAGGGAAGAGGCAATGTGTGCCTCTCAACCCTTTACATAATGTTACAACTAAAATGATTGCTTACCCAAGCGTTATTGTGATGTGATTATCTACCTGGAGAATGTAGTTTTCTTCATTCATGTTCTTCTTGAAAGCGGCATAGTAAATTGAAAATGTCACCCCTAGAATATTTTTCAATATTTCCTCCATGTTGTCTTATATCTGAATGTCTTGCTTTTCTTCTTTATTCCTCCTTGATGAAGTTGAGCTAAATACTATTCTAATAGTACATATGAAAAAATGAAGGATATAGGGAAGAGGCAATGTGTGCCTCTCAACCCTTTACATAATGTTATAACTAAAATGATTGCTTACCCAAGCGTTATTGTGATGTGATTATCTACCTGGAGAATGTAGTTTTCTTCATTCATGCTCTTTTTGAATGCGGCATAGTAAATTGAAAATGGCACCCCTAGAATATTTTTCAATATTTCCTCCATGTTGTCTTATATCTGAATGTCTTGCTTTTCTTCTTTATTCCTCCTTGATGTAGTTGAGCTAAATACTATTCTAATAGTACACATGAAAAAATGAAGGATATAGTGAAGAGGCAATGTGTGCCTCTCAACCTTCTACATAATGTTACAAATAAAATGATTGCTTACCCAAGCGTTATTGTGATGTGATTATCTACCTGGAGAATGTAGTTTTCTTCATTCATGTTCTTCGTGAAAGCGGCATAGCAAATTGAAAATGGCACCCCTAGAATATTTTTCAATATTTCCTCCATGTTGTCTTATATCTGAATGTCTTGCTTTTCTTCTTTATTCCTCTTTGATGTAGTTGATCTAAATACTATTCTAATAGTACACATGAAAAAATGATGGATATAGGGAAGAGGCAATGTGTGCCTCTCAACCCTTTACATAATGTTACAACTAAAATGATTGCTTACCCAAGCGTTATTGTGATGTGATTATCTACCTGGAGAATGTAGTTTTCTTCATTATTGTTCTTATTGTAGGTGGTATGTGAGTTGAAAATGGCACCCCTAGAATATTTTTCAATATTTCCTCCATGTTGTCTTATATCTGAATGTCTTGCTTTTCTTCTTTATTCCTCCTTGATGTAGTTGAGCTAAATACTATTCTAATAGTACACATGAAAAAATGAAGGATATAGGGAAGAGGCAATGTGTGCCTCTCAACCCTTTACATAATGTTACAACTAAAATGATTGCTTACCCAAGCGTTATTGTGATGTGATTATCTACCTGGAGAATCTAGTTTTCTAAATTATTGTTCTTATTGTAGGTGGTATTGTGAGTTGAAAATGGCACCCCTAGAATATTTTTCATTATTTCCTCCATGTTGTGATATATCTGAATGTCTTGCTTTTCTTCTTTATTCCTCCTTGATGTAGTTGAGCTAAATACTATTCCAATTGTACACATGAAAAAATGAAGGATATAGGGAAGAGGCAATATGTGCCTCTCAACCCTTTACATAATGTTACAACTAAAATGATTGCTTACCCTAGCGTTATTGTGATATGATTATCTACCTGGAGAATGTAGTTTTCTTCATTATTGTCTTATTGTAGGTGGTATGTGAGTTGAAAATGGCACCCCTAGAATATTTTTCATTATTTCTTCCATGTTGTGATATATCTGAATGTCTTGCTTTTCTTCTTTATTCCTCCTTGATGTAGTTGAGCTAAATACTATTCTAATTGTACACATGAAAAAATGAAGGATATAGGGAAGAGGCAATAAGTGCCTCTCAACCCTTTACATAATGTTACAACTAAAATGATTGCTTACCCTAGCGTTATTGTGATATGATTATCTACCTGGAGAATGTAGTTTTCTTCATTATTGTCTTATTGTAGGTGGTATGTGAGTTGAAAATGGCACCCCTAGAATATTTTTCATTATTTCTTCCATGTTTTGATATATCTGAATGTCTTGCTTTTCTTCTTTATTCCTCCTTGATGAAGTTGAGCTAAATACTATTCTAATAGTACACATGAAAAAATGAAGGATATAGGGAAGAGGCAATGTGTGCCTCTCAACCCTTTACATAATGTTACAACTAAAATGATTGCTTACCCAAGCGTTATTGAGATGTGATTATCTACCTGGAGAATGTAGTTTTCTTCATTCATGTTCTTCTTGAAAGCGGCATAGTAAATTGAAAATGTCACCCCTAGAATATTTTTCAATATTTCCTCCATGTTGTCTTATATCTGAATGTCTTGCTTTTCTTCTTTATTCCTCCTTGATGTAGTTTCAGCTAAATACTATTCTAATAGTACACATGAAAAAATGAAGGATATAGGGAAGAGGCAATGTGTGCCTCTCAACCCTTTACATAATGTTATAACTAAAATGATTGCTTACCCAAGCGTTATTGTGATGTGATTATCTACCTGGAGAATGTAGTTTTCTTCATTATTGTTCTTATTGTAGGTGGTATGTGAGTTGAAAATGGCACCCCTAGAATATTTTTCAATATTTCCTCCATGTTGTCTTATATCTGAATGTCTTGCTTTTCTTCTTTATTCCTCTTTGATGTAGTTGATCTAAATACTATTCTAATAGTACACATGAAAAAATGATGGATATAGGGAAGAGGCAATGTGTGCCTCTCAACCCTTTACATAATGTTACAACTAAAATGATTGCTTACCCAAGCGTTCTTGTGATGTGATTATCTACCTGGAGAATGTAGTTTTCTTCATTATTGTTGTTATTGTCGGTGGTATGTGAGTTGAAAATGGCACCCCTAGAATATTTTTCAATATTTCCTCCATGTTGTCTTATATCTGAATGTCTTGCTTTTCTTCTTTATTCCTCCTTGATGTAGTTGAGCTAAATACTATTCTAATTGTACACATGAAAAAATGAAGGATATAGGGAAGAGGCAATGTGTGCCTCTCAACCCTTTACATAATGTTACAACTAAAATGATTGCTTACCCAAGCGTTATTGTGATGTGATTATCTACCTGGAGAATGTAGTTTTCTTCATTCATGTTCTTCTTGAAAGCGGCATAGCAAATTGAAAATGGCCCCCCTAGAATATTTTTCAATATTTCCTCCATGTTGTCTTATATCTGAATGTCTTGCTTTTCTTCTTTATTCCTCCTTGATGTAGTTGAGCTAAATACTATTCTAATTGTACACATGAAAAAATGAAGGATATAGGGAAGAGGCAATATGTGCCTCTCAACCCTTTACATAATGTTACAACTAAAATGATTGCTTACACTAGCGTTATTGTGATATGATTATCTACCTGGAGAATGTAGTTTTCTTCATTATTGTTCTTATTGTAGGTGGTATGTGAGTTGAAAATGGCACCCCTAGAATATTTTTCAATATTTCCTCCATGTTGTCTTATATCTGAATGTCTTGCTTTTCTTCTTTATTCCTCCTTGATGTAGTTGAGCTAAATACTATTCTAATAGTACACATGAAAAAATGAAGGATATAGGGAAGAGGCAAAGTGTGCCTCTCAACCCTTTACATAATGTTACAACTAAAATGATTGCTTACCCAAGCGTTATTGTGATGTGATTATCTACCTGGAGAATGTAGTTTTCTTCATTATTGTTCTTCTTGAAAGCGGAATAGTAAATTGAAAATGTCACCCCTAGAATATTTTTCAATATTTCCTCCATGTTGTCTTATATCTGAATGTCTTGCTTTTCTTCTTTATTCCTCCTTGATGTAGTTGAGCTAAATACTATTCTAATAGTACACATGAAAAAATGAAGGATATAGGGAAGAGGCAATGTGTGCCTCTCAACCCTTTACATATTGTTTTAACTAAAATGATTGCTTACCCAAGCGTTATTGTGATGTGATTATCTACCTGGAGAATGTAGTTTTCTTCATTCATGCTCTTCTTGAAAGCGGCATAGTAAATTGAAAATGGCACCCCTAGAATATTTTTCAATATTTCCTCCATGTTGTCTTATATCTGAATGTCTTGCTTTTCTTCTTTATTCCTCCTTGATGTAGTTGAGCTAAATACTATTCTAATAGTACACATGAAAAGATGAAGGATACAGTGAAGAGGCAATGTGTGCCTCTCAACCCTTTACATAATGTTACAACTAAAATGATTGCTTACCCAAGCGTTATTGTGATGTGATTATCTACCTGGAGAATGTAGTTTTCTTCATTCATGTTCTTCTTGAAAGCGGCATAGTAAATTGAAAATGTCACCCCTAGAATATTTTTCAATATTTCCTCCATGTTGTCTTATATCTGAATGTCTTGCTTTTCTTCTTTATTCCTCCTTGATGTAGTTGAGCTAAATACTATTCTAATAGTACACATGAAAAAATGAAGGATATAGGGAAGAGGCAATGTGTGCCTCTCAACCCTTTACATAATGTTACAACTAAAATGATTGCTTACCCAAGCGTTATTGAGATGTGATTATCTACCTGGAGAATGTAGTTTTCTTCATTCATGTTCTTCTTGAAAGCGGCATAGTAAATTGAAAATGTCACCCCTAGAATATTTTTCAATATTTCCTCCATGTTGTCTTATATCTGAATGTCTTGCTTTTCTTCTTTATTCCTCCTTGATGTAGTTGAGCTAAATACTATTCTAATAGTATACATGAAAAAATGAAGGATATAGGGAAGAGGCAATGTGTGCCTCTCAACCCTTTACATAATGTTACAACTAAAATGATTGCTTACCCAAGCGTTATTGTGATGTGATTATCTACCTGGAGAATGTAGTTTTCTTCATTCATGTTCTTCTTGAAAGCGGCATAGCAAATTGATTATGGCACCCCTAGAATATTTTTCAATATTTCCTCCATGTTGTCTTATATCTGAATGTCTTGCTTTTCTTCTTTATTCCTCCTTGATGTAGTTGAGCTAAATACTATTCTAATAGTACACATGAAAAAATGAAGGATATAGTGAAGAGGCAATGTGTGCCTCTCAACCCTTTACATAATGTTACAACTAAAATGATTGCTTACCCAAGCGTTATTGTTATGTGATTATCTACCTGGAGAATGTAGGTTTCTTCTTTAACGTTCTTATTGAAAGCGGCATAGCAAATTGAAAATGGCACCCCTAGTATATTTTTCAATATTTCCTCCATATTGTCTCATATCTGAATGTCTTGCTTTTCTTCTTTATTCCTCCTTGATGTAGTTGAGCTAAATACTATTCTAATAGTACACATGAAAAAATGATGGATATAGGGAAGAGGCAATGTGTGCCTCTCAACCCTTTACATAATGTTACAACTAAAATGGATGCTTACCCAAGCGTTATTGTGATGTGATTATCTACCTCGAGATTGTAGGTTTCTTCTTTAACGTTCTTATTGAAAGCGGCATAGCAAATTGAAAATGGCACCCCTAGAATATTTTTCAATATTTCCTCCATGTTGTCTCATATCTGAATGTCTTGCTTTTCTTCTTTATTCCTCCTTGATGAAGTTGAGCTAAATACTATTCTAATAGTACACATGAAAAAATGAAGGATATAGGGAAGAGGCAATGTGTGCCTCTCAACCCTTTACATAATGTTACAACTAAAATGATTGCTTACCCAAGCGTTATTGATATGTGATTATCTACCTGGAGAATGTAGTTTTCTTCATTCATGTTCTTCTTGAAAGCGGCATAGTAAATTGAAAATGTCACCCCTAGAATATTTTTCAATATTTCCTCCATGTTGTCTTATATCTGAATGTCTTGCTTTTCTTCTTTATTCCTCCTTGATGTAGTTTCAGCTAAATACTATTCTAATAGTACACATGAAAAAATGAAGGATATAGGGAAGAGGCAATGTGTGCCTCTCAACCCTTTACATAATGTTATAACTAAAATGATTGCTTACCCAAGCGTTATTGTGATGTGATTATCTACCTGGAGAATGTAGTTTTCTTCTTTATTGTTCTTATTGTAGGTGGTATGTGAGTTGAAAATGGCACCCCTAGAATATTTTTCAATATTTCCTCCATGTTGTCTTATATCTGAATGTCTTGCTTTTCTTCTTTATTCCTCTTTGATGTAGTTGATCTAAATACTATTCTAATAGTACACATGAAAAAATGAAGGATATAGGGAAGAGGCAATGTGTGCCTCTCAACCCTTTACATAATGTTACAACTAAAATGATTGCTTACCCAAGCGTTCTTGTGATGTGATTATCTACCTGGAGAATGTAGTTTTCTTCATTATTGTTGTTATTGTCGGTGGTATGTGAGTTGAAAATGGCACCCCTAGAATATTTTTCAATATTTCCTCCATGTTGTCTTATATCTGAATGTCTTGCTTTTCTTCTTTATTCCTCCTTGATGTAGTTGAGCTAAATACTATTCTAATTGTACACATGAAAAAATGAAGGATATAGGGAAGAGGCAATGTGTGCCTCTCAACCCTTTACATAATGTTACAACTAAAATGATTGCTTACCCAAGCGTTATTGTGATGTGATTATCTACCTGGAGAATGTAGTTTTCTTCATTCATGTTCTTCATGAAAGCGGCATAGCAAATTGAAAATGGCCCCCCTAGAATATTTTTCAATATTTCCTCCATGTTGTCTTATATCTGAATGTCTTGCTTTTCTTCTTTATTCCTCCTTGATGTAGTTGAGCTAAATACTATTCTAATTGTACACATGAAAAAATGAAGGATATAGGGAAGAGGCAATGTGTGCCTCTCAACCCTTTACATAATGTTACAACTAAAATGATTGCTTACACTAGCGTTATTGTGATATGATTATCTACCTGGAGAATGTAGTTTTCTTCATTATTGTTCTTATTGTAGGTGGTATGTGAGTTGAAAATGGCACCCCTAGAATATTTTTCAATATTTCCTCCATGTTGTCTTATATCTGAATGTCTTGCTTTTCTTCTTTATTCCTCCTTGATGTAGTTGAGCTAAATACTATTCTAATAGTACACATGAAAAAATGAAGGATATAGGGAAGAGGCAAAGTGTGCCTCTCAACCCTTTACATAATGTTACAACTAAAATGATTGCTTACCCAAGCGTTATTGTGATGTGATTATCTACCTGGAGAATGTAGTTTTCTTCATTATTGTTCTTCTTGAAAGCGGAATAGTAAATTGAAAATGTCACCCCTAGAATATTTTTCAATATTTCCTCCATGTTGTCTTATATCTGAATGTCTTGCTTTTCTTCTTTATTCCTCCTTGATGTAGTTGAGCTAAATACTATTCTAATAGTACACATGAAAAAATGAAGGATATAGGGAAGAGGCAATGTGTGCCTCTCAACCCTTTACATATTGTTTTAACTAAAATGATTGCTTACCCAAGCGTTATTGTGATGTGATTATCTACCTGGAGAATGTAGTTTTCTTCATTCATGCTCTTCTTGAAAGCGGCATAGTAAATTGAAAATGGCACCCCTAGAATATTTTTCAATATTTCCTCCATGTTGTCTTATATCTGAATGTCTTGCTTTTCTTCTTTATTCCTCCTTGATGTAGTTGAGCTAAATACTATTCTAATAGTACACATGAAAAGATGAAGGATACAGTGAAGAGGCAATGTGTGCCTCTCAACCCTTTACATAATGTTACAACTAAAATGATTGCTTACCCAAGCGTTATTGTGATGTGATTATCTACCTGGAGAATGTAGTTTTCTTCATTCATGTTCTTCTTGAAAGCGGCATAGTAAATTGAAAATGTCACCCCTAGAATATTTTTCAATATTTCCTCCATGTTGTCTTATATCTGAATGTCTTGCTTTTCTTCTTTATTCCTCCTTGATGTAGTTGAGCTAAATACTATTCTAATAGTACACATGAAAAAATGAAGGATATAGGGAAGAGGCAATGTGTGCCTCTCAACCCTTTACATAATGTTACAACTAAAATGATTGCTTACCCAAGCGTTATTGAGATGTGATTATCTACCTGGAGAATGTAGTTTTCTTCATTCATGTTCTTCTTGAAAGCGGCATAGTAAATTGAAAATGTCACCCCTAGAATATTTTTCAATATTTCCTCCATGTTGTCTTATATCTGAATGTCTTGCTTTTCTTCTTTATTCCTCCTTGATGTAGTTGAGCTAAATACTATTCTAATAGTATACATGAAAAAATGAAGGATATAGGGAAGAGGCAATGTGTGCCTCTCAACCCTTTACATAATGTTACAACTAAAATGATTGCTTACCCAAGCGTTATTGTGATGTGATTATCTACCTGGAGAATGTAGTTTTCTTCATTCATGTTCTTCTTGAAAGCGGCATAGCAAATTGATTATGGCACCCCTAGAATATTTTTCAATATTTCCTCCATGTTGTCTTATATCTGAATGTCTTGCTTTTCTTCTTTATTCCTCCTTGATGTAGTTGAGCTAAATACTATTCTAATAGTACACATGAAAAAATGAAGGATATAGTGAAGAGGCAATGTGTGCCTCTCAACCCTTTACATAATGTTACAACTAAAATGATTGCTTACCCAAGCGTTATTGTTATGTGATTATCTACCTGGAGAATGTAGGTTTCTTCTTTAACGTTCTTATTGAAAGCGGCATAGCAAATTGAAAATGGCACCCCTAGTATATTTTTCAATATTTCCTCCATATTGTCTCATATCTGAATGTCTTGCTTTTCTTCTTTATTCCTCCTTGATGTAGTTGAGCTAAATACTATTCTAATAGTACACATGAAAAAATGATGGATATAGGGAAGAGGCAATGTGTGCCTCTCAACCCTTTACATAATGTTACAACTAAAATGGATGCTTACCCAAGCGTTATTGTGATGTGATTATCTACCTCGAGATTGTAGGTTTCTTCTTTAACGTTCTTATTGAAAGCGGCATAGCAAATTGAAAATGGCACCCCTAGAATATTTTTCAATATTTCCTCCATGTTGTCTCATATCTGAATGTCTTGCTTTTCTTCTTTATTCCTCCTTGATGAAGTTGAGCTAAATACTATTCTAATAGTACACATGAAAAAATGAAGGATATAGGGAAGAGGCAATGTGTGCCTCTCAACCCTTTACATAATGTTACAACTAAAATGATTGCTTACCCAAGCGTTATTGATATGTGATTATCTACCTGGAGAATGTAGTTTTCTTCATTCATGTTCTTCTTGAAAGCGGCATAGTAAATTGAAAATGTCACCCCTAGAATATTTTTCAATATTTCCTCCATGTTGTCTTATATCTGAATGTCTTGCTTTTCTTCTTTATTCCTCCTTGATGTAGTTTCAGCTAAATACTATTCTAATAGTACACATGAAAAAATGAAGGATATAGGGAAGAGGCAATGTGTGCCTCTCAACCCTTTACATAATGTTATAACTAAAATGATTGCTTACCCAAGCGTTATTGTGATGTGATTATCTACCTGGAGAATGTAGTTTTCTTCATTATTGTTCTTATTGTAGGTGGTATGTGAGTTGAAAATGGCACCCCTAGAATATTTTTCAATATTTCCTCCATGTTGTCTTATATCTGAATGTCTTGCTTTTCTTCTTTATTCCTCTTTGATGTAGTTGAGCTAAATACTATTCTAATAGTACACATGAAAAAATGATGGATATAGGGAAGAGGCAATGTGTGCCTCTCAACCCTTTACATAATGTTACAACTAAAATGATTGCTTACCCAAGCGTTCTTGTGATGAGATTATCTACCTGGAGAATGTAGTTTTCTTCATTATTGTTGTTATTGTAGGTGGTATGTGAGTTGAAAATGGCATCCCTAGAATATTTTTCAATATTTCCTCCATGTTGTCTTATATCTGAATGTCTTGCTTTTCTTCTTTATTCCTCCTTGATGTAGTTGAGCTAAATACTATTCTAATTGTACACATGAAAAGATGAAGGATATAGGGAAGAGGCAATGTGTGCCTCTCAACCCTTTACATAATGTTACAACTAAAATGATTGCTTACCCAAGCGTTATTGTGATGTGATTATCTACCTGGAGAATGTAGGTTTCTTCATTCATGTTTTTATTTTGGATGACATTGTGAATTGAAAAAGGCATCCCTAGAATAATTTTCAATTTTATTTCTTTGTTATCCTATATCTGATTTTGTTTCTTTTCTTCCTTGCTCCTTCTTGATGTACTTGAGCTGAATACAATTCTAATAGTACATGTGAAAAAATGAAGGATATAGGGAAGAGGCAATGTGTGCCTCTCAACCCTTTACATAATGTTACAACTAAAATGGTTGCTTACCCTAGCGTTATTGTGATGTGGTTATCTACCTGGAGAATGTAGGTATTTTCATTCATGTTCTTATTGTAGGTGGTATTGTAAATTGAAAAAGGCATCCCTAGAATATTTTTCATTATTTTCTCCATGTTGTCTTATATCTGAATGTCATGCGGTTTTCTTCCTTATTCCTCCTTGATGTCGTTGAGCTAAATACGATTCTAATAGTAGGCCTACATATGAAAAGACGAAGGATATAGGGAGGAGGTAATGCATGCCTCACAACCCTTTACATAATGTTACAACTAGAAGAATTGCTTACCCAAGCGGTATTTTGATGTGATTATCTACCTGGAGAATGTAGATTTCTTCATTCATGTTCTTCTTGAAAGCGGCATAGCAAATTGAAAATGGCACCCCTAGAATATTTTTCAATATTTTCTCCATGTTGTCTTATATCTGAATGTCTTGCTTTTCTTCTTTATTCCTCCTTGATGTAGTTGAGCTAAATACTATTCTAATAGTACACATGAAAAAATGATGGATATAGGGAAGAGGCAATGTGTGCCTCTCAACCCTTTACATAATGTTACAACTAAAATAATTGCTTTCCCAAGCGTTATTGTGATGTGATTATCTACCTGGAGAATGTAGTTTTCTTCATTATTGTTCTTATTGTAGGTGGTATTGTGAGTTGAAAATGGCACCCCTAGAATATTTATCATTATTTCCTCCATGTTGTCTTATATCTGAATGTCTTGCTTTTCTTCTTTATTCCTCCTTGATGTAGTTGAGCTAAATACTATTCTAATAGTACACATGAAAAAATGAAGGATATAGGGAAGAGGCAATGTGTGCCTCTCAACCCTTTACATAATGTTACAACTAAAATGATTGCTTACCCAAGCGTTATTGTGATGTGATTATCTACCTGGAGAATGTAGTTTTCTTCATTATTGTTCTTATTGTAGGTGGTATGTGAGTTGAAAATGGCACCCCTAGAATATTTATCATTATTTCCTCCATGTTGTCTTATATCTGAATGTCTTGCTTTTCTTCTTTATTCCTTCTTGATGAAGTTGAGCTAAATACTATTCTAATAGTACACAGGAAAAAATGTAGGATATAGGGAAGAGGCAATGTGTGCCTCTCAACCCTTTACATAATGTTACAACTAAAATGATTGCTTACCCAAGCGTTATTGTGATGTGATTATCTACCTGGAGAATTTAGTTTTCTTCATTATTGTTCTTATTGTAGGTGGTATTGTGAGTTGAAAATGGCACCTCTAGAATATTTTTCATTATTTCCTCCATGTTGTGATATATCTGAATGTCTTGCTTTTCTTCTTTATTCCTCCTTGATGTAGTTGAGCTAAATACTATTCTAATAGTACACATGAAAACATGTAGGATATAGGGAAGAGGCAATGTGTGCCTCTCAACCCTTTACATAATGTTACAACTAAAATGATTGCTTACCCAAGCGTTATTGTGATGTGATTATCTACCTGGAGAATTTAGTTTTCTTCATTATTGTTCTTATTGTAGGTGGTATTGTGAGTTGAAAATGGCACCTCTAGAATATTTTTCATTATTTCCTCCATGTTGTGATATATCTGAATGTCTTGCTTTTCTTCTTTATTCCTCCTTGATGTAGTTGAGCTAAATACTATTCTAATTGTACACATGAAAAAATGAAGGATATAGGGAAGAGGCAATATGTGCCTCTCAACCCTTTACATAATGTTACAACTAAAATGATTGCTTACCCTAGCGTTATTGTGATATGATTATCTACCTGGGGAATGTAGTTTTCTTCATTATTGTCTTATTATAGGTGGTATGTGAGTTGAAAATGGCACCCCTAGAATATTTTTCATTATTTCCTCCATGTTGTGATATATCTGAATGTCTTGCTTTTCTTCTTTATTCCTCCTTGATGTAGTTGAGCTAAATACTATTCTAATTGTACTCATGAAAAAATGAAGGATATAGGGAAGAGGCAATATGTGCCTCTCAACCCTTTACATAATGTTACAACTAAAATGATTGCTTACCCAAGCGTTATTGTGATATGATTATCTACCTGAAGAATCTAGTTTTCTTCATTATTGTTCTTATTGTAGGTGGTATTGTGAGTTGAAAATGGCACCCCTAGAATATTTTTCATTATTTCCTCCATGTTGTGATATATCTGAATGTCTTGCTTTTCTTCTTTATTCCTCCTTGATGTAGTTGAGCTAAATACTATTCTAATTGTACACATGAAAAAATGAAGGATATAGGGAAGAGGCAATATGTGCCTCTCAACCCTTTACATAATGTTACAACTAAAATGATTGCTTACCCTAGCGTTATTGTGATATGATTATCTACCTGGAGAATGTAGTTTTCTTCATTATTGTCTTATTGTAGGTGGTATGTGAGTTGAAAATGGCACCCCTAGAATATTTTTCATTATTTCCTCCATGTTGTGATATATCTGAATGTCTTGCTTTTCTTCTTTATTCCTCCTTGATGTAGTTGAGCTAAATACTATTCTAATAGTACACATGAAAAAATGAAGGATATAGGGAAGAGGCAATGTGTGCCTCTCAACCCTTTACATAATGTTACAACTAAAATGATTGCTTACCCAAGCGTTATTGTGATGTGATTATCTACCTGGAGAATGTAGTTTTCTTCATTCATGTTCTTCTTGAAAGCGGCATAGTAAATTGAAAATGTCACCCCTAGAATATTTTTCAATATTTCCTCCATGTTGTCTTATATCTGAATGTCTTGCTTTTCTTCTTTATTCCTCCTTGATGTAGTTTTAGCTAAATACTATTCTAATAGTACATATGAAAAAATGAAGGATATAGGGAAGAGGCAATGTGTGCCTCTCAACCCTTTACATAATGTTATAACTAAAATGATTGCTTACCCAAGCGTTATTGTGATGTGATTATCTACCTGGAGAATGTACTTTTCTTCATTCATGCTCTTTTTGAATGCGGCATAGTAAATTGAAAATGGCACCCCTAGAATATTTTTCAATATTTCCTCCATGTTGTCTTATATCTGAATGTCTTGCTTTTCTTCTTTATTCCTCCTTGATGTAGTTGAGCTAAATACTATTCTAATAGTACACATGAAAAAATGAAGGATATAGTGAAGAGGCAATGTGTGCCTCTCAACCTTCTACATAATGTTACAAATAAAATGATTGCTTACCCAAGCGTTATTGTGATGTGATTATCTACCTGGAGAATGTAGTTTTCTTCATTCATGTTCTTCGTGAAAGCGGCATAGCAAATTGAAAATGGCACCCCTAGAATATTTTTCAATATTTCCTCCATGTTGTCTTATATCTGAATGTCTTGCTTTTCTTCTTTATTCCTCTTTGATGTAGTTGATCTAAATACTATTCTAATAGTACACATGAAAAAATGATGGATATAGGGAAGAGGCAATGTGTGCCTCTCAACCCTTTACATAATGTTACAACTAAAATGATTGCTTACCCAAGCGTTATTGTGATGTGATTATCTACCTGGAGAATGTAGTTTTCTTCATTATTGTTCTTATTGTAGGTGGTATGTGAGTTGAAAATGGCACCCCTAGAATATTTTTCAATATTTCCTCCATGTTGTCTTATATCTGAATGTCTTGCTTTTCTTCTTTATTCCTCCTTGATGTAGTTGAGCTAAATACTATTCTAATAGTACACATGAAAAAATGAAGGATATAGGGAAGAGGCAATGTGTGCCTCTCAACCCTTTACATAATGTTACAACTAAAATGATTGCTTACCCAAGCGTTATTGTGATGTGATTATCTACCTGGAGAATCTAGTTTTCTAAATTATTGTTCTTATTGTAGGTGGTATTGTGAGTTGAAAATGGCACCCCTAGAATATTTTTCATTATTTCCTCCATGTTGTCTCATATCTGAATGTCTTGCTTTTCTTCTTTATTCCTCCTTGATGAAGTTGAGCTAAATACTATTCTAATAGTACACATGAAAAAATGAAGGATATAGGGAAGAGGCAATGTGTGCCTCTCAACCCTTTACATAATGTTACAACTAAAATGATTGCTTACCCAAGCGTTATTGATATGTGATTATCTACCTGGAGAATGTAGTTTTCTTCATTCATGTTCTTCTTGAAAGCGGCATAGTAAATTGAAAATGTCACCCCTAGAATATTTTTCAATATTTCCTCCATGTTGTCTTATATCTGAATGTCTTGCTTTTCTTCTTTATTCCTCCTTGATGTAGTTTCAGCTAAATACTATTCTAATAGTACACATGAAAAAATGAAGGATATAGGGAAGAGGCAATGTGTGCCTCTCAACCCTTTACATAATGTTATAACTAAAATGATTGCTTACCCAAGCGTTATTGTGATGTGATTATCTACCTGGAGAATGTAGTTTTCTTCATTATTGTTCTTATTGTAGGTGGTATGTGAGTTGAAAATGGCACCCCTAGAATATTTTTCAATATTTCCTCCATGTTGTCTTATATCTGAATGTCTTGCTTTTCTTCTTTATTCCTCTTTGATGTAGTTGAGCTAAATACTATTCTAATAGTACACATGAAAAAATGATGGATATAGGGAAGAGGCAATGTGTGCCTCTCAACCCTTTACATAATGTTACAACTAAAATGATTGCTTACCCAAGCGTTCTTGTGATGAGATTATCTACCTGGAGAATGTAGTTTTCTTCATTATTGTTGTTATTGTAGGTGGTATGTGAGTTGAAAATGGCATCCCTAGAATATTTTTCAATATTTCCTCCATGTTGTCTTATATCTGAATGTCTTGCTTTTCTTCTTTATTCCTCCTTGATGTAGTTGAGCTAAATACTATTCTAATTGTACACATGAAAAGATGAAGGATATAGGGAAGAGGCAATGTGTGCCTCTCAACCCTTTACATAATGTTACAACTAAAATGATTGCTTACCCAAGCGTTATTGTGATGTGATTATCTACCTGGAGAATGTAGGTTTCTTCATTCATGTTTTTATTTTGGATGACATTGTGAATTGAAAAAGGCATCCCTAGAATAATTTTCAATTTTATTTCTTTGTTATCCTATATCTGATTTTGTTTCTTTTCTTCCTTGCTCCTTCTTGATGTACTTGAGCTGAATACAATTCTAATAGTACATGTGAAAAAATGAAAGATATAGGGAAGAGGCAATGTGTGCCTCTCAACCCTTTACATAATGTTACAACTAAAATGGTTGCTTACCCTAGCGTTATTGTGATGTGGTTATCTACCTGGAGAATGTAGGTATTTTCATTCATGTTCTTATTGTAGGTGGTATTGTAAATTGAAAAAGGCATCCCTAGAATATTTTTCATTATTTTCTCCATGTTGTCTTATATCTGAATGTCATGCGGTTTTCTTCCTTATTCCTCCTTGATGTCGTTGAGCTAAATACGATTCTAATAGTAGGCCTACATATGAAAAGACGAAGGATATAGGGAGGAGGTAATGCATGCCTCACAACCCTTTACATAATGTTACAACTAGAAGAATTGCTTACCCAAGCGGTATTTTGATGTGATTATCTACCTGGAGAATGTAGATTTCTTCATTCATGTTCTTCTTGAAAGCGGCATAGCAAATTGAAAATGGCACCCCTAGAATATTTTTCAATATTTTCTCCATGTTGTCTTATATCTGAATGTCTTGCTTTTCTTCTTTATTCCTCCTTGATGTAGTTGAGCTAAATACTATTCTAATAGTACACATGAAAAAATGATGGATATAGGGAAGAGGCAATGTGTGCCTCTCAACCCTTTACATAATGTTACAACTAAAATAATTGCTTTCCCAAGCGTTATTGTGATGTGATTATCTACCTGGAGAATGTAGTTTTCTTCATTATTGTTCTTATTGTAGGTGGTATTGTGAGTTGAAAATGGCACCCCTAGAATATTTATCATTATTTCCTCCATGTTGTCTTATATCTGAATGTCTTGCTTTTCTTCTTTATTCCTCCTTGATGTAGTTGAGCTAAATACTATTCTAATAGTACACATGAAAAAATGAAGGATATAGGGAAGAGGCAATGTGTGCCTCTCAACCCTTTACATAATGTTACAACTAAAATGATTGCTTACCCAAGCGTTATTGTGATGTGATTATCTACCTGGAGAATGTAGTTTTCTTCATTATTGTTCTTATTGTAGGTGGTATGTGAGTTGAAAATGGCACCCCTAGAATATTTATCATTATTTCCTCCATGTTGTCTTATATCTGAATGTCTTGCTTTTCTTCTTTATTCCTCCTTGATGAAGTTGAGCTAAATACTATTCTAATAGTACACAGGAAAAAATGTAGGATATAGGGAAGAGGCAATGTGTGCCTCTCAACCCTTTACATAATGTTACAACTAAAATGATTGCTTACCCAAGCGTTATTGTGATGTGATTATCTACCTGGAGAATTTAGTTTTCTTCATTATTGTTCTTATTGTAGGTGGTATTGTGAGTTGAAAATGGCACCTCTAGAATATTTTTCATTATTTCCTCCATGTTGTGATATATCTGAATGTCTTGCTTTTCTTCTTTATTCCTCCTTGATGTAGTTGAGCTAAATACTATTCTAATAGTACACATGAAAACATGTAGGATATAGGGAAGAGGCAATGTGTGCCTCTCAACCCTTTACATAATGTTACAACTAAAATGATTGCTTACCCAAGCGTTATTGTGATGTGATTATCTACCTGGAGAATTTAGTTTTCTTCATTATTGTTCTTATTGTAGGTGGTATTGTGAGTTGAAAATGGCACCTCTAGAATATTTTTCATTATTTCCTCCATGTTGTGATATATCTGAATGTCTTGCTTTTCTTCTTTATTCCTCCTTGATGTAGTTGAGCTAAATACTATTCTAATTGTACACATGAAAAAATGAAGGATATAGGGAAGAGGCAATATGTGCCTCTCAACCCTTTACATAATGTTACAACTAAAATGATTGCTTACCCTAGCGTTATTGTGATATGATTATCTACCTGGGGAATGTAGTTTTCTTCATTATTGTCTTATTATAGGTGGTATGTGAGTTGAAAATGGCACCCCTAGAATATTTTTCATTATTTCCTCCATGTTGTGATATATCTGAATGTCTTGCTTTTCTTCTTTATTCCTCCTTGATGTAGTTGAGCTAAATACTATTCTAATTGTACTCATGAAAAAATGAAGGATATAGGGAAGAGGCAATGTGTGCCTCTCAACCCTTTACATAATGTTACAACTAAAATGATTGCTTACCCAAGCGTTATTGTGATATGATTATCTACCTGAAGAATCTAGTTTTCTTCATTCATGTTCTTCTTGAAAGCGGCATAGTAAATTGAAAATGTCACCCCTAGAATATTTTTCAATATTTCCTCCATGTTGTCTTATATCTGAATGTCTTGCTTTTCTTCTTTATTCCTCCTTGATGTAGTTTTAGCTAAATACTATTCTAATAGTACATATGAAAAAATGAAGGATATAGGGAAGAGGCAATGTGTGCCTCTCAACCCTTTACATAATGTTATAACTAAAATGATTGCTTACCCAAGCGTTATTGTGATGTGATTATCTACCTGGAGAATGTACTTTTCTTCATTCATGCTCTTTTTGAATGCGGCATAGTAAATTGAAAATGGCACCCCTAGAATATTTTTCAATATTTCCTCCATGTTGTCTTATATCTGAATGTCTTGCTTTTCTTCTTTATTCCTCCTTGATGTAGTTGAGCTAAATACTATTCTAATAGTACACATGAAAAAATGAAGGATATAGTGAAGAGGCAATGTGTGCCTCTCAACCTTCTACATAATGTTACAAATAAAATGATTGCTTACCCAAGCGTTATTGTGATGTGATTATCTACTTGGAGAATGTAGTTTTCTTCATTCATGTTCTTCGTGAAAGCGGCATAGCAAATTGAAAATGGCACCCCTAGAATATTTTTCAATATTTCCTCCATGTTGTCTTATATCTGAATGTCTTGCTTTTCTTCTTTATTCCTCTTTGATGTAGTTGATCTAAATACTATTCTAATTGTACACATGAAAAAATGATGGATATAGGGAAGAGGCAATGTGTGCCTCTCAACCCTTTACATAATGTTACAACTAAAATGATTGCTTACCCAAGCGTTATTGTGATGTGATTATCTACCTGGAGAATGTAGTTTTCTTCATTATTGTTCTTATTGTAGGTGGTATGTGAGTTGAAAATGGCACCCCTAGAATATTTTTCAATATTTCCTCCATGTTGTCTTATATCTGAATGTCTTGCTTTTCTTCTTTATTCCTCCTTGATGTAGTTGAGCTAAATACTATTCTAATAGTACACATGAAAAAATGAAGGATATAGGGAAGAGGCAATGTGTGCCTCTCAACCCTTTACATAATGTTACAACTAAAATGATTGCTTACCCAAGCGTTATTGTGATGTGATTATCTACCTGGAGAATCTAGTTTTCTAAATTATTGTTCTTATTGTAGGTGGTATTGTGAGTTGAAAATGGCACCCCTAGAATATTTTTCATTATTTCCTCCATGTTGTGATATATCTGAATGTCTTGCTTTTCTTCTTTATTCCTCCTTGATGTAGTTGAGCTAAATACTATTCCAATTGTACACATGAAAAAATGAAGGATATAGGGAAGAGGCAATATGTGCATCTCAACCCTTTACATAATGTTACAACTAAAAAAATTGCTTACCCTAGCGTTATTGTGATATGATTATCTACCTGGAGAATGTAGTTTTCTTCATTATTGTCTTATTGTAGGTGGTATGTGAGTTGAAAATGGCACCCCTAGAATATTTTTCATTATTTCTTCCATGTTGTGATATATCTGAATGTCTTGCTTTTCTTCTTTATTCCTCCTTGATGTAGTTGAGCTAAATACTATTCTAATTGTACACATGAAAAAATGAAGGATATAGGGAAGAGGCAATATGTGCCTCTCAACCCTTTACATAATGTTACAACTAAAATGATTGCTTACCCTAGCGTTATTGTGATATGATTATCTACCTGGAGAATGTAGTTTTCTTCATTATTGTCTTATTGTAGGTGGTATGTGAGTTGAAAATGGCACCCCTAGAATATTTTTCATTATTTCTTCCATGTTGTGATATATCTGAATGTCTAGCTTTTCTTCTTTATTCCTCCTTGATGAAGTTGAGCTAAATACTATTCTAATAGTACACATGAAAAAATGAAGGATATAGGGAAGAGGCAATGTGTGCCTCTCAACCCTTTACATAATGTTACAACTAAAATGATTGCTTACCCAAGCGTTATTGAGATGTGATTATCTACCTGGAGAATGTAGTTTTCTTCATTCATGTTCTTCTTGAAAGCGGCATAGTAAATTGAAAATGTCACCCCTAGAATATTTTTCAATATTTCCTCCATGTTGTCTTATATCTGAATGTCTTGCTTTTCTTCTTTATTCCTCCTTGATGTAGTTGAGCTAAATACTATTCTAATTGTACACATGAAAAAATGAAGGATATAGGGAAGAGGCAATATGTGCCTCTCAACCCTTTACATAATGTTACAACTAAAATGATTGCTTACACTAGCGTTATTGTGATATGATTATCTACCTGGAGAATGTAGTTTTCTTCATTATTGTTCTTATTGTAGGTGGTATGTGAGTTGAAAATGGCACCCCTAGAATATTTTTCAATATTTCCTCCATGTTGTCTTATATCTGAATGTCTTGCTTTTCTTCTTTATTCCTCCTTGATGTAGTTGAGCTAAATACTATTCTAATAGTACACATGAAAAAATGAAGGATATAGGGAAGAGGCAAAGTGTGCCTCTCAACCCTTTACATAATGTTACAACTAAAATGATTGCTTACCCAAGCGTTATTGTGATGTGATTATCTACCTGGAGAATGTAGTTTTCTTCATTATTGTTCTTCTTGAAAGCGGAATAGTAAATTGAAAATGTCACCCCTAGAATATTTTTCAATATTTCCTCCATGTTGTCTTATATCTGAATGTCTTGCTTTTCTTCTTTATTCCTCCTTGATGTAGTTGAGCTAAATACTATTCTAATAGTACACATGAAAAAATGAAGGATATAGGGAAGAGGCAATGTGTGCCTCTCAACCCTTTACATATTGTTTTAACTAAAATGATTGCTTACCCAAGCGTTATTGTGATGTGATTATCTACCTGGAGAATGTAGTTTTCTTCATTCATGCTCTTCTTGAAAGCGGCATAGTAAATTGAAAATGGCACCCCTAGAATATTTTTCAATATTTCCTCCATGTTGTCTTATATCTGAATGTCTTGCTTTTCTTCTTTATTCCTCCTTGATGTAGTTGAGCTAAATACTATTCTAATAGTACACATGAAAAGATGAAGGATACAGTGAAGAGGCAATGTGTGCCTCTCAACCCTTTACATAATGTTACAACTAAAATGATTGCTTACCCAAGCGTTATTGTGATGTGATTATCTACCTGGAGAATGTAGTTTTCTTCATTCATGTTCTTCTTGAAAGCGGCATAGTAAATTGAAAATGTCACCCCTAGAATATTTTTCAATATTTCCTCCATGTTGTCTTATATCTGAATGTCTTGCTTTTCTTCTTTATTCCTCCTTGATGTAGTTGAGCTAAATACTATTCTAATAGTACACATGAAAAAATGAAGGATATAGGGAAGAGGCAATGTGTGCCTCTCAACCCTTTACATAATGTTACAACTAAAATGATTGCTTACCCAAGCGTTATTGAGATGTGATTATCTACCTGGAGAATGTAGTTTTCTTCATTCATGTTCTTCTTGAAAGCGGCATAGTAAATTGAAAATGTCACCCCTAGAATATTTTTCAATATTTCCTCCATGTTGTCTTATATCTGAATGTCTTGCTTTTCTTCTTTATTCCTCCTTGATGTAGTTGAGCTAAATACTATTCTAATAGTATACATGAAAAAATGAAGGATATAGGGAAGAGGCAATGTGTGCCTCTCAACCCTTTACATAATGTTACAACTAAAATGATTGCTTACCCAAGCGTTATTGTGATGTGATTATCTACCTGGAGAATGTAGTTTTCTTCATTCATGTTCTTCTTGAAAGCGGCATAGCAAATTGATTATGGCACCCCTAGAATATTTTTCAATATTTCCTCCATGTTGTCTTATATCTGAATGTCTTGCTTTTCTTCTTTATTCCTCCTTGATGTAGTTGAGCTAAATACTATTCTAATAGTACACATGAAAAAATGAAGGATATAGTGAAGAGGCAATGTGTGCCTCTCAACCCTTTACATAATGTTACAACTAAAATGATTGCTTACCCAAGCGTTATTGTTATGTGATTATCTACCTGGAGAATGTAGGTTTCTTCTTTAACGTTCTTATTGAAAGCGGCATAGCAAATTGAAAATGGCACCCCTAGTATATTTTTCAATATTTCCTCCATATTGTCTCATATCTGAATGTCTTGCTTTTCTTCTTTATTCCTCCTTGATGTAGTTGAGCTAAATACTATTCTAATAGTACACATGAAAAAATGATGGATATAGGGAAGAGGCAATGTGTGCCTCTCAACCCTTTACATAATGTTACAACTAAAATGGATGCTTACCCAAGCGTTATTGTGATGTGATTATCTACCTCGAGATTGTAGGTTTCTTCTTTAACGTTCTTATTGAAAGCGGCATAGCAAATTGAAAATGGCACCCCTAGAATATTTTTCAATATTTCCTCCATGTTGTCTCATATCTGAATGTCTTGCTTTTCTTCTTTATTCCTCCTTGATGAAGTTGAGCTAAATACTATTCTAATAGTACACATGAAAAAATGAAGGATATAGGGAAGAGGCAATGTGTGCCTCTCAACCCTTTACATAATGTTACAACTAAAATGATTGCTTACCCAAGCGTTATTGATATGTGATTATCTACCTGGAGAATGTAGTTTTCTTCATTCATGTTCTTCTTGAAAGCGGCATAGTAAATTGAAAATGTCACCCCTAGAATATTTTTCAATATTTCCTCCATGTTGTCTTATATCTGAATGTCTTGCTTTTCTTCTTTATTCCTCCTTGATGTAGTTTCAGCTAAATACTATTCTAATAGTACACATGAAAAAATGAAGGATATAGGGAAGAGGCAATGTGTGCCTCTCAACCCTTTACATAATGTTATAACTAAAATGATTGCTTACCCAAGCGTTATTGTGATGTGATTATCTACCTGGAGAATGTAGTTTTCTTCATTATTGTTCTTATTGTAGGTGGTATGTGAGTTGAAAATGGCACCCCTAGAATATTTTTCAATATTTCCTCCATGTTGTCTTATATCTGAATGTCTTGCTTTTCTTCTTTATTCCTCTTTGATGTAGTTGATCTAAATACTATTCTAATAGTACACATGAAAAAATGATGGATATAGGGAAGAGGCAATGTGTGCCTCTCAACCCTTTACATAATGTTACAACTAAAATGATTGCTTACCCAAGCGTTATTGTGATGTGATTATCTACCTGGAGAATGTAGTTTTCTTCATTCATGTTCTTCTTGAAAGCGGCATAGCAAATTGAAAATGGCCCCCCTAGAATATTTTTCAATATTTCCTCCATGTTGTCTTATATCTGAATGTCTTGCTTTTCTTCTTTATTCCTCCTTGATGTAGTTGAGCTAAATACTATTCTAATTGTACACATGAAAAAATGAAGGATATAGGGAAGAGGCAATATGTGCCTCTCAACCCTTTACATAATGTTACAACTAAAATGATTGCTTACACTAGCGTTATTGTGATATGATTATCTACCTGGAGAATGTAGTTTTCTTCATTATTGTTCTTATTGTAGGTGGTATGTGAGTTGAAAATGGCACCCCTAGAATATTTTTCAATATTTCCTCCATGTTGTCTTATATCTGAATGTCTTGCTTTTCTTCTTTATTCCTCCTTGATGTAGTTGAGCTAAATACTATTCTAATAGTACACATGAAAAAATGAAGGATATAGGGAAGAGGCAAAGTGTGCCTCTCAACCCTTTACATAATGTTACAACTAAAATGATTGCTTACCCAAGCGTTATTGTGATGTGATTATCTACCTGGAGAATGTAGTTTTCTTCATTCATGCTCTTATTGAAAGCGGCATAGCAAATTGAAAATGGCACCCCTAGTATATTTTTCAATATTTCCTCCATATTGTCTCATATCTGAATGTCTTGCTTTTCTTCTTTATTCCTCCTTGATGTAGTTGAGCTAAATACTATTCTAATAGTACACATGAAAAAATGATGGATATAGGGAAGAGGCAATGTGTGCCTCTCAACCCTTTACATAATGTTACAACTAAAATGGATGCTTACCCAAGCGTTATTGTGATGTGATTATCTACCTCGAGATTGTAGGTTTCTTCTTTAACGTTCTTATTGAAAGCGGCATAGCAAATTGAAAATGGCACCCCTAGAATATTTTTCAATATTTCCTCCATGTTGTCTCATATCTGAATGTCTTGCTTTTCTTCTTTATTCCTCCTTGATGAAGTTGAGCTAAATACTATTCTAATAGTACACATGAAAAAATGAAGGATATAGGGAAGAGGCAATGTGTGCCTCTCAACCCTTTACATAATGTTACAACTAAAATGATTGCTTACCCAAGCGTTATTGATATGTGATTATCTACCTGGAGAATGTAGTTTTCTTCATTCATGTTCTTCTTGAAAGCGGCATAGTAAATTGAAAATGTCACCCCTAGAATATTTTTCAATATTTCCTCCATGTTGTCTTATATCTGAATGTCTTGCTTTTCTTCTTTATTCCTCCTTGATGTAGTTTCAGCTAAATACTATTCTAATAGTACACATGAAAAAATGAAGGATATAGGGAAGAGGCAATGTGTGCCTCTCAACCCTTTACATAATGTTATAACTAAAATGATTGCTTACCCAAGCGTTATTGTGATGTGATTATCTACCTGGAGAATGTAGTTTTCTTCATTATTGTTCTTATTGTAGGTGGTATGTGAGTTGAAAATGGCACCCCTAGAATATTTTTCAATATTTCCTCCATGTTGTCTTATATCTGAATGTCTTGCTTTTCTTCTTTATTCCTCTTTGATGTAGTTGATCTAAATACTATTCTAATAGTACACATGAAAAAATGATGGATATAGGGAAGAGGCAATGTGTGCCTCTCAACCCTTTACATAATGTTACAACTAAAATGATTGCTTACCCAAGCGTTATTGTGATGTGATTATCTACCTGGAGAATGTAGTTTTCTTCATTCATGTTCTTCTTGAAAGCGGCATAGCAAATTGAAAATGGCCCCCCTAGAATATTTTTCAATATTTCCTCCATGTTGTCTTATATCTGAATGTCTTGCTTTTCTTCTTTATTCCTCCTTGATGTAGTTGAGCTAAATACTATTCTAATTGTACACATGAAAAAATGAAGGATATAGGGAAGAGGCAATATGTGCCTCTCAACCCTTTACATAATGTTACAACTAAAATGATTGCTTACACTAGCGTTATTGTGATATGATTATCTACCTGGAGAATGTAGTTTTCTTCATTATTGTTCTTATTGTAGGTGGTATGTGAGTTGAAAATGGCACCCCTAGAATATTTTTCAATATTTCCTCCATGTTGTCTTATATCTGAATGTCTTGCTTTTCTTCTTTATTCCTCCTTGATGTAGTTGAGCTAAATACTATTCTAATAGTACACATGAAAAAATGAAGGATATAGGGAAGAGGCAAAGTGTGCCTCTCAACCCTTTACATAATGTTACAACTAAAATGATTGCTTACCCAAGCGTTATTGTGATGTGATTATCTACCTGGAGAATGTAGTTTTCTTCATTCCTGCTCTTCTTGAAAGCGGCATAGTAAATTGAAAATGGCACCCCTAGAATATTTTTCAATATTTCCTCCATGTTGTCTTATATCTGAATGTCTTGCTTTTCTTCTTTATTCCTCCTTGATGTAGTTGAGCTAAATACTATTCTAATAGTACACATGAAAAGATGAAGGATACAGTGAAGAGGCAATGTGTGCCTCTCAACCCTTTACATAATGTTACAACTAAAATGATTGCTTACCCAAGCGTTATTGTGATGTGATTATCTACCTGGAGAATGTAGTTTTCTTCATTCATGTTCTTCTTGAAAGCGGCATAGTAAATTGAAAATGTCACCCCTAGAATATTTTTCAATATTTCCTCCATGTTGTCTTATATCTGAATGTCTTGCTTTTCTTCTTTATTCCTCCTTGATGTAGTTGAGCTAAATACTATTCTAATAGTACACATGAAAAAATGAAGGATATAGGGAAGAGGCAATGTGTGCCTCTCAACCCTTTACATAATGTTACAACTAAAATGATTGCTTACCCAAGCGTTATTGAGATGTGATTATCTACCTGGAGAATGTAGTTTTCTTCATTCAAGTTCTTCTTGAAAGCGGCATAGTAAATTGAAAATGTCACCCCTAGAATATTTTTCAATATTTCCTCCATGTTGTCTTATATCTGAATGTCTTGCTTTTCTTCTTTATTCCTCCTTGATGTAGTTGAGCTAAATACTATTCTAATAGTACACATGAAAAAATGAAGGATATAGGGAAGAGGCAATGTGTGCCTCTCAACCCTTTACATAATGTTACAACTAAAATGATTGCTTACCCAAGCGTTATTGTGATGTGATTATCTACCTGGAGAATGTAGTTTTCTTCATTCATGTTCTTCTTGAAAGCGGCATAGCAAATTGAATATGGCACCCCTAGAATATTTTTCAATATATCCTCCATGTTGTCTTATATCTGAATGTCTTGCTTTTCTTCTTTATTCCTCCTTGATGTAGTTGAGCTAAATACTATTCTAATAGTACACATGAAAAAATGAAGGATATAGTGAAGAGGCAATGTGTGCCTCTCAACCCTTTACATAATGTTACAACTAAAATGATTGCTTACCCAAGCGTTATTGTTATGTGATTATCTACCTGGAGAATGTAGGTTTCTTCTTTAACGTTCTTATTGAAAGCGGCATAGCAAATTGAAAATGGCACCCCTAGTATATTTTTCAATATTTCCTCCATATTGTCTCATATCTGAATGTCTTGCTTTTCTTCTTTATTCCTCCTTGATGTAGTTGAGCTAAATACTATTCTAATAGTACACATGAAAAAATGATGGATATAGGGAAGAGGCAATGTGTGCCTCTCAACCCTTTACATAATGTTACAACTAAAATGGATGCTTACCCAAGCGTTATTGTGATGTGATTATCTACCTCGAGATTGTAGGTTTCTTCTTTAACGTTCTTATTGAAAGCGGCATAGCAAATTGAAAATGGCACCCCTAGAATATTTTTCAATATTTCCTCCATGTTGTCTCATATCTGAATGTCTTGCTTTTCTTCTTTATTCCTCTTTGATGTAGTTGATCTAAATACTATTCTAATAGTACACATGAAAAAATGATGGATATAGGGAAGAGGCAATGTGTGCCTCTCAACCCTTTACATAATGTTACAACTAAAATGATTGCTTACCCAAGCGTTATTGTGATATGATTATCTACCTGGAGAATGTAGTTTTCTTCATTATTGTTCTTATTGTAGGTGGTATTTGAGTTGAAAATGGCACCCCTAGAATATTTTTCATTATTTCCTCCATGTTGTGATATATCTGAATGTTTTGCTTTTCTTCTTTATTCCTCCTTGATGTAGTTGAGCTAAATACTATTCTAATTGTACACATGAAAAAATGATGGATATAGGGAAGAGGCAATGTGTGCCTCTCAACCCTTTACATAATGTTACAACTAAAATGATTGCTTACCCAAGCGTTATTGTGATGTGATTATCTACCTGGAGAATGTAGTTGTCTTCATTATTGTTCTTATTGTAGGTGGTATTGTGAGTTGAAAATGGCACCCCTAGAATATTTTTCATTACTTCCTCCATGTTGTCTTATATCAGAATGTCTTGCTTTTCTTCTTTATTCCTCCTTGATGAAGTTGAGCTAAATACTATTCTAATAGTACACATGAAAAAATGAAGGATATAGGGAAGAGGCAATGTGTGCCTCTCAACCCTTTACATAATGTTACAACTAAAATGATTGCTTACCCAAGCGTTATTGTGATGTGATTATCTACCTGGAGAATGTAGTTTTCTTCATTCATGCTCTTCTTGAAAGCGGCATAGTAAATTGAAAATGTCACCCCTAGAATATTTTTCAATATTTCCTCCATGTTGTCTTATATCTGAATGTCTTGCTTTTCTTCTTTATTCCTCCTTGATGTAGTTGAGCTAAATACTATTCTAATAGTACACATGAAAAAATGAAGGATATAGGGAAGAGGCAATGTGTGCCTCTCAACCCTTTACATAATGTTACAACTAAAATGGTTGCTTACCCAAGCGTTATTGTGATGTGATTATCTACCTCGAGATTGTAGGTTTCTTCTTTAACGTTCTTATTGAAAGCGGCATAGCAAATTGAAAATGGCACCCCTAGAATATTTTTCAATATTTCCTCCATGTTGTCTCATATCTGAATGTCTTGCTTTTCTTCTTTATTCCTCTTTGATGTAGTTGATCTAAATACTATTCTAATAGTACACATGAAAAAATGATGGATAAAGGGAAGAGGCAATGTGTGCCTCTCAACCCTTTACATAATGTTACAACTAAAATGATTGCTTACCCAAGCGTTATTGTGATATGATTATCTACCTGGAGAATGTAGTTTTCTTCATTATTGTTCTTATTGTAGGTGGTATGTGAGTTGAAAATGGCACCCCTAGAATATTTTTCATTATTTCCTCATTGTTGTGATATATCTGAATGTCTTGCTTTTCTTCTTTATTCCTCCTTGATGTAGTTGAGCTAAATACTATTCTAATTGTACACATGAAAAAATGATGGATATAGGGAAGAGGCAATTTGTGCCTCTCAACCCTTTACATAATGTTACAACTAAAATGATTGCTTACCCAAGCGTTATTGTGATGTGATTATCTACCTGGAGAATGTAGTTTTCTTCATTATTGTTCTTATTGTAGGTGGTATTGTGAGTTGAAAATGGCACCCTTAGAAAATTTTTATTACTTCCTCCATGTTGTCTTATATCTGAATGTCTTGCTTTTCTTCTTTATTCCTCCTTGATGAAGTTGAGCTAAATACTATTCTAATAGTACACATGAAAAAATGAAGGATATAGGGAAGAGGCAATGTGTGCCTCTCAACCCTTTACATAATGTTACAACTAAAATGATTGCTTACCCAAGCGTTATTGTGATGTGATTATCTACCTGGAGAATGTAGTTTTCTTCATTCATGCTCTTCTTGTAAGCGGCATAGTAAATTGAAAATGTCACCCCTAGAATATTTTTCAATATTTCCTCCATGTTGTCTTATATCTGAATGTCTTGCTTTTCTTCTTTATTCCTCCTTGATGTAGTTGAGCTAAATACTATTCTAATAGTACACATGAAAAAATGAAGGATATAGGGAAGAGGCAATGTGTGCCTCTCAACCCTTTACATAATGTTACAACTAAAATGGTTGCTTACCCAAGCGTTATTGTGATGTGATTATCTACCTCGAGATTGTAGGTTTCTTCTTTAACGTTCTTATTGAAAGCGGCATAGCAAATTGAAAATGGCACCCCTAGAATATTTTTCAATATTTCCTCCATGTTGTCTCATATCTGAATGTCTTGCTTTTCTTCTTTATTCCTCTTTGATGTAGTTGATCTAAATACTATTCTAATAGTACACATGAAAAAATGATGGATATAGGGAAGAGGCAATGTGTGCCTCTCAACCCTTTACATAATGTTACAACTAAAATGATTGCTTACCCAAGCGTTATTGTGATATGATTATCTACCTGGAGAATGTAGTTTTCTTCATTATTGTTCTTATTGTAGGTGGTATTTGAGTTGAAAATGGCACCCCTAGAATATTTTTCATTATTTCCTCCATGTTGTGATATATCTGAATGTTTTGCTTTTCTTCTTTATTCCTCCTTGATGTAGTTGAGCTAAATACTATTCTAATTGTACACATGAAAAAATGATGGATATAGGGAAGAGGCAATGTGTGCCTCTCAACCCTTTACATAATGTTACAACTAAAATGATTGCTTACCCAAGCGTTATTGTGATGTGATTATCTACCTGGAGAATGTAGTTGTCTTCATTATTGTTCTTATTGTAGGTGGTATTGTGAGTTGAAAATGGCACCCCTAGAATATTTTTCATTACTTCCTCCATGTTGTCTTATATCAGAATGTCTTGCTTTTCTTCTTTATTCCTCCTTGATGAAGTTGAGCTAAATACTATTCTAATAGTACACATGAAAAAATGAAGGATATAGGGAAGAGGCAATGTGTGCCTCTCAACCCTTTACATAATGTTACAACTAAAATGATTGCTTACCCAAGCGTTATTGTGATGTGATTATCTGCCTGGAGAATGTAGTTTTCTTCATTCATGCTCTTCTTGAAAGCGGCATAGTAAATTGAAAATGTCACCCCTAGAATATTTTTCAATATTTCCTCCATGTTGTCTTATATCTGAATGTCTTGCTTTTCTTCTTTATTCCTCCTTGATGTAGTTGAGCTAAATACTATTCTAATAGTACACATGAAAAAATGAAGGATATAGGGAAGAGGCAATGTGTGCCTCTCAACCCTTTACATAATGTTACAACTAAAATGGTTGCTTACCCAAGCGTTATTGTGATGTGATTATCTACCTCGAGATTGTAGGTTTCTTCTTTAACGTTCTTATTGAAAGCGGCATAGCAAATTGAAAATGGCACCCCTAGAATATTTTTCAATATTTCCTCCATGTTGTCTCATATCTGAATGTCTTGCTTTTCTTCTTTATTCCTCTTTGATGTAGTTGATCTAAATACTATTCTAATAGTACACATGAAAAAATGATGGATAAAGGGAAGAGGCAATGTGTGCCTCTCAACCCTTTACATAATGTTACAACTAAAATGATTGCTTACCCAAGCGTTATTGTGATATGATTATCTACCTGGAGAATGTAGTTTTCTTCATTATTGTTCTTATTGTAGGTGGTATGTGAGTTGAAAATGGCACCCCTAGAATATTTTTCATTATTTCCTCATTGTTGTGATATATCTGAATGTCTTGCTTTTCTTCTTTATTCCTCCTTGATGTAGTTGAGCTAAATACTATTCTAATTGTACACATGAAAAAATGATGGATATAGGGAAGAGGCAATTTGTGCCTCTCAACCCTTTACATAATGTTACAACTAAAATGATTGCTTACCCAAGCGTTATTGTGATGTGATTATCTACCTGGAGAATGTAGTTTTCTTCATTATTGTTCTTATTGTAGGTGGTATTGTGAGTTGAAAATGGCACCCTTAGAAAATTTTTATTACTTCCTCCATGTTGTCTTATATCTGAATGTCTTGCTTTTCTTCTTTATTCCTCCTTGATGAAGTTGAGCTAAATACTATTCTAATAGTACACATGAAAAAATGAAGGATATAGGGAAGAGGCAATGTGTGCCTCTCAACCCTTTACCTAATGTTACAACTAAAATGATTGCTTACCCAAGCGTTATTGTGATGTGATTATCTACCTGGAGAATGTAGTTTTCTTCATTCATGTTCTTCTTGAAAGCGGCATAGTAAATTGAAAATGTCACCCCTAGAATATTTTTCAATATTTCCTCCATGTTGTCTTATATCTGAATGTCTTGCTTTTCTTCTTTATTCCTCCTTGATGTAGTTGAGCTAAATACTATTCTAATAGTACACATGAAAAAATGAAGGATATAGGGAAGAGGCAATCTGTGCCTCTCAACCCTTTACATAATGTTACAACTAAAATGATTGCTTACCCAAGCGTTATTGTGATGTGATTATCTACCTGGAGAATGTAGTTTTCTTAATTCATGCTCTTCTTGAAAGCGGCATAGTAAATTGAAAATGTCACCCCTAGAATATTTTTCAATATTTCCTCCATGTTGTCTTATATCTGAATGTCCTGCTTTTCTTCTTTATTCCTCCTTGATGTAGTTGAGCTAAATACTATTCTAATAGTACACATGAAAAAATGAAGGATATAGGGAAGAGGCAATGTGTGCCTCTCAACCCTTTACATAATGTTACAACTAAAATGATTGCTTACCCTAGCGTTATTGTGATGTGATTATCTACCTGGAGAATGTAATTTTCTTCATTATTGTTCTTATTGTAGGTGATATGTGAGTTGAAAATGGCATCCCTAGAATATTTTTCAATATTTCCTCCATGTTGTCTTATATCTGAATGTCTTGCTTTTCTTCTTTATTCCTCCTTGATGTAGTTGAGCTAAATACTATTCTAATAGTACACATGAAAAAATGATGGATATAGGGAAGAGGCAATGTGTGCCTCTCAACCCTTTACATAATGTTACAACTAAAATGATTGCTTACCCAAGCGTTATTGTGATGTGATTATCTACCTGGAGAATGTAGTTTTCTTCATTATTGTTCTTATTGTAGGTGGTATGTGAGTTGAAAATGGCACCCTTAGAATATTTTTCAATAATTCCTCCATGTTGTCTTATATCTGAATGTCTTGCTTTCTTCTTCTTTATTCCTCCTTGATGTAGTTGAGCTAAATACTATTCTAATTGTACACATGAAAAAATGAAGGATATAGGGAAGAGGCAATATGTGCCTCTCAACCCTTTACATAATGTTACAACTAAAATGATTGCTTACCCTAGCGTTATTGTGATATGATTATCTACCTGGAGAATGTAGTTTTCTTCATTATTGTTCTTATTGTAGGTGGTATGTGAGTTGAAAATGGCACCCCTAGAATATTTTTCATTATTTCCTCCATGTTGTCTTATATCTGAATGTCTTGCTTTTCTTCTTTATTCCTTCTTGATGTAGTTGAGCTAAATACTATTCTAATAGTACACATGAAAAAATGAAGGATATAGGGAAGAGGCAATGTGTGCCTCTCAACCCTTTACATAATGTTACAACTAAAATGATTGCTTACCCAAGCGTTATTGTGATGTGATTATCTACCTGGAGAATGTAGTTTTCTTCATTCATGTTCTTCTTGAAAGCGGCATAGTAAATTGAAAATGTCACCCTTAGAATATTTTTCAATATTTCCTCCATGTTGTCTTATATCTGAATGTCTTGCTTTTCTTCTTTATTCCTCCTTGATGTAGTTGAGGTAAATACTATTCTAATAGTACGCATGAAAAAATGAAGGATATAGGGAAGAGGCAATGTGTGCCTCTCAACCCTTTACATAATGTTACAACTAAAATGATTGCTTACCCAAGCGTTATTGTGATGTGATTATCTACCTGGAGAATGTAGTTTTCTTCATTCATGTTCTTCTTGAAAGCGGCATAGCAAATTGAAAATGGCACCCCTAGAATATTTTTCAATATTTCCTCCATGTTGTCTTATATCTGAATGTCTTGCTTTTCTTCTTTATTCCTCCTTGATGTAGTTGAGCTAAATACTATTCTAATAGTACACATGAAAAAATGAAGGTTATAGTGAAGAGGCAATGTGTGCCTCTCAACCCTTTACATAATGTTACAACTAAAATGATGGCTTACCCAAGCGTTATTGTGATGTGATTATCTACCTGGAGAATGTAGGTTTCTTCTTTAACGTTCTTATTGAAAGCGGCATAGCAAATTGAAAATGGCACCCCTAGAATATTTTTCAATATTTCCTCCATGTTGTCTCATATCTGAATGTCTTGCTTTTCTTCTTTATTCCTCTTTGATGTAGTTGATCTAAATACTATTCTAATAGTACACATGAAAAAATGAAGGATATAGGGAAGAGGCAATGTGTGCCTCTCAACCCATTACATAATGTTACAACTAAAATGATTGCTTACCCAAGCGTTATTGTGATGTGATTATCTACCTGGAGAATGTAGTTTTCTTCATTCATGTTCTTCTTGAAAGCGGCATAGCAAATTGAAAATGCCACCCCTAGAATATTTTTCAATATTTCCTCCATGTTGTCTTATATCTGAATGTCTTGCTTTTCTTCTTTATTGCTCCTTGATGTAGTTGAGCTAAATACTATTCTAATAGTACACATGAAAAAATGAAGGATATAGTGAAGAGGCAATGTGTGCCTCTCAACCCTTTACATAATGTTACAACTAAAATGATTGCTTACCCAAACGTTATTGTGATGTGATTATCTACCTGGAGAATGTAGTTTTCTTCATTCATGTTCTTCGTGAAAGCGGCATAGCAAATTGAAAATGGCACCCCTAGAATATTTTTCAATATTTCCTCCATGTTGTCTTATATCTGAATGTCTTGCTTTTCTTCTTTATTCCTCCTTGATGTAGTTGAGCTAAATACTATTCTAATAGTACACATGAAAAAATGATGGATATAGGGAAGAGGCAATGTGTGCCTCTCAACCCTTTACATAATGTTACAACTAAAATGATTGCTAACCCAAGCGTTATTGTGATGTGATTATCTACCTGGAGAATGTAGTTTTCTTCATTATTGTTCTTATTGTAGGTGGTATGTGAGTTGAAAATGGCACCCCTAGAATATTTTTCAATATTTCCTCCATGTTGTCTTATATCTGAATGTCTTGCTTTTCTTCTTTATTCCTCCATGATGTAGTTGAGCTGAATACTATTCTAATAGTACACATGAAAAAATGATGGATATAGGGAAGAGGCAATGTGTGCCTCTCAACCCTTTACATAATGTTACAACTAAAATGATTGCTTACCCAAGCGTTATTGTGATGTGATTATCTACCTGGAGAATGTAGTTTCTTCATTATTGTTCTTATTGTAGGTGGTATGTGAGTTGAAAATGGCACCCCTAGACTATTTTTCAATATTTCCTCCATGTTGTCTTATATCTGAAAGTCTTGCTTTTCTTCTTTATTCCTCCTTGATGTAGTTGAGCTAAATACTATTCTAATAGTACACATGAAAAAATGAAGGATATAGGGAAGAGGCAATGTGTGCCTCTCAACCTTTACATAATGTTACAACTAAAATGATTGCTTACCCAAGCGTTATTGTGATGTGATTATCTACCTGGAGAATGTAGTTTTCTTCATTATTGTTTTTATTGTAGGTGGTATGTGAGTTGAAAATGGCACCCCTAGAATATTTTTCAATATTTCCTCCATGTTGTCTTATATCTGAATCTCTTGCTTTTGTTCTTTATTCCTCCTTGATGTAGTTGAGCTAAATACGATTCTAATAGTACACATGAGAAAATGAAGGATATAGTGAAGAGGCAATGTGTGCCTCTCAACCCTTTACATAATGTTACAACTAAAATGATTGCTTACCCAAGCGTTATTGTGATGTGATTATCTACCTGGAGAATGTAGTTTTCTTCATTCATGTTCTTCGTGAAAGCGGCATAGCCAATTGAAAATGGCACCCCTAGAATATTTTTCAATATTTCCTCCATGTTGTCTTATATCTGAATGTCTTGCTTTTCTTCTTTATTCCTCCTTGATGTAGTTGAGCTAAATAATATTCTAATAGTACACATGAAAAAATGAAGGATATAGGGAAGAGGCAATGTGTGCCTCTCAACCCTTTACATAATGTTACAACTAAAATGATTGCTTACCCAAGCGTATTGTGATGTGATTATCTACCTGGAGAATGTAGGTTTCTTCTTTAACGTTCTTATTGAAAGCGGCATAGCAAATTGAAAATGGCACCCCTAGAATATTTTTCAATATTTCCTCCATGTTGTCTCATATCTGAATGTCTTGCTTTTCTTCTTTATTCCTCTTTGATGTAGTTGATCTAAATACTATTCTAATAGTACACATGAAAAAATGATGGATATAGGGAAGAGGCAATGTGTGCCTCTCAACCCTTTACATAATGTTACAACTAAAATGATTGCTTACCCAAACGTTATTGTGATGTGATTATCTACCTGGAGAATGTAGTTTTCTTCATTCATGTTCTTCGTGAAAGCGGCATAGCAAATTGAAAATGGCACCCCTAGAATAATTTTCAATATTTCCTCCATGTTGTCTTATATCTGAATGTCTTGCTTTTCTTCTTTATTCCTCCTTGATGTAGTTGAGCTAAATACTATTCTAATAGTACACATGAAAAAATGATGGATATAGGGAAGAGGCAATGTGTGCCTCTCAACCCTTTACATAATGTTACAACTAAAATGATTGCTAACCCAAGCGTTATTGTGATGTGATTATCTACCTGGAGAATGTAGTTTTCTTCATTATTGTTCTTATTGTAGGTGGTATGTGAGTTGAAAATGGCACCCCTAGAATATTTTTCAATATTTCCTCCATGTTGTCTTATATCTGAATGTCTTGCTTTTCTTCTTTATTCCTCCATGATGTAGTTGAGCTGAATACTATTCTAATAGTACACATGAAAAAATGAAGGATATAGGGAAGAGGCAATGTGTGCCTCTCAACCCTTTACATAATGTTACAACTAAAATGATTGCTTACCCAAGCGTTATTGTGATGTGATTATCTACCTGGAGAATGTAGTTTTCTTCATTATTGTTTTTATTGTAGGTGGTATGTGAGTTGAAAATGGCACCCCTAGAATATTTTTCAATATTTCCTCCATGTTGTCTTATATCTGAATGTCTTGCTTTTCTTCTTTATTCCTCCATGATGTAGTTGAGCTAAATACTATTCTAATAGTACACATGAAAAAATGTAGGATATAGTGAAGAGGCAATGTGTGCCTCTCAACCCTTTACATAATGTTACAACTAAAATGATTGCTTACCCTAGCGTTATTGTGATATGATTATCTACCTGGAGAATGTAGTTTTCTTCATTCATGTTCTTCTTGAAAGCGGCATAGCAAATTGAAAATGCCACCCCTAGAATATTTTTCAATATTTCCTCCATGTTGTCTTATATCTGAATGTCTTGCTTTTCTTCTTTATTCCTCCTTGATGTAGTTGAGCTAAATACTATTCTAATAGTACACATGAAAAAATGAAGGATATAGTGAAGAGGCAATGTGTGCCTCTCAACCCTTTACATAATGTTACAACTAAAATGATTGCTTACCCAAGCGTTATTGTGATGTGATTATCTACCTGGAGAATGTAGTTTTCTTCATTCATGTTCTTCGTGAAAGCGGCATAGCAAATTGAAAATGGCACCCCTAGAATATTTTTCAATATTTCCTCCATGTTGTCTTATATCTGAATGTCTTGCTTTTCTTCTTTATTCCTCCTTGATGTAGTTGAGCTAAATACTATTCTAATAGTACACATGAAAAAATGAAGGATATAGGGAAGAGGCAATGTGTGCCTCTCAACCCTTTACATAATGTTACAACTAAAATGATTGCTTACCCAAGCGTTATTGTGATGTGATTATCTACCTGGAGAATGTAGTTTTCTCCATTATTGTTCTTATTGTAGGTGGTATGTGAGTTGAAAATGGCACCCCTAGAATATTTTCCAATATTTCCTCCATGTTGTCTTATATCTGAATGTCTTGCTTTTCTTCTTTATTCCTCCTTGATGTAGTTGAGCTAAATACTATTCTAATAGTACACATGAAAAAATGAATGATATAGGGAAGAGGCAATGTGTGCCTCTCAACCCTTTACATAATGTTACAACTAAAATGATTGCTTACCCAAGCGTTATTGTGATGTGATTATCTACCTGGAGAATGTAGTTTTCTTCATTCATGTTCTTCTTGAAAGCGGCATAGCAAATTGAAAATGCCACCCCTAGAATATTTTTCAATATTTCCTCCATGTTGTCTTATATCTGAATGTCTTGCTTTTCTTCTTTATTCCTCCTTGATGTAGTTGAGCTAAATAATATTCTAATAGTACACATGAAAAAATGAAGGATATAGGGAAGAGGCAATGTGTGCCTCTCAACCCTTTACATAATGTTACAACTAAAATGATTGCTTACCCAAGCGTATTGTGATGTGATTATCTACCTGGAGAATGTAGGTTTCTTCTTTAACGTTCTTCTTGAAAGCGGCATAGCAAATTGAAAATGGCACCCCTAGAATATTTTTCAATATTTCCTCCATGTTGTCTTATATCTGAATGTCTTGCTTTTCTTCTTTATTCCTCCTTGATGTAGTTGAGCTAAATACTATTCTAATAGTACACATGAAAAAATGAAGGATATAGTGAAGAGGCAATGTGTGCCTCTCAACCCTTTACATAATGTTACAACTAAAATGATTGCTTACCCAAGCGTTATTGTGATGTGATTATCTACCTGGAGAATGTAGTTTTCTTCATTATTGTTCTTATTGTAGGTGGTATGTGAGTTGAAAATGGCACCCCTAGAATATTTTCCAATATTTCCTCCATGTTGTCTTATATCTGAATGTCTTGCTTTTCTTCTTTATTCCTTCTTGATGTAGTTGAGCTAAATACTATTCTAATAGTACACATGAAAAAATGAAGGATATAGGGAAGAGGCAATGTGTGCCTCTCAACCCTTTACATAATGTTACAACTAAAATGATTGCTTACCCAAGCGTTATTGTGATGTGATTATCTACCTGGAGAATGTAGTTTTCTTCATTATTGTTCTTATTGTAGGTGGTATGTGAGTTGAAAATGGCACCCCTAGAATATTTTCCAATATTTCCTCCATGTTGTCTTATATCTGAATGTCTTGCTTTTCTTCTTTATTCCTTCTTGATGTAGTTGAGCTAAATACTATTCTAATAGTACACATGAAAAAATGAAGGATATAGGGAAGAGGCAATGTGTGCCTCTCAACCCTTTACATAATGTTACAACTAAAATGATTGCTTACCCAAGCGTTATTGTGATGTGATTATCTACCTGGAGAATGTAGTTTTCTTCATTCATGTTCTTCGTGAAAGCGGCATAGCAAATTGAAAATGGCACCCCTAGAATATTTTTCAATATTTCCTCCATGTTGTCTTATATCTGAATGTCTTGCTTTTCTTCTTTATTCCTCCTTGATGTAGTTGAGCTAAATACTATTCTAATAGTACACATGAAAAAATGATGGATATAGGGAAGAGGCAATGTGTGCCTCTCAACCCTTTACATAATGTTACAACTAAAATGATTGCTAACCCAAGCGTTATTGTGATGTGATTATCTACCTGGAGAATGTAGTTTTCTTCATTATTGTTCTTATTGTAGGTGGTATGTTAGTTGAAAATGGCACCCCTAGAATATTTTTCAATATTTCCTCCATGTTGTCTTATATCTGAAAGTCTTGCTTTTCTTCTTTGTTCCTCCTTGATGTAGTTGAGCTAAATACTATTCTAATAGTACACATGAAAAAATGAAGGATATAGGGAAGAGGCAATGTGTGCCTCTCAACCCTTTACATAATGTTACAACTAAAATGATTGCTTACCCAAGCGTTATTGTGATGTGATTATCTACCTGGAGAATGTAGTTTTCTTCATTATTGTTTTTATTGTAGGTGGTATGTGAGTTGAAAATGGCACCCCTAGAATATTTTTCAATATTTCCTCCATGTTGTCTTATATCTGAATGTCTTGCTTTTCTTCTTTATTCCTCCTTGATGTAGTTGAGCTAAATACTATTCTAATAGTACACATGAAAAAATGAAGGATATAGTGAAGAGGCAATGTGTGCCTCTCAACCCTTTACATAATGTTACAACTAAAATGATTGCTTACCCAAGCGTTATTGTGATGTGATTATCTACCTGGAGAATGTAGTTTTCTTCATTCATGTTCTTCGTGAAAGCGGCATAGCAAATTGAAAATGGCACCCCTAGAATATTTTTCAATATTTCCTCCATGTTGTCTTATATCTGAATGTCTTGCTTTTCTTCTTTATTCCTCCTTGATGTAGTTGAGCTAAATAATATTCTAATAGTACACATGAAAAAATGAAGGATATAGGGAAGAGGCAATGTGTGCCTCTCAACCCTTTACATAATGTTACAACTAAAATGATTGCTTACCCAAGCGTTATTGTGATGTGATTATCTACCTGGAGAATGTAGGTTTCTTCTTTAACGTTCTTATTGAAAGCGGCATAGCAAATTGAAAATTTCACCCCTAGAATATTTTTCAATATTTCCTCCATGTTGTCTTATATCTGAATGTCTTGCTTTTCTTCTTTATTCCTCCTTGATGTAGTTGAGCTAAATAATATTCTAATAGTACACATGAAAAAATGATGGATATAGGGAAGAGGCAATGTGTGCCTCTCAACCCTTTACATAATGTTACAACTAAAATGATTGCTTACCCAAGCGTTATTGTGATGTGATTATCTACCTGGAGAATGTAGTTTTCTTCATTCATGTTCTTCTTGAAAGCGGCATAGCAAATTGAAAATGGCACCCCTAGAATATTTTTCAATATTTCCCCCATGTTGTCTTATATCTGAATGTCTTGCTTTTCTTCTTTATTCCTCCTTGATGTAGTTGAGCTAAATACTATTCTAATAGTACACATGAAAAAATGATGGATATAGGGAAGAGGCAATGTGTGCCTCTCAATCCTTTACATAATGTTACAACTAAAATGATTGCTTACCCAAGCGTTATTGTGATGTGATTATCTACCTGGAGAATGTAGTTTTCTTCATTCATGTTCTTCGTGAAAGCGGCATAGCAAATTGAAAATGGCACCCCTAGAATATTTTTCAATATTTCCTCCATGTTGTCTTATATCTGAATGTCTTGCTTTTCTTCTTTATTCCTCCTTGATGTAGTTGAGCTAAATAATATTCTAATAGTACACATGAAAAAATGAAGGATATAGGGAAGAGGCAATGTGTGCCTCTCAACCCTTTACATAATGTTACAACTAAAATGATTGCTTACCCAAGCGTTATTGTGATGTGATTATCTACCTGGAGAATGTAGGTTTCTTCTTTAACGTTCTTATTGAAAGCGGCATAGCAAATTGAAAATTTCACCCCTAGAATATTTTTCAATATTTCCTCCATGTTGTCTTATATCTGAATGTCTTGCTTTTCTTCTTTATTCCTCCTTGATGTAGTTGAGCTAAATAATATTCTAATAGTACACATGAAAAAATGATGGATATAGGGAAGAGGCAATGTGTGCCTCTCAACCCTTTACATAATGTTACAACTAAAATGATTGCTTACCCAAGCGTTATTGTGATGTGATTATCTACCTGGAGAATGTAGTTTTCTTCATTCATGTTCTTCTTGAAAGCGGCATAGCAAATTGAAAATGGCACCCCTAGAATATTTTTCAATATTTCCCCCATGTTGTCTTATATCTGAATGTCTTGCTTTTCTTCTTTATTCCTCCTTGATGTAGTTGAGCTAAATACTATTCTAATAGAACACATGAAAAAATGATGGATATAGGGAAGAGGCAATGTGTGCCTCTCAATCCTTTACATAATGTTACAACTAAAATGATTGCTTACCCAAGCGTTATTGTGATGTGATTATCTACCTGGAGAATGTAGTTTTCTTCATTATTGTTTTTATTGTAGGTGGTATGTGAGTTGAAAATGGCACCCCTAGAATATTTTTCAATATTTCCTCCATGTTGTCTTATATCTGAATGTCTTGCTTTTCTTCTTTATTCCTCCATGATGTAGTTGAGCTAAATACTATTCTAATAGTACACATGAAAAAATGTAGGATATAGTGAAGAGGCAATGTGTGCCTCTCAACCCTTTACATAATGTTACAACTAAAATGATTGCTTACCCAAGCGTTATTGTGATGTGATTATCTACCTGGAGAATGTAGTTTTCTTCATTCATGTTCTTCGTGAAAGCGGCATGGCAAATTGAAAATGGCACCCCTAGAATATTTTTCAATATTTCCTCCATGTTGTCTTATATCTGAATGTCTTGCTTTTCTTCTTTATTCCTCCTTGATGTAGTTGAGCTAAATACTATTCTAATAGTACACATGAAAAAATGAAGGATATAGGGAAGAGGCAATGTGTGCCTCTCAACCCTTTACATAATGTTACAACTAAAATGATTGCTTACCCAAGCGTTATTGTGATGTGATTATCTACCTGGAGAATGTAGTTTTCTTCATTATTGTTCTTATTGTAGGTGGTATGTGAGTTGAAAATGGCACCCCTAGAATATTTTTCAATATTTCCTCCATGTTGTCTTATATCTGAATGTCTTGCTTTTCTTCTTTATTCCTCCATGATGTAGTTGAGCTAAATACTATTCTAATAGTACACATGAAAAAATGAAGGATATAGGGAAGAGGCAATGTGTGCCTCTCAACCCTTTACATAATGTTACAACTAAAATGATTGCTTACCCAAGCGTTATTGTGATGTGATTATCTACCTGGAGAATGTAGTTTCTTCATTATTGTTCTTATTGTAGGTGGTATGTGAGTTGAAAATGGCACCCCTAGAATATTTTTCAATATTTCCTCCATGTTGTCTTATATCTGAAAGTCTTGCTTTTCTTCTTTGTTCCTCCTTGATGTAGTTGAGCTAAATACTATTCTAATAGTACACATGAAAAAATGAAGGATATAGGGAAGAGGCAATGTGTGCCTCTCAACCCTTTACATAATGTTACAACTAAAATGATTGCTTACCCAAGCGTTATTGTGATGTGATTATCTACCTGGAGAATGTAGTTTTCTTCATTATTGTTTTTATTGTAGGTGGTATGTGAGTTGAAAATGGCACCCCTAGAATATTTTTCAATATTTCCTCCATGTTGTCTTATATCTGAATGTCTTGCTTTTCTTCTTTATTCCTCCTTGATGTAGTTGAGCTAAATACTATTCTAATAGTACACATGAAAAAATGAAGGATATAGTGAAGAGGCAATGTGTGCCTCTCAACCCTTTACATAATGTTACAACTAAAATGATTGCTTACCCAAGCGTTATTGTGATGTGATTATCTACCTGGAGAATGTAGTTTTCTTCATTCATGTTCTTCGTGAAAGCGGCATAGCAAATTGAAAATGGCACCCCTAGAATATTTTTCAATATTTCCTCCATGTTGTCTTATATCTGAATGTCTTGCTTTTCTTCTTTATTCCTCCTTGATGTAGTTGAGCTAAATAATATTCTAATAGTACACATGAAAAAATGATGGATATAGGGAAGAGGCAATGTGTGCCTCTCAACCCTTTACATAATGTTACAACTAAAATGATTGCTTACCCAAGCGTTATTGTGATGTGATTATCTACCTGGAGAATGTAGTTTTCTTCATTCATGTTCTTCTTGAAAGCGACATAGCAAATTGAAAATGGCACCCCTAGAATATTTTTCAATATTTCCCCCATGTTGTCTTATATCTGAATGTCTTGCTTTTCTTCTTTATTCCTCCTTGATGTAGTTGAGCTAAATACTATTCTAATAGTACACATGAAAAAATGATGGATATAGGGAAGAGGCAATGTGTGCCTCTCAATCCTTTACATAATGTTACAACTAAAATGATTGCTTACCCAAGCGTTATTGTGATGTGATTATCTACCTGGAGAATGTAGTTTTCTTCATTATTGTTTTTATTGTAGGTGGTATGTGAGTTGAAAATGGCACCCCTAGAATATTTTTCAATATTTCCTCCATGTTGTCTTATATCTGAATGTCTTGCTTTTCTTCTTTATTCCTCCATGATGTAGTTGAGCTAAATACTATTCTAATAGTACACATGAAAAAATGTAGGATATAGTGAAGAGGCAATGTGTGCCTCTCAACCCTTTACATAATGTTACAACTAAAATGATTGCTTACCCAAGCGTTATTGTGATGTGATTATCTACCTGGAGAATGTAGTTTTCTTCATTCATGTTCTTCGTGAAAGCGGCATGGCAAATTGAAAATGGCACCCCTAGAATATTTTCCAATATTTCCTCCATGTTGTCTTATATCTGAATGTCTTGCTTTTCTTCTTTATTCCTCCTTGATGTAGTTGAGCTAAATACTATTCTAATAGTACACATGAAAAAATGAAAGATATAGGGAAGAGGCAATGTGTGCCTCTCAACCCTTTACATAATGTTACAACTAAAATGTTTGCTTACCCAAGCGTTATTGTGATGTGATTATCTACCTGGAGAATGTAGTTTTCTTCATTCATGTTCTTCTTGAAAGCGGCATAGCAAATTGAAAATGCCACCCCTAGAATATTTTTCAATATTTCCTCCATGTTGTCTTATATCTGAATGTCTTGCTTTTCTTCTTTATTCCTCCTTGATGTAGTTGAGCTAAATACTATTCTAATAGTACACATGAAAAAATGAAGGATATAGGGAAGAGGCAATGTGTGCCTCTCAACCCTTTACATAATGTTACAACTAAAATGATTGCTTACCCAAGCGTTATTGTGATGTGATTATCTACCTGGAGAATGTAGTTTTCTTCATTATTGTTCTTATTGTAGGTGGTATGTGAGTTGAAAATGGCACCCCTAGAATATTTTCCAATATTTCCTCCATGTTGTCTTATATCTGAATGTCTTGCTTTTCTTCTTTATTCCTTCTTGATGTAGTTGAGCTAAATACTATTCTAATAGTACACATGAAAAAATGAAGGATATAGGGAAGAGGCAATGTGTGCCTCTCAACCCTTTACATAATGTTACAACTAAAATGATTGCTTACCCAAGCGTTATTGTGATGTGATTATCTACCTGGAGAATGTAGTTTTCTTCATTATTGTTCTTATTGTAGGTGGTATGTGAGTTGAAAATGGCACCCCTAGAGTATTTTCCAATATTTCCTCCATGTTGTCTTATATCTGATTGTCTTGCTTTTCTTCTGTATTCCTTCTTGATGTAGTTGAGCTAAATACTATTCTAATAGTACACATGAAAAAATGAAGGATATAGGGAAGAGGCAATGTGTGCCTCTCAACCCTTTACATAATGTTACAACTAAAATGATTGCTTACCCAAGCGTTATTGTGATGTGATTATCTACCTGGAGAATGTAGTTTTCTTCATTATTGTTCTTATTGTAGGTGGTATGTGAGTTGAAAATGGCACCCCTAGAATATTTTCTAATATTTCCTCCATGTTGTCTTATATCTGAATGTCTTGCTTTTCTTCTTTATTCCTTCTTGATGTAGTTGAGCTAAATACTATTCTAATAGTACACATGAAAAAATGAAGGATATAGGGAAGAGGCAATGTGTGCCTCTCAACCCTTTACATAATGTTACAACTAAAATGATTGCTTACCCAAGCGTTATTGTGATGTGATTATCTACCTGGAGAATGTAGTTTTCTTCATTATTGTTCTTATTGTAGGTGGTATGTGAGTTGAAAATGGCACCCCTAGAATATTTTCCAATATTTCCTCCATGTTGTCTTATATCTGAATGTCTGGTTTTTTTTCTTTATTCCTTCTTGATGTAGTTAAGCTAAATACTATTCTAATAGTACACATGAAAAAATGAAGGATATAGGGAAGAGGCAATGTGTGCCTCTCAACCCTTTACATAATGTTACAACTAAAATGATTGCTTACCCAAGCGTTATTGTGATGTGATTATCTACCTGGAGAATGTAGTTTTCTTCATTCATGTTCTTCTTGAAAGCGGCATAGCAAATTGAAAATGGCACCCCTAGAATATTTTTCAATATTTCCTCCATGTTGTCTTATATCTGAATGTCTTGCTTTTCTTCTTTATTCCTCCTTGATGTAGTTGAGCTAAATACTATTCTAATAGTACACATGAAAAAATGAAGGTTATAGTGAAGAGGCAATGTGTGCCTCTCAACCCTTTACATAATGTTACAACTAAAATGATTGCTTACCCAAGCGTTATTGTGATGTGATTATCTACCTGGAGAATGTAGGTTTCTTCTTTAACGTTCTTATTGAAAGCGGCATAGCAAATTGAAAATGGCACCCCTAGAATATTTTTCAATATTTCCTCCATGTTGTCTCATATCTGAATGTCTTGCTTTTCTTCTTTATTCCTCCTTGATGTAGTTGAGCTAAATACTATTCTAATAGTACACATGAAAAAATGATGGATATAGGGAAGAGGCAATGTACGCCTCTCAACCCTTTACATAATGTTACAACTAAATTGATTGCTTACCCAAGCGTTATTGTGATGTGATTATCTACCTCGAGATTGTAGGTTTTTTCTTTAACGTTCTTATTGAAAGCGGCATAGCAAATTGAAAATGGCACCCCTAGAATATTTTTCAATATTTCCTCCATGTTGTCTTATATCTGAATGTCTTGCTTTTCTTCTTTATTCCTCCTTGATGTAGTTGATCTAAATACTATTCTAATAGTACACATGAAAAAATGATGGATATAGGGAAGAGGCAATGTGTGCCTCTCAACCCTTTACATAATGTTACAACTAAAATGATTGCTTACCCAAGCGTTATTGTGATGTGATTATCTACCTGGAGAATGTAGTTTTCTTCATTCATGTTCTTCTTGAAAGCGGCATAGCAAATTGAAAATGGCACCCCTAGAATATTTTTCAATATTTCCTCCATGTTGTCTTATATCTGAATGTCTTGCTTTTCTTCTTTATTCCTCCATGATGTAGTTGAGCTAAATACTATTCTAATAGTACACATGAAAAAATGAAGGATATAGGGAAGAGGCAATGTGTGCCTCTCAACCCTTTACATAATGTTACAACTAAAATGATTGCTTACCCAAGCGTTATTGTGATGTGATTATCTACCTGGAGAATGTAGTTTCTTCATTATTGTTCTTATTGTAGGTGGTATGTGAGTTGAAAATGGCACCCCTAGAATATTTTTCAATATTTCCTCCATGTTGTCTTATATCTGAATGTCTTGCTTTTCTTCTTTATTCCTCCTTGATGTAGTTGAGCTAAATACTATTCTAATAGTACACATGAAAAAATGAAGGATATAGGGAAGAGGCAATGTGTGCCTCTCAACCCTTTACATAATGTTACAACTAAAATGATTGCTTACCCAAGCGTTATTGTGATGTGATTATCTACCTGGAGAATGTAGTTTTCTTCATTCATGTTCTTCTTGAAAGCGGCATAGCAAATTGAAAATGGCACCCCTAGAATATTTTTCAATATTTCCTCCATGTTGTCTTATATCTGAATGTCTTGCTTTTCTTCTTTATTCCTCCTTGATGTAGTTGAGCTAAATACTATTCTAATAGTACACATGAAAAAATGAAGGATATAGTGAAGAGGCAATGTGTGCCTCTCAACCCTTTACATAATGTTACAACTAAAATGATTGCTTACCCAAGCGTTATTGTGATGTGATTATCTACCTGGAGAATGTAGTTTTCTTCATTCATGTTCTTCGTGAAAGCGGCATAGCAAATTGAAAATGGCACCCCTAGAATATTTTTCAATATTTCCTCCATGTTGTCTTATATCTGAATGTCTTGCTTTTCTTCTTTATTCCTTCTTGATGTAGTTGAGCTAAATACTATTCTAATAGTACACATGAAAAAATGAAGGATATAGGGAAGAGGCAATGTGTGCCTCTCAACCCTTTACATAATGTTACAACTAAAATGATTGCTTACCCAAGCGTTATTGTGATGTGATTATCTACCTGGAGAATGTAGTTTTCTTCATTCATGTTCTTCTTGAAAGCGGCATAGCAAATTGAAAATGGCACCCTAGAATATTTTTCAATATTTCCTCCATGTTGTCTTATATCCGAATGTCTTGCTTTTCTTCTTTATTCCTCCTTGATGTAGTTGAGCTAAATACTATTCTAATAGTACACATGAAAAAATGAAGGATATAGTGAAGAGGCAATGTGTGCCTCTCAACCCTTTACATAATGTTACAACTAAAATGATTGCTTACCCAAGCGTTATTGTGATGTGATTATCTACCTGGAGAATGTAGTTTTCTTCATTCATGTTCTTCTTGAAAGCGGCATAGCAAATTGAAAATGGCACCCCTAGAATATTTTTCAATATTTCCTCCATGTTGTCTTATATCTGAATGTCTTGCTTTTCTTCTTTATTCCTCCTTGATGTAGTTGAGATAAATACTATTCTAATAGTACACATGAAAAAATGAAGGATATAGTGAAGAGGCAATGTGTGCCTCTCAACCCTTTACATAATGTTACAACTAAAATGATTGCTTACCCAAGCGTTATTGTGATGTGATTATCTACCTGGAGAATGTAGTTTTCTTCATTCATGTTCTTCTTGAAAGCGGCATAGCAAATTGAAAATGGCACCCCTAGAATATTTTCCAATATTTCCTCCATGTTGTCTTATATCTGAATGTCTTGCTTTTCTTCTTTATTCCTCCTTGATGTAGTTGAGCTAAATACTATTCTAATAGTACACATGAAAAAATGAAGGATATAGTGAAGAGGCAATGTGTGCCTCTCAACCCTTTACATAATGTTACAACTAAAATGATTGCTTACCCAAGCGTTATTGTGATGTGATTATCTACCTGGAGAATGTAGTTTTCTTCATTCATGTTCTTCTTGAAAGCGGCATAGCAAATTGAAAATGGCACCCCTAGAATATTTTTCAATATTTCCTCCATGTTGTCTTATATCTGAATGTCTTGCTTTTCTTCTTTATTCCTCCTTGATGTAGTTGAGCTAAATACTATTCTAATAGTACACATGAAAAAATGAAGGATATAGTGAAGAGGCAATGTGTGCCTCTCAACCCTTTACATAATGTTACAACTAAAATGATTGCTTACCCAAGCGTTATTGTGATGTGATTATCTACCTGGAGAATGTAGTTTTCTTCATTCATGTTCTTCGTGAAAGCGGCATAGCAAATTGAAAATGGCACCCCTAGAATATTTTTCAATATTTCCTCCATGTTGTCTTATATCTGAATGTCTTGCTTTTCTTTTTTATTCCTCCTTGATGTAGTTGAGCTAAATACTATTCTAATAGTACACATGAAAAAATGAAGGATATAGGGAAGAGGCAATGTGTGCCTCTCAACCCTTTACATAATGTTACAACTAAAATGATTGCTTACCCAAGCGTTATTGTGATGTGATTATCTAAGTGGAGAATGTAGTTTTCTTCATTATTGTTCTTATTGTAGGTGGTATGTGAGTTGAAAATGGCACCCCTAGAATATTTTTCAATATTTCCTCCATGTTGTCTTATATCTGAATGTCTTGCTTTTCTTCTTTATTCCTCCTTGATGTAGTTGAGCTAAATACTATTCTAATAGTACACATGAAAAAATGAAGGATATAGGGAAGAGGCAATGTGTGCCTCTCAACCCTTTACATAATGTTACAACTAAAATGATTGCTTACCCAAGCGTTATTGTGATGTGATTATCTACCTGGAGAATGTAGTTTTCTTCATTCATGTTCTTCTTGAAAGCGGCATAGCAAATTGAAAATGGCACCCTAGAATATTTTTCAATATTTCCTCCATGTTGTCTTATATCTGAATGTCTTGCTTTTCTTCTTTATTCCTCCTTGATGTAGTTGAGCTAAATACTATTCTAATAGTACACATGAAAAAATGAAGGATATAGTGAAGAGGCAATGTGTGCCTCTCAACCCTTTACATAATGTTACAACTAAAATGATTGCTTACCCAAGCGTTATTGTGATGTGATTATCTACCTGGAGAATGTAGTTTTCTTCATTCATGTTCTTCTTGAAAGCGGCATAGCAAATTGAAAATGGCACCCCTAGAATATTTTTCAATATTTCCTCCATGTTGTCTTATATCTGAATGTCTTGCTTTTCTTCTTTATTCCTCCTTGATGTAGTTGAGCTAAATACTATTCTAATAGTACACATGAAAAAATGAAGGATATAGTGAAGAAGCAATGTGTGCCTCTCAACCCTTTACATAACGTTACAACTAAAATGATTGCTTACCCAAGCGTTATTGTGATATGATTATCTACCTGGAGAATGTAGTTTTCTTCATTATTGTTCTTATTGTAGGTGGTATGTGAGTTGAAAATGGCACCCCTAGAATATTTTCCAATATTTCCTCCATGTTGTCTTATATCTGAATGTCTGGTTTTTTTTCTTTATTCCTTCTTGATGTAGTTGAGCTAAATACTATTCTAATAGTACACATGAAAAAATGAAGGATATAGGGAAGAGGCAATGTGTGCCTCTCAACCCTTTACATAATGTTACAACTAAAATGATTGCTTACCCAAGCGTTATTGTGATGTGATTATCTACCTGGAGAATGTAGTTTTCTTCATTCATGTTCTTCTTGAAAGCGGCATAGCAAATTGAAAATGGCACCCCTAGAATATTTTTCAATATTTCCTCCATGTTGTCTTATATCTGAATGTCTTGCTTTTCTTCTTTATTCCTCCTTGATGTAGTTGAGCTAAATACTATTCTAATAGTACACATGAAAAAATGAAGGTTATAGTGAAGAGGCAATGTGTGCCTCTCAACCCTTTACATAATGTTACAACTAAAATGATTGCTTACCCAAGCGTTATTGTGATGTGATTATCTACCTGGAGAATGTAGGTTTCTTCTTTAACGTTCTTATTGAAAGCGGCATAGCAAATTGAAAATGGCACCCCTAGAATATTTTTCAATATTTCCTCCATGTTGTCTCATATCTGAATGTCTTGCTTTTCTTCTTTATTCCTCCTTGATGTAGTTGAGCTAAATACTATTCTAATAGTACACATGAAAAAATGATGGATATAGGGAAGAGGCAATGTACGCCTCTCAACCCTTTACATAATGTTACAACTAAATTGATTGCTTACCCAAGCGTTATTGTGATGTGATTATCTACCTCGAGATTGTAGGTTTTTTCTTTAACGTTCTTATTGAAAGCGGCATAGCAAATTGAAAATGGCACCCCTAGAATATTTTTCAATATTTCCTCCATGTTGTCTTATATCTGAATGTCTTGCTTTTCTTCTTTATTCCTCCTTGATGTAGTTGATCTAAATACTATTCTAATAGTACACATGAAAAAATGATGGATATAGGGAAGAGGCAATGTGTGCCTCTCAACCCTTTACATAATGTTACAACTAAAATGATTGCTTACCCAAGCGTTATTGTGATGTGATTATCTACCTGGAGAATGTAGTTTTCTTCATTCATGTTCTTCTTGAAAGCGGCATAGCAAATTGAAAATGGCACCCCTAGAATATTTTTCAATATTTCCTCCATGTTGTCTTATATCTGAATGTCTTGCTTTTCTTCTTTATTCCTCCATGATGTAGTTGAGCTTAATACTATTCTAATAGTACACATGAAAAAATGAAGGATATAGGGAAGAGGCAATGTGTGCCTCTCAACCCTTTACATAATGTTACAACTAAAATGATTGCTTACCCAAGCGTTATTGTGATGTGATTATCTACCTGGAGAATGTAGTTTCTTCATTATTGTTCTTGTTGTAGGTGGTATGTGAGTTGAAAATGGCACCCCTAGAATATTTTTCAATATTTCCTCCATGTTGTCTTATATCTGAATGTCTTGCTTTTCTTCTTTATTCCTCCTTGATGTAGTTGAGCTAAATACTATTCTAATAGTACACATGAAAAAATGAAGGATATAGGGAAGAGGCAATGTGTGCCTCTCAACCCTTTACATAATGTTACAACTAAAATGATTGCTTACCCAAGCGTTATTGTGATGTGATTATCTACCTGGAGAATGTAGTTTTCTTCATTCATGTTCTTCTTGAAAGCGGCATAGCAAATTGAAAATGGCACCCCTAGAATATTTTTCAATATTTCCTCCATGTTGTCTTATATCTGAATGTCTTGCTTTTCTTCTTTATTCCTCCTTGATGTAGTTGAGCTAAATACTATTCTAATAGTACACATGAAAAAATGAAGGATATAGTGAAGAGGCAATGTGTGCCTCTCAACCCTTTACATAATGTTACAACTAAAATGATTGCTTACCCAAGCGTTATTGTGATGTGATTATCTACCTGGAGAATGTAGTTTTCTTCATTCATGTTCTTCTTGAAAGCGGCATAGCAAATTGAAAATGGCACCCCTAGAATATTTTTCAATATTTCCTCCATGTTGTCTTATATCTGAATGTCTTGCTTTTCTTCTTTATTCCTCCTTGATGTAGTTGAGATAAATACTATTCTAATAGTACACATGAAAAAATGAAGGATATAGTGAAGAGGCAATGTGTGCCTCTCAACCCTTTACATAATGTTACAACTAAAATGATTGCTTACCCAAGCGTTATTGTGATGTGATTATCTACCTGGAGAATGTAGTTTTCTTCATTCATGTTCTTCTTGAAAGCGGCATAGCAAATTGAAAATGGCACCCCTAGAATATTTTTCAATATTTCCTCCATGTTGTCTTATATCTGAATGTCTTGCTTTTCTTCTTTATTCCTCCTTGATGTAGTTGAGCTAAATACTATTCTAATAGTACACATGAAAAAATGAAGGATATAGTGAAGAGGCAATGTGTGCCTCTCAACCCTTTACATAATGTTACAACTAAAATGATTGCTTACCCAAGCGTTATTGTGATGTGATTATCTACCTGGAGAATGTAGTTTTCTTCATTCATGTTCTTCTTGAAAGCGGCATAGCAAATTGAAAATGGCACCCCTAGAATATTTTTCAATATTTCCTCCATGTTGTCTTATATCTGAATGTCTTGCTTTTCTTCTTTATTCCTCCTTGATGTAGTTGAGCTAAATACTATTCTAATAGTACACATGAAAAAATGAAGGATATAGTGAAGAGGCAATGTGTGCCTCTCAACCCTTTACATAATGTTACAACTAAAATGATTGCTTACCCAAGCGTTATTGTGATGTGATTATCTACCTGGAGAATGTAGTTTTCTTCATTCATGTTCTTCGTGAAAGCGGCATAGCAAATTGAAAATGGCACCCCTAGAATATTTTTCAATATTTCCTCCATGTTGTCTTATATCTGAATGTCTTGCTTTTCTTTTTTATTCCTCCTTGATGTAGTTGAGCTAAATACTATTCTAATAGTACACATGAAAAAATGAAGGATATAGGGAAGAGGCAATGTGTGCCTCTCAACCCTTTACATAATGTTACAACTAAAATGATTGCTTACCCAAGCGTTATTGTGATGTGATTATCTAAGTGGAGAATGTAGTTTTCTTCATTATTGTTCTTATTGTAGGTGGTATGTGAGTTGAAAATGGCACCCCTAGAATATTTTTCAATATTTCCTCCATGTTGTCTTATATCTGAATGTCTTGCTTTTCTTCTTTATTCCTCCTTGATGTAGTTGAGCTAAATACTATTCTAATAGTACACATGAAAAAATGAAGGATATAGGGAAGAGGCAATGTGTGCCTCTCAACCCTTTACATAATGTTACAACTAAAATGATTGCTTACCCAAGCGTTATTGTGATGTGATTATCTACCTGGAGAATGTAGTTTTCTTCATTCATGTTCTTCTTGAAAGCGGCATAGCAAATTGAAAATGGCACCCTAGAATATTTTTCAATATTTCCTCCATGTTGTCTTATATCTGAATGTCTTGCTTTTCTTCTTTATTCCTCCTTGATGTAGTTGAGCTAAATACTATTCTAATAGTACACATGAAAAAATGAAGGATATAGTGAAGAGGCAATGTGTGCCTCTCAACCCTTTACATAATGTTACAACTAAAATGATTGCTTACCCAAGCGTTATTGTGATGTGATTATCTACCTGGAGAATGTAGTTTTCTTCATTCATGTTCTTCTTGAAAGCGGCATAGCAAATTGAAAATGGCACCCCTAGAATATTTTTCAATATTTCCTCCATGTTGTCTTATATCTGAATGTCTTGCTTTTCTTCTTTATTCCTCCTTGATGTAGTTGAGATAAATACTATTCTAATAGTACACATGAAAAAATGAAGGATATAGTGAAGAGGCAATGTGTGCCTCTCAACCCTTTACATAATGTTACAACTAAAATGATTGCTTACCCAAGCGTTATTGTGATGTGATTATCTACCTGGAGAATGTAGTTTTCTTCATTCATGTTCTTCTTGAAAGCGGCATAGCAAATTGAAAATGGCACCCCTAGAATATTTTTCAATATTTCCTCCATGTTGTCTTATATCTGAATGTCTTGCTTTTCTTCTTTATTCCTCCTTGATGTAGTTGAGCTAAATACTATTCTAATAGTACACATGAAAAAATGAAGGATATAGTGAAGAGGCAATGTGTGCCTCTCAACCCTTTACATAATGTTACAACTAAAATGATTGCTTACCCAAGCGTTATTGTGATGTGATTATCTACCTGGAGAATGTAGTTTTCTTCATTCATGTTCTTCTTGAAAGCGGCATAGCAAATTGAAAATGGCACCCCTAGAATATTTTTCAATATTTCCTCCATGTTGTCTTATATCTGAATGTCTTGCTTTTCTTCTTTATTCCTCCTTGATGTAGTTGAGCTAAATACTATTCTAATAGTACACATGAAAAAATGAAGGATATAGTGAAGAGGCAATGTGTGCCTCTCAACCCTTTACATAATGTTACAACTAAAATGATTGCTTACCCAAGCGTTATTGTGATGTGATTATCTACCTGGAGAATGTAGTTTTCTTCATTCATGTTCTTCGTGAAAGCGGCATAGCAAATTGAAAATGGCACCCCTAGAATATTTTTCAATATTTCCTCCATGTTGTCTTATATCTGAATGTCTTGCTTTTCTTTTTTATTCCTCCTTGATGTAGTTGAGCTAAATACTATTCTAATAGTACACATGAAAAAATGAAGGATATAGGGAAGAGGCAATGTGTGCCTCTCAACCCTTTACATAATGTTACAACTAAAATGATTGCTTACCCAAGCGTTATTGTGATGTGATTATCTAAGTGGAGAATGTAGTTTTCTTCATTATTGTTCTTATTGTAGGTGGTATGTGAGTTGAAAATGGCACCCCTAGAATATTTTTCAATATTTCCTCCATGTTGTCTTATATCTGAATGTCTTGCTTTTCTTCTTTATTCCTCCTTGATGTAGTTGAGCTAAATACTATTCTAATAGTACACATGAAAAAATGAAGGATATAGGGAAGAGGCAATGTGTGCCTCTCAACCCTTTACATAATGTTACAACTAAAATGATTGCTTACCCAAGCGTTATTGTGATGTGATTATCTACGTGGAGAATGTAGTTTTCTTCATTCATGTTCTTCTTGAAAGCGGCATAGCAAATTGAAAATGGCACCCTAGAATATTTTTCGATATTTCCTCCATGTTGTCTTATATCTGAATGTCTTGCTTTTCTTCTTTATTCCTCCTTGATGTAGTTGAGCTAAATACTATTCTAATAGTACACATGAAAAAATGAAGGATATAGTGAAGAGGCAATGTGTGCCTCTCAACCCTTTACATAATGTTACAACTAAAATGATTGCTTACCCAAGCGTTATTGTGATGTGATTATCTACCTGGAGAATGTAGTTTTCTTCATTCATGTTCTTCTTGAAAGCGGCATAGCAAATTGAAAATGGCACCCCTAGAATATTTTTCAATATTTCCTCCATGTTGTCTTATATCTGAATGTCTTGCTTTTCTTCTTTATTCCTCCTTGATGTAGTTGAGCTAAATACTATTCTAATAGTACACATGAAAAAATGAAGGATATAGTGAAGAAGCAATGTGTGCCTCTCAACCCTTTACATAATGTTACAACTAAAATGATTGCTTACCCAAGCGTTATTGTGATGTGATTATCTACCTGGAGAATGTAGTTTTCTTCATTCATGTTCTTCTTGAAAGCGGCATAGCAAATTGAAAATGGCACCCCTAGAATATTTTTCAATATTTCCTCCATGTTGTTTTATATCTGAATGTCTTGCTTTTCTTCTTTATTCCTCCTTGATGTAGTTGAGCTAAATACTATTCTAATAGTACACATGAAAAAATGAAGGATATAGGGAAGAGGCAATGTGTGCCTCTCAACCCTTTACATAATGTTACAACTAAAATGATTGCTTACCCAAGCGTTATTGTGATGTGATTATCTACCTGGAGAATGTAGTTTTCTTCATTATTGTTCTTATTGTAGGTGGTATGTGAGTTGAAAATGGCACCCATAGAATATTTTCCAATATTTCCTCCATGTTGTCTTATATCTGAATGTCTTGCTTTTCTTCTTTATTCCTCCTTGATGTAGTTGAGCTAAATACTATTCTAATAGTACACATGAAAAAGTGAAGGATATAGGGAAGAGGCAATGTGTGCCTCTCAACCCTTTACATAATGTTACATCTAAAATGGTTGCTTACCCAAGCGGAATCGTGATGTGGTTATCTACCTGGAGAATGTAGATTTCTTCATTCATGGTCCTATTGTGGATGGTATTGTGAATGAATAATGACATCCCTAGAATATTTGTCATTATATTCCTAATGTTGTACTATTTCCGAATATCTTGCTTTTTCTCCTTGTTCCTCCTTGATGTAGTGGAGCTAAATACTATTTTAATAATAAATTTAAATAATATGATACATTGTCGAAGTGTCTATGTATCGCTCTCAACCATCTACGTAATTTTACAACTCTAATGATTGCTTACACATGCGATACTCTGATGTGGTTATATACCTGGTGCATATAGTCTTAATGTCTTTTCTTTCTTCTGAACGTAGTTGAAGGAAATACCAAGCTAAAAATACATAAATAATTCCAATGAGACAATGAAGCAATTTTTTTAATTTCAAACCTTTATAATATGTTTCTAATAAATGGATTGGTTCCTTAAGGGATATTGTAATGTGAATTTGTACCTGGTGGAAGTAGTTCTATTCATTGACGTGCTCATAGTAGGCGGTGTTTTAGATCCTTAATGTCATTCCTGATATACTTGTCTGTTAATGTCTGAATGTCTTACGTTTTTAATGCAAATAAAACGTATACTATTTTAATAATACAAATGCATTACGTATGATATATAGAGGAGAGGCAGTGTATACGTTTCAACCCTTTACAATATGTAACCAATCAAAAGCTTGTTTACCCTAGCTGTTTTGTGACCAGACATATTATCCTCTGGAAGTAATAATATGCATTGCTGTTGATATTGAATGTCGTGTTCCGTATTAAAACTACATTCCTCATGTATTTCACCTTATATTGCCTGTGTTATTATGTCTTGTCTCTCTTTTCATTTCCTTGTTGATATTAATGAAATAAATACTATTGTAAAATACATATATGAAATACGTATGATATAATGGAATTCAAATTACACCTCTCAAAATAGCGTATCTAAAATGTTTGCCTATCAAAGCAAATTCGAATTTGTTAGTAGGCTATACCATGATGAAGTAATGTTTACTATTTTTGTTGCTTTTGAATGGTCTCGTGTAGTGATGGATATACCATTACTTAATTTCTGTAATTCTAAATGCCTTCTCTTCTTGATATCTGTGTGTATTGTATTTTTGTATTTCCTATACCTTTAGAAATCATGATATATTGCCAATAGCTACATATCAACTAATGCTAACTAACACGTGACTTTAATTGCTACAGACACCACGTTAATAGCATTGTCCGTTATTACACTACACACGTGATGAGTTTGCGAGACTATCCAACACGCTATAAAGCTGACGTAGCCACTGGGACTGACGGTGACGTGTGAAGGTATGGGCTACACGTTAGAGTGACACATAACATTGTCATTTGTTCCTCCATAAATTTCAGTTTACTATCTTTCAAATAGTAAACGACCGGTATTTATAGATTTAACCTTTTATGTAGGCGTGAAGCAGGTTGGAGGATTTTGCAATAGAATATGGAGGATGATCTATGTTTAGGCTGAAACCGCGTGATCATGCGAGACGGACAGGCATTGGTGAAGAAATGCAAGCGGCCTGACTAAGTACGTCAACTACAGTGAAGTTATTAGAGCAGCTACATCACTAAAGAAAGCAATCGAAGATGAATAACAATCTGCGATGAGTTGTATATGCTAAAATAAATGAGAACGTATGGATAACTATATGAAGCGACTGTGGCGTAATGTTTATTTTAAAAAAAATAAAACCTCTAAACCACAAATAACATTTTATTTAAACCTTATGTACATTTCGATTGCCCAGCAATCATCTTCAGAGGTATTTAAAAAATACAACTTAAATACAGTTGTATATTTTTTAAATACCTCTGAAGATGATTGCTGGGCAATCGAAATGTACATAAGGTTTAAATAAAATGTTATTTGCGGTTTAGAGGTTTTATTTATTTAAAAAGAGAACGTATGGAGTTTAAACGTATGGTAACAAATCTATAAAGGTTTAGTTAAACTGTTTGTTTTAAAATGAAATTAAAATCTATAAAAGGATTGCGAATGTGAATCTATAAAGTGAATGTGTATTTACATCAGTTGAAATAACATAAAAATATGTACAATTTAGGTTGTAAAGTAATATCTAAGATGAAACAGTAACTTACAATTTAGAAGTCTTCAAAAGGTTTTCATGATCGTGTAAATGATTAGTAGTTGCTATGGAAACATTTTTATGTAATTCGTATTGTTATTAACAGTTTTGTATTTATTAAAAATACTAGCCTCCGTTAGTTATCAGGTAAATCTCTCTCTGTCTGTCTGTCTGTCTGTCTGTCTGTCTCTCTCTCTCTCTCTCTCTCTCTCTCTCTCTCTCTCTATATATATATATATATATATATATGTATGTACACACATATAATACACACATACATAAAAATATATATATGTAATAGTATATATATTAAATATCACCATATTTAATATATATATAAATATCGCAATATGTATTCTTGTGTATTAATAAGGAACTAAGTCAAAATACAAATACAAGAATTATAATTGAATTTACAATTCAAAGCTTTTCGTTGGCTAACAGTACCAACATCATCAGGAATATTAAACAATTAAAATTAACATATTTGCAAATTAGATCAAATAAATAGCTATGCCAAATCAATTACAATGTTGTTTGTAAATTATTAAACTAACCAAATTATACCTAATAATAATAATACCTAATACCTAATAATTCTAACCATCCGTATAATTAAAAAATGGCTGCATTATACAATTTATTATATAGATTACATAAAATACCTATGAATAATGAAAACAAAATAAGAGAGAAAAACATTATCTATCAAATTGCAATTTAGAATGGCTATAAAATGAAAACTGTTGATAAACTTAATTATAATATTTTAAAGAAACAAAATAATAATATAATTTACAAAAATAATGATGAAAATGTCATATGGACTTCATTTACATTTTTTGGTAATGAAATAAAAAATATCACAAAATTGTTTAAAGGTAGCAACATAAAATTCGCATATAATACTAATAATAAATTAATAAATATAATGAATAATAATAATATTATTAATATGCATGAAAAAAAACGGTTTATATAAATTAGAATGTGATTATTGTAATAAAGTTTATATAGGACAAACTAAGAAAAAACTTAAAGATAGATATAATGAGCATTTTAATGCATATAAAAAGCCAGAAATTTATAAATCAAATTTTGCTAGTCATTGTATTAATAATAATCACATATTTCCTAATATAGATAATATCATACTTATAAAAGAAATTAACAAGGGCCTGAGAATGTATATTTATGAAGGTTTAGAAATACATAAATATAATATTAATAATGAGTTGATAAATGAGCAAATACAACTAAAATCTAAATTTGATAATATATTCAGTGTTTGTAATGCTAAGGCAACAATATAAATGTTTAGCAACATTGTAATTGATTTGGCATAATTATTTATTTGATCTAATTTGCACATATGTTAATTTTAATTGTTTAATATTCCTGATGATGTTGGTACTGTTAGCCAACGAAAAGCTTTGAATTGGAAATTCAATTATAATTCTTGTATTTGGTTCTCGACTTAGTTCCTTATATATATATATATATATATATATATATATATATATATGTTTGTATTGCCGCCAAGTAGCCGATATTTATCGCAAGTAGTTACTGTCACCGGCGCACAAGAGTCCTGGCCCAAGGCGAGGTCATTCCTAAAAACATTTCTAATACAAAACGTCAGATTTACAGAAAATTACAATGCAGAAACAGGACCATATAATTTATCTTGTGCACCCTTTCTTATTAAAATTAGTACTCTAACCTATCTGTTAATACTTATATTGCTTACCAATATATCTACTAAAAACTACCCTGCGGTTAGGTTGTGTTTGTAGTTCAGGAATACATCGAGAGCGCATGCGCAGAACTGAAAACAGAGGGTGACTTATTTCTACACTAGGGCTCTTCTCGTGTGCCGGTGATAATACTAATTGTTCGATTGAGAGCAGCACGTTACGGCTCCGAGTATTATCAGCTGATCCCTTCGTATTTAACATGGCCGGTCTATTTTTATTTAAAAAAGCAAATCAGGTAGAAGAGTCTAATAGTGATTGAGAGACATAAGAGACCAGGTTGGAACAGGCCAGTGCTAGCGGCGACGAAGGGATCAATCTCCGATCGATCGAATTTACCGCAAGGGATCTAGCTAAGAAGGTAACCTTCATAATTATACTACGACACAAAAAGGTAAAGTTTTCAATATTTTAATATATATATATATATATATATATATATATATATATATATATATATATATATATATATATATATATAGGTATATATATATATTATAAGTATGCGCACCGCCCACGGCACTAGAAAGACTGTTAAGGGGAGCAACATGATGAAAAAAAACAACAATGTTTTACAGTAAAACATAGCTTAGAATTTACTCTTTATACAACATGCATAATTTGCATTGTTCCATCGTTATGTAATAAAAATATGTGTTCGGGCGTTCATGAAAGTTTGAGCTCCTGCTACACTCTGTGTAAAAGCTTGTACATCGTAATATGAACAAGATCTATGAACAAGATATCCAAGGGAAAACAGTTTCTGAATCAAAACCATATGGCCCAAACTTTGTAGTTAAAAAAATAGAATGTGTGGGTTACGTTCAAAAACGGATGGGGACTTGTCTTAGAGCATACAAATTGAGAAATTCTAAAAAACATTTTCTGACGGCAAAACTATTGGTGGCTGGGGAAGGCTTACAGAGGCAGCTATGAACACCATACAACTGTAATATGGGAGCAATGAGGCAAGCCATATGGGCAAAATACTTCCACTTAGGCTCAACTGATTCAGAACCGCAACATAGCTAATGTCCAAAAGATGAGAATTCCTGGTGTAAATACCAACAATCAGTAAGAGATGGTGTTCCATATAAACATGCAGAACTCACTCACCTACCAAAAGCTGTTTTGCTTGAAATCAAACAGGTATTCAAAGATCTGTCAAACCCCATTCTGTTGAGTAAGTGCGCGCATGGTGGAACTCAGAACATAAGTGAGTCCTTCGATACCTTAATTTGGAGCCGCGTCCCAATAAGAGTTTTTGTGAGGATCAACAAACTAAAACCTGGTGTATATGATGCAATTGCTTATTACAACAAGGGGAACATTTCAAAGTGCTTTGTGTTCAAACTTATGGGCTTACAAGGTGGTGAAAATTGTGTAAAAGCAATGAAGGTCCTTGACATGAGGCGTGTAAAGAAAGCAGATAAAGCAATTGACGAATTGAAAAAGAAGTGCAGACAAGAAAGAAGTTTGAAAAGGAAACAATTGGAAGATGAATTCGAAGAGGAGGAAGGACTAGAGAACCCCTAATATGCAGCAGGACATTATTAGAAGTATGTAACTTACCTGTTCAGTGCACGTCTAACTTTATTTCCGCGATTCCTGAAACCCCTGTTTTTTAAACTTTAGGTACACTTTTCTGAGGAACCATTCAAGCTACAATGATAAAATTTGGCAAACATATTTTAATATGTATTGTAAAAAAACAGACCAGAGGGTTTTCCTTAAATCCTAATACAATTAAATTAAATTAAATACAAATTACAATTTAAAAAGGGTTTAGAAAAAAAATCAAATCTCATGACCAAAACATTATTTTAAAATATCCTCTGGTAACGACATGTACAAAGAACCATATAAGCACTGTGCAACATTTGATAGTTGTATCTTTAGTGGTTCATGAGATATATGTACCTAAGGTAACATGGCCGAACATAGGGAACGTTGCTCTCCTTAAGAGAAATTTCTTTTGTGGAGCGGAACTTTCTAAATTTTATTTTGGGGCATAACTGTGTTATTTAGCCTTCCTACGGCGATGTAGCAGAAATGGTAGACGGCGGGCGGCGCTTGGTTTGTAAAATTGTTTACAAATTTGTTTCATAAAAATTAATTAACGAATAAAGAGGATTATTTATTTGTAAGTATATTTTTATAATCATAATTTCGAGAAATAATGTATTAGCTACAACGATAAGTAAATTCATAGTTCATTTTTTAAAATCTGCATGAAATAGACAAAAGTGATCTGAAATAAGGAATATCATTCGCAGAAGGAATTTCGTAGGTCAGTATTGTTTAAACATGCAATTGTGAGTTAAAAAGAAGTCAAGAGTTACTCTTTTCTTATCGTAAGTAAAGAGATAATCTGGTCCGTTCCTATACAACAAGGTTTGACTTATTTAGAAAAATCTAATTAAAAATTAAAATCGTTTGCTTATTCGACCGTCATATTTATTTCAACTTTTATTAACAATATAATATTTGAAAGCTATACATTTTGTATTGGTTTATTTTTTTCCGCCTATTGCATCCTTGCTGCATTAATGTGTGTATATGTATGTTATGTAAAATATCCCTTACTAGGTCTAGTGTAGTTAAATACAAAAGAAATAAATTAAGGAACAATATGGAGTCTCATACTAAATATACCGACCAAGTCACCCAATCTGAGTCCCCTACAGGAGGGACCTGAGTCCCATACAGACAATGAACTAGGAGGTAAGCTCCTTGATCAGATTAAGAGGAAAGGAGAACAGGTGAAGTTAGAGCTTCATGTGCTACGGTCCAGGCATAGAGACATCGGCAACGTAAGACCTCCCTCTCTGGATCTTCAGTCACTCGGTCATATTATCTCTGGATTGCAACACCCAGTCGAAAGACTCCTGGGCACACTGCCAACTGCGGACGGGTTGGATGTACTAGTAATGCTAATATTTCTAAAAATATGCATGGAAATATTTACAAATTTTCCGAGATTCAAAACTGTATGCTATCTCTAATTACACCTTATTTGAGGGGGCCTCTAGAGTCGAAACTAATTAAGCACATGGACTTCTCCGATTTCCATTCCTACGCCCTTAGTTATTTTGTACCCCGCAAGCTATTAATATCCTACAGACCCCAAGGGCCCGAAGAAAACTTATATAATCATATTGTTGACATAATAGAAGTAGGAGAACTTTTAAAACTTAACAAAACTGAGTCAGAAATCACAAAAACCATAATCTAGGGCTTATCCTATGTGGTGAGAAATTGTTCGCACCTCGAAATCAAACCACGTAATTTCGAGGAACTACACGAGTTGTGTGTCAGGGTGACCAACTCCCAATACAACGACTCCCTTCTCAACCAAGGTAAAGATCGTCTTCCATATTTTAAAAACGAAAGTCTTTCGGCTAAACCACCCCGAAATTTCCCAATCATAAATCATTCACGCGTACTCTAGACAAACGTTACTCCAAGGGGCAAGTCTCCCGTGCCAGTCTGCATTGCCTGCAAGAAACCCGGACACTACGTCTGGTATTGCAAGGCGTTTAAAAGAAAACGAAATTATTCTAAGTACCAAAGCACCCACCCGAATAGGAACTATTGGTAGTAGGCAGTCCGTGCGGCGTCAGAGCAAACCCTTCAGTGGGGAAATTAAAGATATTCCCTCGGGAATCGATGAGAGGCTCCCGTTCTTCCAAGTATTTCATACGAGTTTCGAAATACCCGACCTCTCAAATTCAGTTTCAGGGAGAACCATAATGTCCACCGATCTCTTAAGGGAGATACGCTCGAGAAAGGGAGTGCGTATTTCCGATAGTACGCTGCCAAATTGTTACACGTCCTCCAAACAACCCTTGTCTTGTCGCGTTAAGATTGACAGATTTACCTGGCAATTTAAAATTATAGTGGCCCCCCAGCTGCCCTGCAATCTCATTTTCGAAGCCGATTTCATTGATAAGACCCGGTTGACCATCCACCGCATCCACGAGAGTTTTGTTTAGTTTCTGCCCCAACAATTATAATTTAACTCGTGTCACGCCCTGTCCTCAATTAGGGAATTTGTGAAATATACTTCAAATTTATATACAGAAGGCGACTATGCCGTCCCTGGCGGAAATGTTACGAACTTGTGATATACAAATCCCGTTCATTCTGCTATCAATGTACCGTTTGGTTATTTCAAATTAATTAAAAACAATTCAGAACGACCATGGAACTTCTAAGTAAAGTATAACTCCAATAAAACACTTCTGTTTACAATTATTGACATAATTTTTATTTCGAATATTGTCAACAGGTGTTACTTTAACCAGCCATATACGGCTGCCACAAGTATCCGGCGGAGAGTTTGGCCAATGTATGGTCTCTGTATTGTTAGCAGGATATATATATATATATATATACATATATATATATATATATATATACATATATATATATATATATATATATATATATATATATATGTATATATATATATATATATATATATATATATATATATATATATATATATATATATATATATATATATATAGAGAGAGAGAGAGAGAGAGAGAGAGAGAGAGAGAGAGAGAGAGAGAGAGAAAGAGATTGAGGGAAAGGGAGAGAAAGGAAGGAGAGAGAGACAGAGACAGAAAGAGACAAGAAAGTTAAATTATACCTCTGTAATTATGCCGGATAATTAATTAATAAAAATGCCAGGAATCTGTTAATTTGAATAAACACTTGTTGAAGAACCTTGAGAAACAAAAGATGAAGCGTGCATTGTAGTTAATAATAAATGTAGAGAAATTTGCAAAACACTTCACCATTGTTATAAACTTTATTGGATGGGGTAGAAGTGAACAAATCCCTTTATTTAATGTTCACCGGAGTATGCTTTAAGAGTTTATAAATGCTTCACTTTGCTAATATAATTTAAAATATGAAATTCTGTGCAGGACGTTTCTATTGTGAAACAGTTTTCTCTTCAAGTTGCATTCTAATTGTTTGTTATCATTGTAGTGTTGGAAATAATGAAGTGAACATATTATCTCCCGATTAGATGTAACTGCTGCTCCTCTCATAAATATCAGCAGGCATCTAAATTCTACTTAGAATCCAATTAACAGCATTACCCCTCCTCACGACATCTGTTTGCAATATTCTCTAATGTACATTGTCTTTACTCGAGCTCGCAAGCTTCACGGCTCTCTTAACATTTTAATATTCTCTTCTCTCTTGAAATGCTTTTAGTAATATTACCTTTCTTTCATAAACCTTTCAGCGTTTGCAACAGTTATTGTTTGACGTATACTTGGAAAGATATTTGTTTTCTGTATTCTACATACGCGCTCCAACTCAAATAGTAATTTGTTCTTAGAACAATTGTACTATTTTCTTCACTGTGATGAAAATAATAAAATGTTTTTTAGTGCAACAAATGTTCTATTTTTAAGTACTTTTACATTACAATGAGTTGTAAATTTATTTCATCAAAATTTACTGTATTGTTTACTTCGTTTCAAGGATGAAAGATGTCTTCTTTCAATTCTTCAACTTAGAACGTTAACACCTTTATTTTTATTAATTAGTTAAATTCCTTTTTCGTTCGTAACTCCACTTTTATCCGTACCTCCTCATATAATATCTATTCTCGTATAGTTTAACTACGACACACACACACACACACAAACACACAAACAAAAACACACACATATATAAATGTAATATATTTTTTCTTGCATAATAATTAAAAACAACAAAAGTATTCAAATACAAGAATTATTTATTAATATTTATTTGAATAAAAATTACATACATTTTTATATACAATAAGTTTTCTTGAATAGTAATCAAACAAATTTATGATATTCAAATTTTTATTATTCATAGCTTTTCGTTGTTAAACAGTACCGTCATCATATGTCCATTTCTGATGATTTAGTACGTTCTGCCAACGAAAAGCTTGAATAATAAAATTAATAAATAGTTCTTGTATTTGAATATCCTCAGTTATATATATATATATATATATATATATATATATATATATATATATATATATATAACACAACGCTAGTTTTACATGTTAGTGGAGCTAAGTTAAACATACCACTGCTTTTCTTATATTACGAAAAAAAATTATTAAATAAATAGTAGTTAATTGGAAAGTAGGTAAAATGCCAAAGCGTGCTAGATTTTAAAAATGAAAATTCATAGTTCGAATCTGGATAGACCCTGAAATTTTATAATTTAGTTATTGAATAAATGTTTGAAAAAACTGTTTTAACATCAATTTTCCTCCACTACAGATTTAAGAAGTTGTATTTGAGCTTGATTGGATGAATTAAAACGTATTTTATTAACGATTGAAAATTTTTATATCTATCAGGAGATTGTGAGCTAATAGAAGGAACCAAATATAAAAATTTAAAAATTATTTTTTTTTTTTTGTATTTTATATGTTTATTTGTATAATAAGTGCATATTGTAGTAGAATATTAAACTGCTATAATATAAACGTATTTTTGCAGAGCAAGAGGCAAGCCCAATTTCGAATGTGTTTACCGCTTACATTTTTTGAAATGTTTAAAAAATAATAATGAAAATGTAAAAATTAAAAATTTTAAACATTAAAACACGTTCGACTAGCCCAATTTGAAAACATTTTTCAACACCTATTAGGTCAGGGTAGATGAAATATTTCTGCGTAGAGTAGAGAAGGCAGTAACCTTGTTATAAGCCATACATAACGCATGTCTCTCCAAGTAGGGAAATGTCTCTCGCTTTTTTCTGAAAGGCTTTTCCGTTGGCGTTTCCCGTTGCAATTTTCCTGCCAGGATCCGAGTGTGAAGTACGTACTTGTGAAGGGTGAAGGAAATAGGACGAGTGTAGCGCGTCAAATCAAATTTTGGAATCTCACATTTCATCCGTCGCGTTGAGGCGACATCGAAGATTTTAACGTTCTCATTTTGTAGCTGTAAGAATTCATAGCAGCTACTAAATGTTATTATTTTGCTGTCAGAAATTAACCAAGTACACCCTTACCACTGTTTTCTCGCCCCTTTCTTCTTATCGCATTAATTTCGTCATTTATTTTGTATTTTATTTATCTGTTTTACACCTTATTTTCTTATTTACCCTTTGACATCTTAAATTACTGCTGGCATATATAACGAAATGATGTCACACCTTTAATATTTTTTCAGTTTAAATCACTTTAAAGGACATTATTTCATATTTTTAAAAACTATTTTCCTTTCAAATAACCACTGTGTTAATTTAGTCACTTAAATTAATTTTTCTTTGAGCTTGAACTGTGTAATCTATAAAATGGGTTTAAGTATACGTATGCAAAAAGTAAAACTTCTAGTAACAAATACTTTAATGTCGTCATGCATGTTTCAGGAACTGTGTTGCCAATACTAACGATTAACGACATATATACTAATATAATATATAATCACCGCGCAATATTATCATCGTAATAAGTGAATATATTATTCATTACATATTTCATGTTTATAAAAAGAATTTAGTGATATTTGTAATAATATTTACTGGTTTATTGTTCACTTTAAAATAATTTTTTTTATTTAGGTTTTTATACTTTGCCCACATTATGGGCATACTCCAGCTTTAATTTAGCTAATCCACTATAGTTTGTATTTATTATCCTATATTTATATTTATTTTATAATTTATATTTATTTGATAATTTATATTTATAAGTCACTGATGATGGTACATAGTTGACGAAACATGCATAACATTATTCCTTTTGTTATGAAATTTGAGTTTTACAATTTTTATATCTATTTACAGTGCTTGTTTTAAAATATTTATACCGAGCTCATATTAATTACTATTAGTAAGATATTTACATTTTAGTTTAATTAGATAAGCTTACATGCTATTATGTCTGAAAGAGAAGATGTTAAATGCGTGCCGCAGATCTGCTTGTAATATTAGTAAATGAATAATAGAAAAATATTAACAGAAAACTTCAAATACATAAAGTAAATCTAATCCAAGAAAAAATATTAATTCGGATAGATAGCGTTTGTTGAATGGAATCCGTTATTTTATATAACTTAGTTTTTTGTTTATTATTATTGTTGACATTTTATTATGTCTGTTATTATTTTTACTATAACTAATGTCGTCCTTGTTTTTATATTACTTGTAGCTTTTTTTATTACTGTTATTATTTTTACTATTACTATTGCGCCCTTGTTTTTACATTATTTGTAGATTATTATTACTATTACTGCCATTGTTTTCTAAAATTATAGGTTTTTATTATTACTGTTATTATTTTTACCTTTACTAATGTAGACATAGGTTTTACAAATATTTGTAGGTTTTTCGTTGTTATTGATTTTATTATTGTTATTTTCATGACGCTTTTATTGTTTTTGAAGGTTTTAAACATTCGAATAGGCCAAGGAACCACCTTGCAATTTCTGTTGTTTATGTTATATTGGGGTTTTGTAGACGAAGAACCCTCAGCTTCATTCGAATCCAAAGAACTCTTATATATTTCCCATCTATTTTATTAAGCATTAAAAGCCTAAAGAGTTTAAAATCTCTTTCTTAAATGTTCATACCTCAGGACATTTTCGTATAGAGTTTCTAGTTTCTCTTGTCCATTATATAATTCTGTAATGGATTTGTTATATCTGTACAAATCTGTGCTGGTTCGGTCGTATAGTCTTTTACCAGCTCCTCGTGTTAGTAATTAGTAAACTAGGAATGTCTTCTCTGAATCGCGTTTTTTTTCAGATATTTTCGTCGTATTTGCGAATTAGGAACCTTATATAAAAGTTGTATTTTTATTATTGTTTTAACTCACCCAATTATACTACTCGCAATATTAATTTTTTTAAATTGATTTTTTTATTATAAAAATTGGTCTTATTAGACCTACTGTTATAAATATATACTCAACAACTAAATACACATACAGACAAAGTGCCCATTATCGGTTTAGTGTTTGGATATTATCAATTACATATATTTGATTAGAAGTAGCAAAACGTTACACTAACTGAAATGGTTTGGTTTCCTTCAAACTTCTAACCACGTACTGGTATATCGAGAAGTAGACTAACTCAGTAATTATAAATACACATACGGCTAAAGTGCCCATTATCGGTTTAGTGTTTGGATATTATCAATTACATATATTTGATTAGAAGTAGCAAAACGTTACACTAACTGAAATGGTTTGGTTTCCTTCAAACTTCTAACCACGTACTGGTATATCGAGAAGTTGAGTAACTCAGTAATTATAAATACACATACAGCTAAAGTGCCCATTAACTGTTTAGTTCGTGTCTGGGTATTATCAATTACATATATTTGATTAGAAGTAGCAAAACTTTACACTAACTGAAATGGTTTGGTTTCCTTCAAACTTCTAACCACGTACTGGTAAATCGAGAAGTTGAATAACTCAGTAATTATAAATACACATACAGCTAAAGTGCCCATTAACTGTTTAGTTCGTGTCTGGGTATTATCAATTACATATATTTGATTAGAAGTAGCAAAACTTTACACTAACTGGAATGGTTTGGTTTCCTTCAAACTTCTAACCACGTACTGGTATATCGAGAAGTAGATTAACTCAGTAATTATAAATACACGTACAGCTAAAGTGCCCATTATCGGTTTAGTGTCTGGATATTATCAATTACATATATTTGATTAGAAGTAGCAACACGTTACACTAACTGAAATGGTTTGGTTTCCTTCAAACTTCTAACCACGTACTGGTATATCGAGAAGTTGAGTAACTCAGTAATTATAAATACACATACAGCTAAAGTGCTCATTATCGATTTAGTGTCTGGACATTATCAATTACATATATTTGATTAGAAGTAGCAAAACGTTACACTAACTGAAATGGTTTGGTTTCCTTCAAACTTCTAACCACGTACTGGTATATCGCGAAGTTGAGTAACTCAATAATTATAAATACACATACAGCTAAAGTGCTCATTATCGATTTAGTGTCTGGACATTATCAATTACATATATTTGATTAGAAGTAGCAAAACGTTACACTAACTGAAATGGTTTGGTTTCCTTCAAACTTCTAACCACGTACTGGTATATCGCGAAGTTGAGTAACTCAATAATTATAAATACACATACAGCTAAAGTGCCCATTAACTGTTTAGTTCGTGTCTAGGTATTATCAATTACATATATTTGATTAGAAGTAGCAAAACTTTACACTAATTGAAATGGTTTGGTTTCCTTCAAACTTCTAACCACGTACTGGTATATCGAGAAGTTGAGTAACTCAGTAATTATAAATACACATACAGCCAAAGTGCCCATTATCGGTTTAGTGTCTGGATATTATCAATTACATATATTTGATTAGAAGTAGCAAAACGTTACACTAACTGAAATGGTTTGGTTTCCTTCAAACTTCTAACCACGTACTGGTATATCGAGAAGTTGAGTAACTCAGTAATTATAAATACACATACAGCTAAAGTGCTCATTATCGATTTATTGTCTGGATATTATCAATTACATATATTTGATTAGAAGTAGCAAAACGTTACACTAACTGAAATGGTTTGGTTTCCTTCAAACTTCTAACCACGTACTGGTATATCGAGAAGTTGAGTAACTCAGTAATTATAAATACACATACAGCTAAAGTGCCCATTAACTGTTTAGTTCGTGTCTGGGTATTATCAATTACATATGTTTGATTAGAAGTAGCAAAACGTTACACTAACTGAAATGGTTTGGTTTCCTTCAAACTTCTAACCACGTACTGGTATATCGAGAAGTAGACTAACTCAGTAATTATAAATACACATACAGCTAAAGTGCTCATTATCGGTTTAGTGTCTGGATAATATCAATTACATATATTCGATTAGAAGTAGCAAAACGTTACACTAACTGAAATGGTTTGGTTTCCTTCAAACTTCTAACCACGTACTGGTATATCGAGAAGTAGACTAACTCAGTAATTATAAATACACATACAGCTAAAGTGCCCATTATCGGTTTAGTGTCTGGATATTATCAATTACATATAATTGATTAGAAGTAGCAAAACGTTACACTAACTGAAATGGTTTGGTTTCCTTCAAACTTCTAACCACGTACTGGTATATCGAGAAGTTGAGCAACTCAGTAATTATAAATACACATACAGCTAAAGTGCCCATTAACTGTTTAGTTCGTGTCTGGGTATTATCAAATACATATATTTGATTAGAAGTAGCAAAACGTTACACTAACTGAAATGGTTTGGTTTCCTTCAAACTTCTAACCACGTAATGGTATATCGAGAAGTTGAGTAACTCAGTAATTATAAATACACATACAGCTAACGTACCCATTATCGGTTTAGTGTCTGGATATTATCAATTACATATATTTGATTAGAAGTAGCAAAACGTTACACTAACTGGAATGGTTTGGTTTCCTTCAAACTTCTAACCACGTACTGGTATATCGAGAAGTAGACTAACTCAGTAATTATAAATACACGTACAGCTAAAGTGCCCATTATCGGTTTAGTGTCTGGATATTATCAATTACATATATTTGATTAGAAGTAGCAAAACGTTACACTAACTGAAATGGTTTGGTTTCCTTCAAACTTCTTACCACGTACTGGTATATCGAGAAGTAGACTAACTCAGTAATTATAAATACACATACAGCTAAAGTGCTCATTATCGATTTAGTGTCTGGATATTATCAATTACATATATTTGATTAGAAGTAGTAAAACGTTACACTAACTGAAATGGTTTGATTTCCTTCAAACTTCTAACCACGTACTGGTATATCGAGAAGTTGAGTAACTCAGTAATTATAAATACACATACAGCTAAAGTGCCCATTATCGGTTTAGTGTCTGGATATTATTAATTACGTATATTTGATTAGAAGTAGCAAAACGTTACACTAACTGAAATGGTTTGGTTTCCTTCAAACTTCTAACCACGTACTGGTATATCGAGAAGTAGACTAACTCAGTAATTATAAATACACATACAGCTAAAGTGCTTATTATCGGTTTAGTGTCTGGATATTATCAATTACATATATTTGATTAGAAGTAGCAAAACGTTACACTAACTGAAATGGTTTGGTTTCCTTCAAACTTCTAACCACGTACTGGTATATCGAGAAGTAGACTAACTCAGTAATTATAAATACACATACAGCTAAAGTGCTCATTATCGGTTTAGTGTCTGGATATTATCAATTACATATATTTGATTAGAAGTTGCACAATACTTCACGAACTCACATGGATTGGCTTTCTTCAATCTTCTAACCACGTACTGGTTTCAAGAAGTTGAATAACTCAGTCATTTTAAATACAGAAACACATTATCAGGGGAAAAACATTTTTAAAAAACATTTTCTGCAACTACTGTAATGAAATTGTATATTATTAAAATGTAAAATTGGTTTGAAAAATTTAAAATTATAGGAATAGTAAAAAAGTACTTTATATATAATTTTACTAACAAATAACAATTAATAATTTAATACATTTATAAATAGGTATATTTATTTTGAATTTAAATTTAAAATACTCCAAAAATCTATTTATAAATAATCTGTATACAATATACAATCTAATTATTGTACTCATTTCAGACGCGCAAAACATATTTTCTTCGTATTTAACAAAACTGTAACGGAATTGCAATGACAAAAGGCGAAAGAGGGTGCGATAAAGGGCGTTCCTTGACAAAATCACACAAGGGGCTAGAAGAGTTTAATTAAGGGTGTAATTCCGTTGTAACTTCGCCCAGATAAGGGTTGCTTTTCGATTCATCCCATATCTCTTTCTGCCTCGCTGGCACTCACTAATGAATATTATGTACTACTGTAAAGTTTGTTTGTTTATACACATGTATATCTATGTTCTAGTGATCATGCACCCGCATGCGCGCGCGTACACACAGATAAGCCTTAATAACCTTTTATTGTTTGGACAGATGTTCTATGTTTGACTTAATTAAAAATGTAAAAGGGAAGTTGTCTTGTGTTTATAGTAATTTTGTAAATAATGCAAAGGAGGAGATCAGGCCTGAATGATTACGACAAATCAGCCGTCGAAACTTTCCCAATTTCCTAATAAATTAATTTCTTTGACTCACGCATCAACCGTGTTTTTATTAAACAAAATTTTGTGAGCGTACACTTCATCTTATACGTTTTACTTCTTGAACGTTGTAAAGTAGGCTATATGAAAAAATTAAGAAGTGTCGGTCGATTGAATAATCTTTTCAGCTTTACAATATTAAACATTTAAACAATTTAGGGCAAAAAATATAGAAAATCTTATTTGATTCAATATTCAACTTGAGCTAATAGTTTTACACTAAATACGAGGTGTGTTGTTACAGTAAGTAGGCCTACTTCTTCGGAACTCCGCCGCTTTAGAGCCTTGTATGACGGTATCTGTTGGAATTCCACAGCGACCATTTTGAGTTTAAGACTTAAGAGTTTAAGATACAGCCACAGGCGTCATTTAAGAGTTTTTAAAATGCCTTCTGCAATCGAAAATGCTACCGATTGTGAAATACGCAGTGTTATACGTTTTTTACTGTTAAAGGCGTGACATTCACCACAGCTGACATTCATCGTGAGATCTGTTAAATGTAAGGGGAAAACGTCATGAGTGATTTGATGATAAAGAAATGGTACCATTCTATGAATATTAGAGAACTGGCTAGATGTTTGTTCTTTTGAATTTCCGTCAGCATCTTTGGAGCCAAGCGTGTGCATAACCTTCATACTTCAAACGTTCTGTCACAAACTCGGAAACCACACATCTTGACACTTGAGGAACCTCAGAAGATAACGATGAAAGTTTCTGTTCTCCATCACGTTTCCATTAACATTTCGCACTCGAGTGAAGGTAGTCCACTCGACATGCACATTCGTGCGGCCATCTTTAAAGGTTCTCACCCATTCCTTAGCATTCTATCATTCACGACGTGTTCTCCATTACGTTTCCATTAACATTTCGCACTCGATTGAAGGTAGTCCACTCGACATGCACATTCGTGCGGCCATATTTAAAGGTTCTCACCCATTCCTTAGCATTCTATCATTCACGACGTGTTCTCCATTACGTTTCCATTAACATTTCGCACTCGAGTGAAGGTAGTCCACTCGACATGCACATTCGTGCGGCCATCTTTAAAGGTTCTCACCCATTCCTTAGCATTCTATCATTCACGACGTGTTCTCCATTACGTTTCCATTAACATTTCGCACTCGAGTGAAGGTAGTCCACTCGACATGCACATTCGTGCGGCCATCTTTAAAGGTTCTCACCCATTCCTTAGCATTCTATCATTCACGACGTGTTCTCCATTACGTTTCCATTAACATTTCGCACTCGATTGAAGGTAGTCCACTCGACATGCACATTCGTGCGGCCATCTTTAAAGGTTCTCACCAATTCCTTAGCATTCTATCATTCACGACGTGTTCTCCATTACGTTTCCATTAACATTTCGCAATCGAGTGAAGGTAGTCCACTGGACATGCACATTCGTGCGGCCATCTTTAAAGGTTCTCACCCATTCCTTAGCATTCTATCATTCACGACGTGTTCTCCATTACGTTTCCATTAACATTTCGCAATCGAGTGAAGGTAGTCCACTCGACATGCACATTCGTGCGGCCATCTTTAAAGGTTCTCACCCATTCCTTAGCATTCTATCATTCACGACGTGTTCTCCGTACACTTCACAAATCTCACGAGGAATATCAGCTGCTTTCACACCTTTAGCATTAAAAAAACTCATCAGATAGCTTATTTTAAACAGGAGGCATTTTAAACACACGTAAATAACATTTAACAGTGACGAATGGATCCAACAGATACCGGCATTCAGCGTGGCTGAACCGATTGCCGGCCGCAACACTAAAGCGGCGGTGTTCCAAAATGTTCTTACTTTAAAAACAAGATGATACTTGAACATATATTTTCCAAACCAACTGGTCAGTTATTGTTTGTCCGTGTTAGACATAGGATTCATCTCCCGATAATGGGAGAAGCTCTCTTTAATAAACAAGAAAGTAAATGGTGCCTGTTGCAAGCGTAACATATAAATATATGTTTCGAGTTTAGGTTGTCAATTAGGTCTTCCACAGATCGTACGGCAGGGTTACTAGTTCCATCTTGGAGAGTGTGCATTAAAGTCTCTGATGATTATGGTGTTTGGATAATCACGGTAAAGCATGCCTCTGGTGCTGGCTTTTACACTTTGAGGGCTGCAGCCCAGTTGGAATTAGTGCCAACAACTTCGACGGTGAGATTGCGGCTATAGTACAAGCTGCCGAAAAAACGTTGTTCGATCTCCGGAAAGTCGGCAAGAGTTGTATTCTTCGTGAATTCACAGGCCGCTATAATTGGACTAACTAGTAATACCTCCACCGACTGTGTGCAAACAATGAATGGGCGAAAGTCCCTGGCAGGGATGATTGAAGAAGGGTGGTACATTGTGCTGCAATGGCTCCCTAGCCATGTCGGTATTGAAGGAAATGGAACGCGCAGACCAGCTAGCGAAGAAAGGTAACACCTTGCCACAGCCTGACAATCCTATATCTCTATTGACAGCAAGAAGCCTGACTGAGTCAATCAATGAAAAAACAAGGTAAAGGCAAAATGAAATGAGCGCTGGAAAGATATGGAGAGGCCTGGCGCACACAGTGCTAATACCACATAGCCTACCTAGAGTGGAAGCTGTTGCCAGATTCAGAATGCTTACGGGCCATGACTATCTGCAAGCCCTCCTATATAAAATAGGATTAGCAGCCTCAGATATTTGCCCTCTGTGCAACTGTCAAAAGATGGACGCTCCACGTCTTCAGAATTGCACAGCATTGCATGATGTGGAAGACCGAAACCAGCACTGTCTGTACTGGGAGGCTAGGAGGAGAATGGCAGAAAAGCCAAGATCTGGCATTGGCTAAAGTACAGGAAGTAAGTAGTTCAGGTTGCAGAAAAATCAAATGATTTTGATTAAATTAAATTGATTTTACTTTATATTTCCACAAATATCAAACTTGACTATTTATTATTCTGTACGAATAAAACAGTAATTTCCCTTTAAAAATATGTTTTCACAAAGACTATGTTATTTTAATAGTACGTCAATTATGTTAGAACTGATTATTTTCTGTGAATGAGCTCTCCACATATCTTGTAGCAGATTTATCTTACTGTCCTATCGACGTTCCCAGAGTTATGTTCATTGCCAGGCTACTTTGAAATAAACGAGGGTCTTAGAAATCCCAACAAAGGGAGGCAACATTTATTTCTTTCATGGCCCTATACATCGTCTTGGTAGACAATTCAATTTTATACTTTCCCTCGGTTGAAGGAATAATAAGTCGGGAAGGTTCGAATCGAACAAACACGTTAACAAATTTCGTCATAGAAATATTATTGGGGAAGCTAATGTAGGCGTACATATGAGAATTGTTTTAATGGTATATTAATTAATTATTCTGTCCTGATTAAAATTCTGTATCCTAATGGTAGCTTCTTCAAGAGAACGCTGCTCTCTCATTTCCTGTTTTTTGTTTCCATCTTCCCCTCACATATCACATACTATTCACCCAATATCCCAATCCATCCCAATGCCACCATTTTGTTTTTACTTATTCTCCTATAGGCAGTAAATCTTGCAGTGTCACCTACCGTTAGATTTTAACACCTTCCACCATTGACTGCACTTCATACGTTTTCTCCACCAGTTTTTTTTGCAGTTTTGTAATCGTTTATCCAGTACCTTACTTCTTCTACCACTAAGATATATAAAAATTCATAAATTCCCTCCAACATTTATTCTTATATTGTCATTTACCATAGGGATCGTCACCTTCTACAACTGCCCTTCATAAGTCTTTTACGACAGTCCTATATTACCCCATCTACCTTCAGAAGATATCCAGTATCTTTGCCTCTTTACCGTTAGATTTTCAAATTAAAGTTTAATGAGGAAATGATTAAGAATGCAATAAGGGTATGTATGATTTAGGTGCAAAATAGGATTGTTACTTCAATCGCGATTAGGAATAAAACAAGAATTCGACGAGGATCGAGTTAGAAATTGTATTAGAATTGCAACTATGCTATTATTAGAAATGTGATTATGATACGATTAGAATTTAATTCGGAAACTATTAGAATTTTAGTAAAGGCAAAAGGATCTCCTGTTATTGTAAGAGAAGGAAGTTTTATATTTTTGTCTCGCTTTGGTAGTTCGTAAATATCCTTATATAGTTGAGAGTAAATCATTTTTCGAAACTACAATAATCATAATGAACAGAAAAATATGCGTCGGGATAAAAAGGTGAAACCTTTACAGGACGTTACAGTATTAGTTGTCCTTTAAGCTCACCGCGGCACTTGATATTCTAAGAGTTGCTTGCTGTGATGCAGGAAGAGGGGGAGATTTCCGTTGCTAATGGGGCTGTCAGCCGTCAGTATAAAATGTAGTTCAGAGAGAATCTATAGAACGTTTAAAGTCGCGACAGGTTAAGTGGGGCCGTAAATGTCGTTTTAATATTTTTTCAGGCTGGCTTCCCGTTGAAGGGAATTTTGATGTGGAAATTTACTTGTAAACATTTATAGGAACACAATATATTTCAGTAAATTAAAAAAAAATATTTAGTTTATATTGATCCTTAGTATCAAACGGAGACATAATATTTAGAAAATATAGGTCAAATTGTTTTTAGGAAAATTATTGTATATACATTTTTCTTTAGATTACTGCAAGCGAGTAAATTGGTTCTTTAAATTAGTCAGAAATAGTTGCATTACTACAAGGTTCTCTCGGATGAAACCGCTAGTAAAGTATGCAGACCAATATCTCCCTTTCGGAAATGGGTTGGACAAATTGTCTTATAGCCTCAGTTACTTTCGATTAAATTTACGCATTTTAAAACGAATCTGGCGACGACTATATTGGAGTTTTGATTTCTGCGTAAAGGACTCTTGTCAGTGTGGTTGTAAATGAAATTTTCATTAAAGAGAGTGGGCCTATTTTATAATTTCATTAAATTATTCAAACATATTGATTAGAAAGTAAGGACACAGCTAAACGTATGAAGAAGCTTAAGTGCACAACAGGTTAAATTAGGAACTAATTATAGGGTCAATAATCTACCCATATGAAAAGGATTATTTCTATATCTAATAACAACTTGAAGCAACTGTGGCGTAAATGTTTATATCAAATCAAAACGATCTCTTACCACAAATTCAACAATTTTTATTTTAACCTAATGTACATTTCGATTACAAAGTAATCATCTTCAGAGGTATTTTACAAATGTCTCTTACAAAAATTGTTGAATTTGTGGTTGTTTTTATTCTGTATCTAATATATAAAATTCTAAGTTGTATAAAATCCTATATTTGCCTATTACTGACAGTATTAAAGTCGATGTTCTCTCTTTATACTATAATTCTATCAATCTCTCAGAAAAAAATAGTTGTAGAAACGTGGCCTCATAAATAAAAATTCATGACTCGTGTAAACAACATTCGAGCATAAAAACAGTTTAAATTTAGAAACCTTTGCAACTGAAATTATAAAAGAAAACCAGGGATTGTTTATTAATTTGGTACTTCGAAGGACTATTTGTTTTTGTTTTTTTTTTTATAAATGATAAATACAATTCTAGTTTGTAACTTCTTGTGTGCTAGATTGTGTTTTGTAACAAGACCCTCTGATGATGATGACATGGTCATCGAAATGTACATAAGGGTTTAATCTTAAGTAACTTGTTTTATTTGTTATTTTTGATTATTTTTGTGGTATTGGGGTTCTTTTCAATATTTTTATTGTGATAAATACAATGTATTGGTGTTTTAATTTTATTCAGTAGGTTTTCTAGCTTCTTTGTAATTATACGTTCTGATGATGTTGCGTCCATAAAGGTTTACCACCAATAATTTGTTGATACGTTTTATTATTAATTATTATATATAAAGAAGAGGTATGGTTAGATCCATGATAGAGGTCACTAGATAAAAGGCGAAGTAATGCCTCGGCGGTCCCGGGGTGGAATCTCTGCTTGGAAAAGACGGGTTGTAGTGGGTATAAAGTCCCACACTATGTGCATAAAGCATTTTCCGCCGTTAAAAAAAAATTATCATATAAGTTTATTTTATACATAAGTTTGTTATTTTCGTTTATTGATTATATATCTTGTCTTTAGTTATGGATGTTTGATTATTATTTGTATTAATTGTAATATTGCCACTGTGTTCATTTAAAAAATGTGTTTTTATAAGTGACCTTATTAAAACTTTTACTTCTTGAAAAGTAATAACATTTTAGAATATCGACTGCTTTGGAAGCTGGAACGTTTCGCAAAGAGATTAAATAAGTTTCACACTAAAAACATCTCGCTTTGTATACGTCGCAAGAATACACAGATGACAAATGGAATTATCCCGTTATCACGCGAGCTTAGAAATGTTTAACTTCAGCAAATGTTATCTCAAAGGCTGCGAATAATGTACGAGGAGAGGGAGGGCTCGTTAGAGAGGCTCTGTGTACTTATCTCCGACACAATAATTGTTCTTCTAATGGCAGAGTATTATCTGCAGTCGTTGCCTTTCTTTTACGCCCTATAATTACACGAGTATTGTGAAAGTGAATGCAGACGGATGGAAATATTTCTTTGTAATAAAACACTCTACACTCCCAAACACAAATGTAACTTCGTGAATTAGATAAAAAACTACTTAGCGCTACTGAATTGTAAGTGATCAACAACTTTGGAAGAAAACAAAATTTTTAAAATTAACCGAAAAAGAAAATGAGAATGTAAAAGAAAATATAAAAAAGTGACAGATTACTTGTACGAAAATACCATTTTTCTATAAGGTAAACATTTTCCTTGACAATTGTTCAAAAAATGTTTTAGAAATCATCCCCCTTTACATTTCCCCGGTTATATTTTTACAATATTTTGAAAACATAATGTTAACAAATAAATGTTTTTAATATAAAATTGCAATTTACATCAAAGTATGCTTTTATAAGGAGAAAAACAACGTCTAAATATAAAAAATAATGAAAAATATAAATTTTTAAATAACGATTTACGGAATAGTAGAAACAAATTTTGATTTGATAGAAAAAAATAATCTTCAGTCGAAACTACTACAATTCCTCTAGTACTGCAAGAAGTTAGTCTTGTAGTAATTTCCTCTAAAGATGATTGCTTTGCAATTTAAATGTACATCAGGACATAAATAAAACTATTTTGTAGTTTAAAAGGTTTTATTTATTTATAACTAAGTATTGAAACAGTTGCAAGATTTTATTTTATTTTATTTACATGGTTGTCTTTGCAGTAGTAACACCATGGCAGTAAAAACTAACTTCAAATGAAATTCGTTAACAAGAATACGCCTCAAAAATCAAAAGCTAGGAAAACTCATAGAGAATACAACTCCAGCTGATTCAGTTTCAGTACTGTAATTCGACGCATACGGTATTTGTTAGATTGGTTTAATGCAATACAAAGTGGCGGCCAATACCGAGTCCTGTTTAAATGAAATAATGCTTGATGTCATCAATAAGGCTCATGTGTCGGTATTGTTCATCTGTCAATGGTATTTGTGTGTGTGAGAGGCCGCACCCTCATGTAAACACGCGACGCGTCCGGACACACCCTGTTTGCAACGATTCGCTATGCTTTTAATTATTACATATATTTAGTACTTGACATGATATAAACTTAGAAAAATTATGTATTGTTTTGGATTATCGTTTTGATGAAATTGATCTTTTAAATTTTGTTTTTCTAGAGAGTCTAAAGGTAAAACGTCCCCATGTTTACTTTACACAACACCGCTCTTTTTGTTTTACACCTTTCGAGGTTACAATGTTACAATTTGTTTAGTCCTTATAATTTATCCATTCGTTTGTTATACTCTAGTCATATTTTTATATCTCGTGTTTTTTTGATTGTTTTAATTTCCCCCTTTGCATAATATCTTATCAGACAGAAATGCCTTTAAGAATTTAATTTTGCCTTACTCGATTCACCTCTCTTTCCCTTTAACCACTACCACACCAAGCTTTAGCGTTACTGATTGTCTTGTATTATATATTTCCTTTTACTATTTTTGTTTTTATGATCTGTGTTTAACCTTTCATGTCTGTGAAATTCCGAAACAAAAATGTTTTGAAAGATTTATGGTATGTAGAAATAATTTCGTAATATTAATTGCAATGTAAATTTAAAATCTTGATTTAAATTAATTATTTCTCTTTTAAATGTTAATGCTACAACTGAATTTGGACAAAGAGGGTTCTGTCGAATGTAAAGCAGTATATAGTTGGACCAAGTAACCGTGCACTTCGTCCTGCCTGTACTACCACTTCTGAAAACATATTACAGTTTGAGAATCTTCGTTATATCAACAGTTTCTTCATACGATATTCAACACATATTTCAAGATTCTTTGTTATTTCATAGCAAACATTTATCTATTATCAACTGCCTTATGCAAGTCAGTGTTTTGACATTCCTTATCTTGTAGGAAAATATTTATACTGACCCTCTACCTTCCGTCTCGCCTACTGCGATCTCTCAAGGTCAAGTGCATGGTTACGTGGTTCACACTGTAGCAAAAGGAGGATCTTACCTCTCCTCCAATCACAATCGGAGGATTTTCAATTCCTAGTCTTAGTTCATACTCTCCTAAATATATTTAAATATCTTGTTCAAATTTTCAACCGTTAATAAAATACCCAGTTTCAAACACATTTTTTAAACATCAATTATTGATGTTAATACAGTTTTTTTCAAATAATAATTCATTATTTGAATTTAATTACCGTACCTAATTTTAGTTTTATATGCCAGAAATTTTTCTCACAAAAGGGGCTAGGTATGCAATATAGTTACTCCGACCCGTTTGGTTTAAAATAAGACATCGTATATGTTCCATACAACGGCTGATTTTATGTTATAAGTTATCTGGTAGAGCAGCTGTTTTAACCGCTTTAAATGTTGTAAGTTATGCTACTGTATTTATATTAATTGTGATAGTTTGATAAAAAGTAGGAAATATTATTTTTATCTTGACCAACGTAGGAATTGACTTATAGACAACATTTTAGCTTCAATGCAACAGACACAAATATCAGAATATGTTTCAAACAATAGTAAGCATATTACTAGGACAGAAATATTACAACTGACAAAGGAAGTATTACAACGAAGTCTGATTGGAATAAGGTTATCACGATGAAAAGTATGCTTTAGGTTTGGAAAAATGAAAATCATTGGATAATGAAATAAAGATAATTCTAATAAACCTCGAAACAACAACGAAGGAAAAAAACTCGGTTAGAGACTGTAATGAGAAATAGAAGATAACGTCAATGAATATTTCTCTCTGATTGCAGAAATATTGCCGAACTTTGAGGAAAAGAAAGTCATATTAATTTTAGGGGTATTTTTGTGAAACTGTGTACAAGTAAATTTTGGAGAACGTTGCATTCAATAGTAAAACATTATATAACTCATGATTTATTTCTTTTCTGATTCAAATAATGGAAGCTAAAAGCATTGGGTAGGTGTTTGCTAAAGTTTTATTTTTACTATTTCAATCTACATTACTGAAAAAAAACTGTTAGCAGAAAAATAGCAACCATTTTTAAATGTTACTGTCAAATCACTCCTTACATTTCATTTAAGAATGCAAAAATGTATGTTGATATTAGCTTTCAGGCCTAAAGCTACTTATGTTTGTATAAAAAACTCTCGTCAAATAATGAGATACTTTAAATATTGAATGAGAAAGTCAATATTGATGTAATATTTACGCGGTTGACGAGAAGGGTGCGAGCGCAAGGGACATACTGAATAATTTGCAACGACATAGCCGATCGGTTCCGTGACACTATGAGCCCTGACCGCCCCTTTTTTTTTGTCCAACTCGCAATATAGTATCCGTAGCACATTGTGAAAATATACCATCTTTAAAGACAAAAATTGCATTGATATAGTGTCAAAAGTTACGAGAACTGCATGGAAGAATTGACCTTTCTATACCTAACAGAGGATTTCAACAGTACCCTCAATATATTGCCAATATCGATATATTCTCAATGTTGACCCTGAAACAGGTGGATTTTCAAGGCCCGAATAAGTTACATAAGAATTAATTGGTTAAAATTAGATCCAACGAAGGTGCAATCATGACGTTGTATTGGTTCCTGGGTCGTCGTGTTATCTATAGTACAAAAACGTTTATACTGAAAGCATTATTTGGAAATTCAACAAGAAATATATATATATATATATATATATATATATATATATATATGTGTGTGTGTGTGTGTGTGTGTGTGTGTGTGTGTGTGTGCGTGTGTAAATAAAACTAAAAAAAATCTAAAGTAAACTTCTATGTAGGTCTACAAACAAATTTTTTTTAGACAATTTTTATTAAATGATTACAATTATATAAATAAAGTAACAAACATGAGTTAAAACAGCTGTTTTGTCACATAAACTATAAAATAGAATGAGCTGTTTCATGAAAATATGTTTTCACTCAATTTAAGCCAAATGGTCGGTGTAACTATATTGCATACCTTTCCCCTTAAGCTAAATGGGTGGGAGTAACTATATTGCATATCTTGCGCCTTTCGTGAAAGATTTTTCTCCAATTTAAAATTAAAATAAATTCCTTAAATTTAATTAACGAAATAATATTTAAAAAACTGCATTAACATCAACTATCATCAAAGTTTATAAAAATGTATTTCAACTTGAGTGGATAAATAAAAAGTTTTTTTAATAATGTTTGAAAATTTGAACAAGATTTATATAAGGAGAGTGTGAACTAATAGAAGGAATTGTAGAAATACTGTGTATTTGTATCTAAAATAGTCTCTAAATATTACTAGTTTATTTATTTGCATTTTATTACAGTTTTAACTCATCAAGTCTACTTCAGAGAAGTAAGATGCAATACTTTCTTCTATACACAGTACCTGACACTATTTCTTTTTCCTAGACCTATCTAATTCCTACTTACAAGTTGGATGAATGAGTAAATATTGTATGACCCCCAATGGAGAGTAGGTATAGTTAGGGTACGTAATCCTGCATACGAATCTTCTATATCATATACGAGGGATCGATGCCCCTATTTGCATTATCGCTTTTGGTGGGTATAGTTATACAATCTGATCAATTGAAAACTTCAAACATTACTATAATCAAATAATACTCACTAAGTGAATACGTAAGGGTTTACTTGCTGACGCGTTTCGATTGCTTCGTAAAAGGAACGATTGTTTCGATACGCGTCAGCAAGTAAGCCCTTACCTATTCACTTAGTTAAGTATTATTTAGTTATAGTTTAATCAGTGAATTCAAGAAGATTACAACAAGCAATTTTAAAACATCACTTAACATATAGAGTTTCAAAAGTAAAACTTCCATTTGGTTTTTGTCTGTCAATACTGTTCACGTACTCAAAATATCTTTAGAAAGATTGTGATGCGACTGAATAAGTTTCGTATCAGTGCTTTATTTACTTTTAAGTACTTTCAAGCTATCAGTACATAATAGTTATTTACTTTTATATTTTACTTCTAGAAATTTTCTAAAAATGTTGTGTTGCATAATGTTTAAAAGATATTTTTGTATGTAATGCAATAGTGTATTTTAAATTATTAAATCTATTTTCACAGCAGATGCCTTTGTGAGTTTCAACCTGAATTGATTGTGTACGACGCTAGCCGCTCATGAACTACACATTTACCTTACTCATCCTAACAAGTAAGTGCTGTTTCTTTGCATATTTTTGTTCTAATGCAACTGTTGCGTATCTTTACTTATTTCTTATGTTTCACGTATATGCTTAGAAAAACGTCACACACATGATAAATTACAGCTAAAAACCACCAATATGTACGAAATTTTATTCAGAACAATCAAATTTCATAATTAAACGAAATTTATTTTATTATAAACTGAAGGAAAATGGAAGACAGCAAAATTCTTCAATCAGATAATAAAATGCCTTCTTTGATAACTTTGAAATGGCTAGGGACGATCAGGATAGAATCTGCATTAGTTGGGGCTTACTGGATGGATTGAAGGAAGTTAATGTAACTAGCACAACGGTTCTGCTGAAGCTTCGCTAGAAGTGTTTCTTCTGAGTGCTCTAAATACTCGTTTTCATAGGCTTGAAGTATTTATACCCAAGGAAAAGCACATACAAATATGACTCAGGACCTTTAGATTCATAGTGAAGTGTCCAAAACTTTCAAGGGCTTAGTCCTTTCCTCAAGTGTAACTACGACCATAACATAACCTTAGATTTTGTGCTTCTGGAAGTTGTTCCCTTCCTGCCAATCAACATAGTTTCTCGAGCTCTCAAACCTATACGTATAGTTCCTCGAGCTCTCAAACCTACTCGTAAAGTTCCTCGAGCTTTTAAACTTATACGTATAGTTCCTCGAGCTCTCAAACCTATACGTATAGTTTCTCGAGCTCTCAAACTTATACGTATAGTTCCTCGAGCTTTCAAACTTATACGTATAGTTCCTCGAGCTCTCAAACCTATACGTATAGTTCCTCGAGCTCTCAAACCTATACGTATAGTTCCTCGAGCTTTTAAACTTATACGTATAGTTCCTCGAGCTCTCAAACCTGTACGTATAGTTCCTCGAGCTCTCAAACCTATACGTATAGTTCCTCGAGCTTTCAAACTTATACGTATAGTTCCTCGAGCTCTCAAACTTATACGTATAGTTCCTCGAGCTCTCAAACCTATACGTATAGTTCCTCGAGCTCTCAAACCTATACGTATTTGGGATTAGGCTGTGTCAATCTAACTATATCCTGTGTGTGTCAGGCCCCCCACATCCTTAGCAAAACATCTTCCTCCCTTCCTTACACCATGCAAATCTATGACCCACTAATCAGCAATTCAAACACTAGAGCGATGATCGATATCCCCTGGACTTTCATTGCATGTTTCCTATCCTCGATGCAGGCGTTCTTTCTTTCGTGGGACCTCAACATAGGCTGAGTCGGGTTCAAGAAGTCCACCCCGCAGAACCGGGCGGGGAAACGTTGCTTCCCTTCCCATTTGTCGCAGCTTGATATCAGAGAGAGACAGTCTATCTAGCGTGTGAGGGGGCATATTGTTTAGAATTCCATTGAGTTGGGTGGCTTCAGGGAGAGGTTCTGTCGATTTGCTATTTAAGTTTTCCATTGCCGCAATGAATATATCGATCTACTCGTGTTCTCTCTGAATTCTTCCACTTATCCACCACAGGTTCCTAACTAAACCTAATCTCACCTAACAAAGCCTAACCACGCCTAATCTAACCTAGCTTAATTTAACTCTCACTATTCAGCATAACTTGACCTCTCCGTCGACTTTCTTATTTCGCATTGAGGTTACGCCAGGCTTAATAATAAAACAAATCTAGCCTGTGAAATGAAATTCAAAATAACAATAACGTAAAATATCATTGTTGGATATTTATTTCTGAATCGCAGTGGAAAGAGCAAAATCACGACATGAACTCACAAGTTGAGAGTAACGAACTGGTTCTCGGTCACAGTTCTGAATAGTTTACTTCCAACAGCAATTCTGTGTAGGTAGATCCCAAAGCTGGTTTAACATACTCGTGAATCTACGCTACCACAACGACAGACGCAATTCAACTTGTTTCAATCTAAACGATGTTTTAAAAAACATTAAAAGTCTGAAAGGATCTCTAATTTACATTTGAGATTGTGTAAAAGTATTAACAAACGACAGAAAATCAGAATTGTATAAGATTAATTTATTTCTAGCAATTTTAAAGAGTGATAACCAAGTAAGAAGTAGTTAATCAAAAAAATTTACAAATTGTAAGTTCGTTTTAACGAGAAGACTTACAATCGTGTCTGTTTTACGACAAAAGGATCTAGTTGCGGCTTTTAATTCCTGTTTTACAAGATCAATCAAATGTGTTTCTACCAACTTAGGCTAGACGACTTGGCACTCGTTTATACTTCTTGACAGATCAATACAACTCGCCGTAACTGTGGTGTAGCTTTTAGTTATAAATATATAAAACCTCTGGAACCAATCTTGTAGATGGCTTTGAAGATGATTGTTTTGTAATCGAAGTGTACATCAGGACATAAAAAAACCTTTTTGGATTGAAGAGGTTTTTTTTTTCTTAATTCACAACTTCTTGTTGTTTTTTTTTTTTTTTTTTTTCAACTTGGGAGCGGGTTTGAATTGCCCGAAGCACTGCTACCTTGATATATTGTACTTACCTCCCTGATCTAGTCAAATAACCCCTTCCCTCTTACCAGGTTTAGGAGTCTCCTGACTAGAGTTTTACCTTCAGCATCCACCGAAGCCGTTCCATCACCAAAGAGGTTGAAGCGCCTCTCAGCAAGTACTTCACATCTGTAAATAATGTGTGTGGCAGTCTCGAGTTCCTGCCCGCATAATCTGCACACTGGTTCATCCTTGTAGATACCCATTTTATGCAAATGTTTCCTTAGTCCACAGTGTCCCGTGAGTAGACCTGTGGCTATCCTTAATTCCTGCCTAGACAGATAGATGAGACTCTTCTGCAGCCCCAAGGAGGGTTTCCTAAGGGTTAGCTTGCTGTGTCTCATCCCTTCGGCCCTGATCCAGTGCTCACAGTGTCTTTCAGCCATCCACCTTCGCACTGTCACCTGACCATGGATTTGGAAATACCTACCGCAGGCTCCGGTCCAATCAGGGGAGTCGAAGACCCCTCCCTGGCCAGCTCATCTGCGGCTTCATTTCCAAGTATTCCCCTATGCCCTGGCACCCAACCTATCATGACTTGATTGTGCCTTGCCAGAGCTTGTAGGTTAATTAGGCACTCCCTGACTATGGCCGAGGTGACCACGTGTCCGTTTAGTGCCTTAATTGCTGCCTGACTGTCGGAGAAAATAGCAATCCGGGTCCCATGTGTTTCCCTTCTCGCTATCTCTCCCAGACAGGCATTTATAGCATATACTTCGGCCTGAAAGACAGAGGCATGCCTCCCTAAGGAAAAAACTAGTTCTAGACTTGGGTTTTTACATTACACCCCCGCTCCAGTGCCGAAGTCCATCTTGGAGCCATCTGTGTACCAGATCTGAGCTCCCGATGTTAATGTCCCTGACCATTCCATCACAGTTTGGTGTACCTGGTCAGGTGCAAACATTCGAGTAATGTGGTCGCTGCCCCTTTCCAAGACGGGTTCTTTGACCACGCACTCGATACTCATATGTCCCGAGACATCTGGGAGGTTAGCCCAGTTGCTCGAGTTGCGCAATCTCCATGCCGCTAGCCTCGCCTCTCCCCTAAGGACAAGCTCAAGGGGAGGGAGGTTAAGCATTACTTCCATTGCTGCACCTGGTGTAGTTGACATCGCTCCCAGTGTGCACAGACAGGCCAATCTCTGGATAGAGCTCAGTTTAGCTCTTGTCTGTGCCTGGTTGTCCTTTGTCCACCACACCAGAGCTCCATAGGTAATCATAGGTCTTATCACCCTCAGATACATCCAGTACATCATTGATGGCTTCAGTCCCCATTTCTTACCCACCATTCTTCTCACAGTCATCAGTGCCCTTTTGGCCCTGTTAACTGTCCTCTCAAGATGTGGGTTCCAGGTGAGTTTCCTGTCCAGAGTAACTCCCAGGTACTTCACCTCCCCCACAAACTCAAGGTATTCACCAAACAAGCGGGGCATCCTGGTCGTCAGATCTTTTCGCTGTCTGGTGAAGTTAACGAGAGCAGTCGTTTTTGGATTTACCCTAAGGTTCTCCTTTTTACACCACTCTTCAATCAGTCGTAGAGGATTTCTGATTACCTCAAGGACTGTATCAGGGAATCTGCCCAGGATCAGAACAACTATGTCGTCCGCATATCCTAGACAGAAGTACCCCTGTTCATTCAGGAGTTCAATAAGGTTGTTAACCACTAGGCACCACAACAGAGGAGAGAGAACCCCCCCCCCCCTGTGCACAGCCCAGACTTGTCTCCGCCCTTCTGACCTTCCCTGCCACCTCTACAGAAATGCTTCTGTTTGTTAACATGGAACTTATCCAACCACAAGTGGTTGCATCCACTCCATGACGTCTTGCACCACTTACCATCGTCTCCACTGAGGGGTTATTGAAAGCCCCTTCAATGTCGAGGAAGGCACCTATGGCACAACCTTTCTTGGCGATCATTTGCTCAATCCTACCAACCACTTGATGGAGAGCTCCCTCGCAGGATTTCCCCGGTTGATAAGCATACTGGTTCCAATGCAGTGGTTTTATGGCCAAAGCACCCCCCCCCCTAATATGCCTATCAACCAGTTTTTCAAGTCCCTTAAGAACCAAGGACATGAGTGTAATAGGTCTGTATCCTTTCCCTTCCGATTGGTTACCGGTGGGCTTAGGTATAAAGACCACCTTACTAGCTTTCCAGGCTGCCGGCACATGCCCTAAAGCAATGCTTAGCCTGTATAATTTAGTAAGTACCAGTACCAGCAAATCCATTCCCTGCTGCAGCAGCACAGGATAGATCCCATCTGGACCTGGAGATTTGTAGGGTTTAAATGTGCCAATAGCCCATTTTACCCTTTGTAAAGTTACTATCCTCCTTGCCACTTCCCAGTCCTCCCTCTTACCACGTCTTGTGGAGAGTTTGGCAACTGGTTCAGTGTCTGCTCCCCCAAGTTTCCTCAGGTTACTGGAAGGGAAATGTGTTCTGATTAATTCTTCCACAGTTTCCCCTGCAGTTTTTGTTATATTTCCCAGTGGGGTTCTTAGCATCCCCACCGGGTTAACTGGGTCCTTAGAGAGCACTTTATGCAGTCGTGCCCCTTCCCGAGTTTTGTCAATCTCTTGACAAAACTCCTTCCAGGACTTCCTGCGTGCTTCTCTAATTGCTCTGTTGTATTCGGTTAATGTTTTCCTATACTGGTCCCACTCCCCGTTCTTTTTTGCTCTATTAAAGAGTCTCCTGGTGGTCTTCCGAAGTTTGGCTAGCTTCTTGCTCCACCATGACGGATCCCCTACTTTTCTCCCCTCACTAAGAGGGCAGTTATCAGTAAAGGATTCTACTATAGCCTCGCCAACCAATGCGGCAGAGTCTTCTAGCTCTCTCCTCCCACCATACTCCAGTCCAGCCTCCTCAATCCGAACTCCCAGGTCCCTCCTGTAGGAGTCCCAGTCTGTTCTTCTTGGATCCCTGGTTGGCCGAAGCATGGCTGGATTTAGAGAGATATCATACCTAATATGTCTGTGGTCAGAAGAAGATGGTTCATCCGACACATGCCAGTTTAGTATATACCTAGCCGTCTGGTTCGATGCCGCCGTAATGTCCAGGACCTCCTGTCTGGCCCTAGTGACAAACGTCGGCTCTTCCCCCTGATTTAAGACTAGTACATTCTTAGAGCTAAGATAAGCTAAAAGTTCCTCACCTCTAGTGTTGGTACCTGTACTTCCCCACGAAGTGTGATGGGAGTTAGCATCCATCCCCACCAGCAGCTCCTCATCCACAGCCCCGCAGTGCTCGACCAGCCTCCTCAGCTCTTGTGTTGGTAGAGCCCCCGCGTAGTCAAAGGGGAGATATGCCGTGGCAAGGTTCAGCCTCTTCATCCTCCCCTCCCCCGCAGCTCCACCGTCACTGCTATTAAGTCCCTGCAGCAGAAGTCCGTTAGTACAAAAGCACTCAACCCCCTCCTAACCAGGATACACGTCCTGGGAACACCGGAGTCCTTATCGTACAACAACTTACCTCCAGATGTCGCCAGCCCGCATATTCGTCCTCCAGAAATCCATGGCTCCTGGATGAGAACCAAGTCCACCTCTCCCCTGTCCAGCATCCTACACACGACAGCACTCGCCGCCCTGCTATGCTGTAGGTTCACTTGGAGGATCTTGATCATTGTTCTGCTTAATTTGCAGTCGCCTGGGTCCGCAGAGCAGCCCCAGGACTAGACATCGTGCTCAACTCTACAGCCACTTCACCGGTTTCTGCAGTCGGCAGCTTGACAGCCGCCCCCGCACCCCCAGTTGACACATCTGCTACAGACTCACGGTTTGCCGTCTCATTGGCTCCCACTGTCTGTGCAGTCTCGAAATAAATTATTTTACTTACTTGGTCCATTAAAGTCCCACGAGTATGGGGGAAATAACGGTCAACCAGAGCAGAGCCCCCACTGCCCTGGCAAGACAACATACAATGAGGTTTTGTCTGGTTCCTCAAGGGGATCGTTTGGGACTGCATTTTATACCCTGCAGCCATTCATCCTTCGGCACGATGCCTTCCACCTTGGATTGCGTATTCAGTCACTGACCTTGAAGCACACCCCAAGTTCAGGACATTATTAACATCTCAGACGAACAGCCTGCTTTACTCTCTTTTTTACAACTGTGTCGTTTGGGTAGTTTCCCGCCCATACTTCACTGTCGCATTGCCCTTGGTTCACCCGGGAGGTGAGAGTAGCATTGTGAGGACTTAATTCCCAACTACCCCAGTCTCACCGGACAGAGCACTCGGTTATTTCTACCACGCCCAACCGGTTGACTGACGAGGAGGGATAATTCCTCATCTTTGAACCATAGCCTTGGTCCAGGCCTGCATATTCAGAAATTTTCCGGAATCCTTATTCACAGGTAACCTAAATTTCTGTAGGCCGTCCCACTATCCGCCACCTGTGGACCCGCCCGGTTGCTCAGGCCAGCTTGCCGGGTTCTTGTTGTTACTACGTTAATATATTAAGAGTTTAGAAGTTTTATAAATCTCCATATACGTGTCGTACATTACTATTAAAATATTATTTTACAACACTTGCAGTTCATGTTGATAAATTGTACAAAAACGCTTCTACAAAGTTTATAAAAGGTCCCAATAAATAAGGTGAATTAATTAAACAGAGGTGACTTAATGTCCTAACTTATTGATCTAACACTTCGAGGAATGCCAAATCAATTAGTATATTAAATAATCTCCCTTCCGATACAATTTTAAACAGGTTTGGGCTAGATAAAAAAGCAGGCAGAACGACTCCTGTGTTTCCAGTTATTTTCAGTATTTGTTAAATAATTAAAAGTATCTCGCTTTCTTGTTTTACCTGCGCCTGGTAAAGTATGGAATGGCTAATGTTTAAACTTGTATAAACTTCAAAATTCGAATCAACGTAACTGTCAAATACCATTAATTTATATTTTTAAATCATTATAATAAAATTTACAATGGTAATGTAATAATTTAAATAAGGTAATGAAGTAAAAATTTATATAAAATGTATAATATATATATATATATATATATATATATATATATATATATATATATATAAATCTCATCCATTTTGCACACATTGATTATACCAGATATAAAGAAAGTCTCCACAACTTGGTAAAATAATAAGATTTGTCTCTAACGATTTAAATAATTGAACATTTTGAAAAAAACGGATTAAAATACACATTGAACACTTTATAACACACACAAGCACGCGCTCGCACAAAACCTTATACAATCAGCGTTTCAATATAAAACATAACACTATGTTACACTTTTTTGTAATATGGTGCCTATTAGGAATAGGTTTGGTTTTTAAAACAAAAATATTAACAAATTGTAACCAGATGTTGCATTAAGGGAAAGTTGGTCTCCACCTAGTGTGCTGTGATGCAATAATCTACGTTATAGTGAAGGCCAAGCAATTTGTTAACTGGTTAGCTTAAATTACGAAACTTTGTTTTCCATTTTTTTATAAACAAATTTATCATCCCAGGATATCTTGTAGCTTTATTGAAATCTCGTATAACATAGTACGATTATATAACTAAACCTTGTCTTTATAAACGATTTGTGTGTATATTTCCCAATATTTAATTTTTTTAAGACAAATGTTATTTCATATGAATTCGTACAATTTATATAATCTTGAGCGTAGAATTTTTAAATCGAGGTTTCAAAAAATTAGGTAATAATGATTTACTAAAAACGTATTGAAAATAAAATGCTAATGAGTGGAGATAATTAGAATTCCGATTGGGAAGGGTTGCGCGGCTAAAAGAAATGAAGTTTATTAAAAATGTCTAGAATACTTGAGGTAGAAGAATACTGGAAATATTATTCGCATTAGAACAGAAAACCACGACTTGGGTTTTATGTGTTTTAAAGCAATCTGGCAGTTTCATACTTATCGCTCATAAAAATAAAGAAAAGGGTTCTGAGTAACAGAAACGTTTTGGGCATAAAAGGCTCTCGTCAGGGATGTCTGGAAGAATCATGACTTTGCGTACGGTTTCGTATACGTCAGTAGACCTGATCTCTATTAGGGTCGAATAATGATGTTTTTCGGCAAGTTAAAGGTATGCAAGCACGCACACAAAGTATACACTCTACCTGCACTTTAATACGTACTCATACACACACCGCTACTCTACCTCACACTCACTCAATTACACACAACATACTCTCTACCTCCACTTTCATACGTACTCATACCCTCTACCGCCACTCTACCTCAAACTCACTCGATTACACACAACATACTCTCTACCTCCACTTTCATACGTACTCATACCCTCTACCGCCATTCTACCTCACACGCACTCAATTAAACACAGCAGTTACTCTACCGCCACTCTACCTCAAACTCACTCGATTACACACAACATACTCTCTACCTCCACTTTCATACGTACTCATACCCTCTACCGCCATTCTACCTCACACGCACTCAATTAAACACAGCAGTTACTCTACCGCTACTCTACCTCACACTCACTCAATTACACACAACATACTCTCTACCTCCACTTTCATACGTACTCATACCCTCTACCGCCGCTCTACCTCACACTCACTCAATTACACACAACATACTCCCTACCTCCACTTCATACGTACTCATAACCTCTACCGCTACTCTACTTTACACTCATTAAATTGCACACAGCATACTCTCCACCTCCACTTTCATACGTACTCATACCCTCTACCGCCACTCTACCTCACACTAATTCAATTAAACACAGCAGTCACTCTACCGCCACTCTACCTCACACTCACTCAATTACATACAGCATAATCTCTACCTCCACTTTCATACGTACTCATACCCTCTACCGCCACTCTGCCTCACACTAATTCAATTAAACACAGCAGTCACTCTACCGCTACTCTACCTCACACTCACTCAATTACATACAGCATAATCTCTACCTCCACTTTCATACGTACTCATACCCTCTACCGCCACTCTACCTCACACTCACTCGATTAAACACAGCAGTCACTCTAGCGCTACTCTACCTCACACTCACTCAATTACACACAGCATACTCTCTACCTCCACTTTCATACGTGCCCATATCCTCTACCGCTACTCTGCCTCACACTCACTCGATTTAACACAGTAGTCACTCTACCGCTACTCTACCTCACACTCACTCAATTACATACAGCATAATCTCTACCTCCACTTTCATACGTACTCATACCCTCTACCGCCACTCTACCTCACACTCACTCGATTAAACACAGCAGTCACTCTAGCGCTACTCTACCTCACACTCACTCAATTACACACAGCATACTCTCTACCTCCACTTTCATACGTGCCCATATCCTCTACCGCTACTCTGCCTCACACTCACTCGATTTAACACAGTAGTCACTCTACCGCTACTCTACCTCACACTCACTCAATTACATACAGCATAATCTCTACCTCCACTTTCATACGTACTCATACCCTCTACCGCCACTCTACCTCACACTCACTCGATTAAACACAGCAGTCACTCTAGCGCTACTCTACCTCACACTCACTCAATTACACACAGCATACTCTCTACCTCCACTTTCATACGTACTCATAATCTCTACCGCCACTCTACCTCACACTCATTCAATTACACATAGCATACACTCTACCTCCACTTTCTCACATACTCGAACACTCTTCTGCTAATCTACCACACAGTCACTAAATTACACACAGCAAACACTCTCACTCTACCTCACACTTACTCACTTACACACCATGTACACTCTACCGCCACTCTCTTGTATACACTCTGCAGCTACTCTACCTCACACTCACTCACTTACACACCATGTACACTCTACCGCCAATCTCGTACATACAATCTATCGATATTCTACCTCACACTCGCTCACTTAGACACCGCATACACTCTACCGCCACTCTCTTATATACAGCCTATCGATACTCAACCTCACACGCACTCACTTACACACCGCATACACTCTACCACCTCTCTCTTACATACGTTCTACTTTTACTCTACCTCATAATCACTCACTTTTACCCAGCATACACTCTACCTTCACTCTATCACAAACGCACTCACGTAAACATCGTATACATTCTACCGCCACTTTACCTCACACAAACTGGCTTACACTCTACCTCAAATACATTCTAATGTCTTTCTCTTACACACACTCTACCACCATATGTCTTCACAAGGGATTAGGTGAAAAGAATACATATGTACGAAGTGCCTAACAATGTAGAAATACATTAATGTTTTATAAAAGGAATGATTTTTTGAAAAAACCCAATTCGAATAAGCCAAGTTGTAGTAAATTAATAAAACTCTAATCACCAATTGAAAGCAATTATTTTGAAAGTAGCTTATGCAGCGGAAAACCTCCATTTAACGCCTTAAGTGGTAAGGGTATGGAAAATTGTTAAAAACTAATTTTATTGTAATTCAACACACACGGACAGTTGATTTTACCTTTGTTTTGCATAGCGGAACATATAAACCAAAAATATTTTTCCATATTTGTTTACCAAATTTATTTCTTGATTAGTATTTTTCTTCTTCTTCTTCTATTTATTATTTTTAATAAAAACATGTCATGCAATTGAACGTCATCCTATTGCAAGAATTGCTCAACACACTATGAAAAGAATGAGCGTGGATTACCGCTCCTAGTATTAACAGCAATGTCACATTGGTAATTGTAATATATTCTACTAATATGCGTTTTCAAATTTGAAA
>JBAIZL010000004.1:222619921-222667421 GCA_036971475.1 Prosapia bicincta
GTTCTAAGAGTGTTTTACCTAATTCCCAGATTACGTGTTAAAATAATTTTCCAATATTTGTGTATTTTAAAACATAAACAAATTTTAATGCGCCGGGCAACGACAGATGCCAAAACTTAGCATCAGGCTGAAAAATATTCTTTTCTTAAATTAAAAAACATGAATGTTTGTAACTAACCGTGTCATAGATGTATACCTTTCCTGACCTCATATCGCATTTAAATCTTTGTCTTCCTATATGTTGTATTTTTTCTCCCTCAAGTTCCATTAATTTCATTTTTATTGCTCTTGTTGAGCGTGAATTCAACTCGTTTAAAACACAATATACAACTTACTTAATAACACGCCGGGTTCCTATTTATTTGCCAGATGTAAGGAATTTTATAAATTGAATTGAACACGAGTTCGCAACAAAAGGAACTTTGCAGCTTCACGTTGTACGAAACCTACACAGTAACGTTTAATTAAATGTGTAAGTTTTGCTTTACGCCTCCAATCTCATGTACCCCTGGCGCCGGTTCGTTCCTCTTTCCAGTATCGTTTTTCAAAGGATCTTAAGAGAACGTCTAAATTAACCATTGTATATTTACGTTTTATTTTATATTCGTTTTCATTTTTTTACAAAACTCTGTCTATTGTTTGTTACATTAATATTTATATCCTTTACTTTTTGTGTACAAATGTTTCTTTATATTAGTCGACAGAATTATATTCTGTCGAAATATATTTCGTCGGCAGAATTTTGCACGGACATTTGTTTGCACATACATCTTTTATATTATCAATAGACATTTGCGGTAAAAGTAGGGAGGTTATAAAAATTTGTTTCAAACAAGACGAATCATTAATTTCTATAAGTTAATTAAATTTCAATTGAAATTCTACAAAAAATATAGCTAAACAATTCACCCTCAAATCTGGCAAACGGCTTTCAAAACAGGTTTTAATATTGCCCATGGAATGAGATTTTTTATATCTATCTTAGCAGTTTGAGCGTCCATCACAGTATGTATGCAAACGCCGAGATTGGCCTAGTTTCTTCACGCTCCGCTCTAATATGTAAGAAGCTTTATTCACCATAAGGAAGCTCAAAGATTTCAACTCACGAAGACAAAGATTCATTACAAGGGAATGTAACTTATTACAGGACGTAGTAATATTAGTTTTCATTTAACAACCAAAATAAATAGGAAGAGTCATACTGATGTTGTCATCCACCGCTGTTGCATTAGTTCGATGTCTTGTGCTTGCGTTTCCAGTTACTATTAGTCCAATGGGGTAAGCAAGCGTTTCGGGTATCGGGCTTAGAGAAAATATACTTCAGAAAATGATCTGTGAATAATGGAAACATGAGTTTTGCTAAATTAGTTTCAATAACAGAGAAGAGATTTGTTCCCCTTACGTAATTCCACCAGAGGGCTCCCAAATCCAGAGAGAAGATACATTTGTACTCTGTATAAAGTAATAATAATAATTAATGAGTTACAAAGACTTGGAAAAGAGTTTTCACAAATAAGAATAGATTATTCGTCTCATTTTAGAATTTTAATAATGAACTAATTAAGAAATATATTTCTCGCCCGTAACAAAGACAAGACTCAAGCAATTAAACCTTACTGAATACACAGAGATCTTATTTATTTCTTTTAATGAAAGGAACTTTATACATTACAAGGAATACGAGTGTTTGACAACAAAAGAAACTTTGCTGCTTTCATATTGCTCGCAACCTATACTGCAAATTCGTTTTAATTAAATATGAGTTTTACTTTTTGACTCCAACGTCTATCCAGTGCTTCAAATTAATTCCTCTTCGCAATATGTCTTTATAGACATCTATACAGAACGTCTAAATCAACCCTGGATTATTAATGTTTATTTATTTTAATTTTTGTTTTCACTGATTCTTAGGCTACTAGCATCTATACGTCTGTTTTTTGTGACCATTTTGTATTAGTATTTTGTTACAAATATCACATTTTCATGCCTCCTACTTTATAGAAACTTTTTCTTAGTATTTCTCTACAAAGTCACATTTTCATGGCTATTAGTGTAGGACAACTTTTACCAAGTATTTTGTTACAAATATCACATTTTCATGCCTGTTATTTTATAGCAACTTTTACTTAGTATTTCGTTACAAATGTCACATATTCATGCCTCTTACTTTATAGCAACTTTTACTTAGTATTTCGTTACAAATGTCACATATTCATGCCTGGTACTTTAGAGCAACTTTTACTTAGTATTTCGTTACAAATGTCACATATTCATGCCTGGTAATTTATAGCAACTTTTACTTAGTATTTCGTTACAAATGTCACAATTCATGCCTGGTACTTTATAGCAACTTTTACTTAGTATTTCGTTACAAATGTCACATATTCATGCCTGGTACTTTATAGCAACTTTTACTTAGTACTTCGTTACAAATGTCACATTTTCATGCCTCTTACTTTATAGCAACTTTTACTTAGTATTTCGTTACAAATGTCACATTTTCATGCCTCTTACTTTATAGCAACTTTTACTTAGTATTTCGTTACAAATGTCACATTTCCATACCTGTTACTTTATAGCAACTTTTACTAAGGATTTCGTTACAAATGTCACATTTCCATACCTGTTACTTTATAGCAACTTTTACTAAGGATTTCGTTACAAATGTCACATTTCCATACCTGTTACTTTATAGCAACTTTTACTTAGTATTTCTTTACAAAGTCACATTTTCATGGCTGTTACTGTGGGACAACGTTTACTTAGTTTTTAGTTACAAATGTCACATTTTCATGCCTCTTACTTTATAGCAACTTTTACTTAGTATTTCGTTACAAATGTCACATTTTCATGCCTCTTACTTTATAGCAACTTTTACTTAGTATTTCGTTACAAATGTCACATTTCCATACCTGTTACTTTATAGCAACTTTTACTAAGGATTTCGTTACAAATGTCACATTTTCATACCTGTTACTTTATAGCAACTTTTACTTAGTATTTCGTTACAAATGTCACATTTCCATACCTGTTACTTTATAGCAACTTTTACTTGGTATTTCGTTACAAATGTCACATTTCCATACCTGTTACTTTATAGCAACTTTTACTTAGTATTTCGTTACAAATGTCACATTTTCATGCCTCTTACTTTATATCAACTTTTACTTAGTATTTCTTTACAAAGTCACATTTTCATGGCTGTTACTGTGGGACAACGTTTACTTAGTTTTTAGTTACAAATGTCACATTTCCATACCTGTTACTTTATAGCAACTTTTACTAAGGATTTCGGCAGCTTGTCTTAATACCCCTATAAAGGTTACATTTTTATACATGTTACTATGGGACAAGGTTGTGTTAATATTTTTATAAACATTTTACATTTTCCCGCCTTTTTGGTAACGTTGTCCTAATACTTCTATATAGGTCACATTTTTACGTCCAACACTTCTGTAGCAGCCTCGTGCCTCAAACTCTTTAAAGTTTATTAAAGAGGTCACGTGTTTGACGCTATTGACCTTTTAGTTTAAAATTACAAAGTAGAAATGTCCTTTTTTCAGTTTAACCGACTTAATTGCAATGTAACTGAAAAACATAGTAATTAACAGTGAAAATATTTTCATAAGAAAATGTTGAATAACTAAGAGTGTGTGGAACGCAATACTCTGAAGGTATCCGTAAGAGATTGGTTTTGGGAATCAAAGGAAATATTTGTTGGTCTTTAAAGGGGTCAAGAAAATGGTTAGTTTAAAAACCCTCAAGTATGTAAACTATTAGGTAAATAAATGCAAAAGGGTGTGAGGAATTATTAAATAAATAATTTTCAGCGATTACTTCAAATACATTTAAATTACTGTATTGTTTTCAAAGAATATAAATTGCTATTTGCTAAAAAATTACGGCAAACACTATAGATTTTTCAGTTTAAATTTACAAAGAAAAAATTGCCTATTTTCAGTTAAATCCACACAAACGTAAAATATATGAGAGAAATTTTGAATGTCATTTCAAAACATTTATATAGAAAAACGGCTTGTTAAAAGAAAATGTCTGATAAAAGTTAAACTAATTTTATTTGTAAAAACGGAAACTTAAAAGAGTTATTAAAATCTGGCAATAAACCACCTAAAAATTAATATGAACAAAAACCTTTTAAAGTAAATTACTACTTCGGTCAACAAAAAAAATTTTATTTAGTTAATTCTCAATAAATAATTACAACAACATAAAATAAAGTAATATAACCGGTGATAAAACAGCCGTTGTAGCACAGCTTATACCACAAAATCAGCTGTTCTTTAAAATCACATGTTATCATTTCAAGGCAAATTCGGCGTTATAACTATATTCTATACCTTACCCTTCTTGTGGAAAGTTTTTCACTCATATAAAACTAAAATTATTTAATAAAAATAATGAATTAATATTTGACAAAAATATATTAGTAACAAATGGCATCCACTACAAGTGTAAAAAAATTTATTTGAACTTGAGTGAATGAACAAAAATACTAATTTGAATAATGTATAAATAGAAGAACCAATAGAAGAAACTGAAATGGAAGAGACAGTTCATAGAAGCTGTCAAAAGATAAGAATATTATTGATCAATAAAATTTGCTTTAATAATAATTTCCCCCCAATTGTTTTAAATAATAAAATAGAGGCAAAAAGAAGAATATATATATATATATATATATATATATATATATATATAAAGAACAAAAGTCTAAATACAAACAACATCATCGTTTAATATTCCTGATGATGTTGGTACTGTTAGCCAACGAAAAGCTTTGAATTGTTAATTCAATTATAATTCTTGTATTTGTATTTAGACTTTTGTTCTTTATTAATACACAAGAAAACATACTGCGATATTTATATATATATATATATATATATATATAATTAATTGTGTATCTGACGTAAATTGCTATGTGTTCCTGTTCTTCTTTAGTAAATTTTCGCCTTTGTTGGGAGTGGCGATGTCAATTTGCCGCTAGTTGGAGCCGCCTAATAATGACAGCTTATGACAATATAATCGCTAACAAGCTTTCTTGTTGGCAGCCATCGTTTATAAGTCAATATTTATTGCCTAGTTTTCCATCGAAACTTTTTCTCTTTTATTCTTCGTCTACTGTTAGAACACTTATAAACTCATACATGACAATAAGACTTGTATTGGAAATAAATTTATATTCATAAAATATTTTTATATTTAATTCCTTTATAAGGTCTCGTTCCTCTTCAATTATATTGTATGCGAAGACAAGAATATATTCCTCTTCAACAGAATGTATATAACAGAGTTAATTTGCGCCGGTTCATAAATTCACTGATTTTATTAACCCCAGGATCAATAAATGGCAAGAGTCATTGCTTCTGTGTGCAGAAAAGGTCATCGAAGAGTTACTCTGCTCTGTTTTTTTAACGTAATGTTTACTAATATAGAAAAATGAAAAGTATATAAATGGGACAGAAAAAATGTGCATGTCGTTATTTTAACATGATAGTTACTTCTATGGATTAAGTTTCCTCAAAGGATAGATTGTGTCTTAGGTAGGTAAGAAATATCTGATTTCCATCGGTCATCTGTGCAAGCGAATGAAATCAAATTTTCCTGTTATTTTTTTTTAATTCCCTCGATTAGGCCACACTTTACTTATATATATACGTATTGCACACATTTTCAATCGTTGATAAAATACATTTTTATTTATCTAATTACGTTCAAATACAGGTTTTCAATCTGTAGTGGATGACAATTGATGTTAACACAGATTTTTCAAATATTTACTCAATAATTAAATTATAAATATTTGAGGGCTCTAGGTAGAGTTGGAACTGAGAATCTTAGCCTTCAAAGTTTAAAGTTTAGTGTCCTTGGCAATGAGCCAACTTACCATAGTTAGAAGTGTATTTCTCAAAGATGTATATGAATTTGTCTTTTGCTCTCATCATCGGATCCTCCATTGTACAACCGGAAATTTTTTCAATGGTTACCACACAATATAAATAGTGCTCAAGGATATAAAAAGAATAAAATTTAAAAAAACAAACTGGATTCCCGGTATCGAACCTGGATTCACAAACGGACAATGCGATAAGAGAGCAAAACTACAACACGATGCAATTGACGAAAAAAAAGAATCGTATAAATAGTAACAAACAAAAATAATAGTCCAACATCATACATGGAAAGGAAAATGTAAATTTGCAAGGAAATTCGCTTTCTATTTTGCCGCTTAATATTGTATTTCTGACATATGTATTTATATATTTATACAAGTTGTAATTATAAAATAAAAATAAACTAAGAAGAACATTTGTCTTTGTAGGAATGGACTTATATTTTGTGTTTATGGGTCTTATTTCCTAATTAATAAATAGTTATTATATATATATATATATATATATAGATAATAGAGACATTAACAAAATTAAAACTGATGCATCAAGTTTTATTACTTCACTGTAATAAGCTATGGAGTAACGGTTATTTCAAAGTTTGTTTTAATATCGATCCAAATTTAACGATGGTTTGGGTTTAATGAACTAAGTTTACTAGTGTTTGTGACCCAGATCATTGAAACACTCGACAAATTATCACGCCTAAGTGACGTCCGGCAGTTAGTGACCCCCTTTTCCCCACAGACCTCAGTTATTATTTATCTTTCCTTTTTTGATTTCGAATTAAGTTACTTTGAAGACACGAACTGACTAACATTAGACAATATGGTTTAAACGTTACGTTTGGTGTAATTTTGGGATAAAATTAATAAAATAACATGATATTTGTTCGAAGTTACATTAAATAAGTCAGTCACGTGGTATCTTTGATTACCTGTTAAATATTTATCTCAAATGAAACGTATAACCTGTTTTACAGTTCTTTTTATAGCCAACCGTCTTGTTATAGCAGATTTAATCAGGCTTCAGTCATAGTAGAATCTTTTTATAGAGAACCGACTCGTTATAAAAGATGTAATCAGCTTTAGCCATAGTGAAATAATGTTCATGGAGTGCTTATGCAGTTTCTGCATTGGATTGAGAAAGAGTTTTTAAATAAAATGTTGGTTTTTCTCGTAATATAACCGTTAGTTAGCACAGATAAATTTGTAATTTTCGCACAATAATAATTTGTGTTTTTGTAAACAACGAATGTACTTAGAGCCATCATAAGGGCCTCATGTGACGAGCCCTACCGAAAATAAGAGAAAAAAGATCTAGAATAAACAGGAAGATTTGAATCTATAATTTTGAAGATAAAGTAGTTTTTGTTGTTGATGATCGATACTAAGATTTTTGAGGTACTGAACAAGGATAGAGTTTTCACTACCTAAGGGTCGAGTTCGACCGGCCCATTGCATGTTTAGCACTGCATTCAGTCCCGAGGTCATTCACTCCCTAAATAATTTCTACTATACAATATACCGACCAGTTTTCACGGGCCAACTAGTGAAGCGTGTAAACTATTGCGAAGCTGGAAGGTACTGTATTTCAGTGAGTTGTGTGAATAAATATTTTTTAAATAATTCAACAATAACGTTTTATTTATTATAAAGTTTTATTTAGCTAATCGTGATTAATACTTTGGACAGTTTAATAAGAACTGTGTTGATAATTTAAAAGTAGTACTTAAAAGGTTAGGACTGCATTACACAAAAGATCTTTTTTCTTCAAATGGACGCTGAGAAAATTGTAGTGGTTTCAAAAAAGAGCCTTGGCTAACTGACAAGGGCCAGTTGTGGGGATCGTGAATATTTAAGTGAAACAAATTTAAAACCAGAAGATTTCTTTGAAAATTGGAAAATTGGTTAAAATATAAAGCTTTTGAAACAATAAATAATGCAGCACAAATTGACTGCTGTATAAGGTTCAGTCCAAAAACATATTGTGAAGGTATCAAAAACCAGATACGTTCTAGACAAAGGTAATAAACTGTTTAAAATCCTGCGTTATTCATGATCTGACTGAAACAGATAATTCATTTAACCGTGGTAACTTCTTACATTTGTTGTCTGTGATAGAGTCTGGATTGTGAACTGGAAGACATCTGACGAGTTCGTCACCTTCAAATATACATTTCGTACAATACAAATGAACTTTTAGACTTTATGTATAACGCATATATAGACGACCTAAAAATGACGTAAACAATGGAGTTTCATATCTGAGCCAATTCGTAATAATTATTAAAGGTTGTAAAACAGTAGACATATTTGTTATCCTTGTAGATGTCCAAGATCGCACAACTATTGGACTTTCTGAAGTTATAAAAGCTATTTGAACCCTTTTGTACACTCTCAGAAACGTATTGCTCGGATGTATAATGGTGCAGGTGTAATGCGGGGACATCAGATTGGTGTACAGGCTTTATTTGTCTCTTACCCATGCTTACGTTCAGTGTGTAGTGAAAGGTTATCGACTGCTTCTCAAACACGATGTGCTCTCTTATATGACACTTTCATTTAACAAAAGAGAGTTAATAACATGTTTTGAAACAATAGAGAAAAGAAGGACGGCAGTGATGTTACTACTGCAAAGGAGGCTTGTAGATGTCCAAGATCGCACAACTATTGAACTTTCTAAAGTTATAAAAGCTATTTGAACCCTTTTGTACACTCTCAGAAACGTATTGCTCGGATGTATAATGGTGCAGGTGTAATGCGGGGTCATCAGGTTGGTGTACAGGCTTTATTTGTCCCTTACCCATGCTCTACGTTCAGTTTGTAGTAAAAGGTTATCGACTGCTTCTCAAACACATGAAACTTTCAGGTAAGAAAGAGAGTTAATAACATGTTTTGAAACAATAGAGAAAAGAAGGACGGCAGTGATGTTACTACTGCAAAGGAGGCTTGTAGATTGAAACCCTTACTTCAAATGATGAGATTTTATATTTTAAAACTTTCAATGGTGTAATGAAACACGTCGATAATTTGTGGAACGCTCCAAATGCAGAGTGCTAGTATCTGATTGGCTTCGTCAGTGGCATTCAAACACTTAGAATCGGTGATCAATAATATACGGAGTAACACAGGAAGATATAAAACTACCACCTCTAGTGTCCCTTCAGCCAAACAAGTAATGTGCACAAGAAATGTGCGATATTTTTCTAAAGCGACTATCTATTAAACCTGTCAAAATATATCACGATGTTTCAATTGCTGACCCGAAAATCTTTGTTTCTCGCCGATAAATATTCCATTAGGGGGAGTCAACATTAGTTTCTAAAAAACACACTTTCAATTCCTTCTCTTAGTTCAAACTCTTACTATATATATAAATAGTTTTTATATATTTATACATCCTGTATATATATATATATGTGTGTGTGTGTGTGTATGTGTGTGTGTGTGTGTTTTCTTGTTTAATAATTTAAAACAACATAGGTTATTCAAATACAAATATAAATAATTAATAAATGTTCTTTTATTTCGATGACCTATGTTGTCCTATGTTGAGTAGCCTATGTTATATATATATATATATATATATATATATATATATATACATATATATATATATATATATATATATATATATACATATATATATATATATATATATATATATATATATATATATATATATATATATATATATGAGTGTGATCTAATAGAAGATTTTGAAAAAGACAATTGCTAATCCAGGGGTATTTCAATTATAGCTTTGTTTTCATCTGTTCATCCTGTAATGACTAGGAATATGTTCTGAATACCTCCTAGACACTTGCCGTGAATCACCCTGAATATTAATCTTCTACAAATTTTCATACGTTAATACATTTATTCATCCTCTCAAGTTCAAATAATTTTTAAAAATTTCAGTGTTTTGAGTTGCACATATTGAGGTTTTTATAGAAGTTACACTTGTTTATATTATCTTGGCAAAAAAACACCATATATACTACCCACAACACATTCTAATTGACAAAATACACTCCCAATCAAATACTATATTTGAGCACATAATTAACAACTACTCTACGAACAATAACACACCACAGAACAAAAATACACCACAGACTCACCCAAACACAACACACCTGGGCAACAGTCTTGTCAGTAATTCACAGCATTGAAAAAGCGCTGACCTAGAGCGAAACGGCCTGCTGAATAAATCAGTGTGTAGTGGTTTTTTTGCCAAGATAATACAAAACAATTGTAACAAATAATTTTATTTTAACTTGTATGGAGGTCAATTGGTGTTAATACAGATTTTTCAAATAATAATTCAATAATTAAATATAATTAACTGATTTTAGTGTTATTTGAAAGAAGAACTTTTCAACAAAAGGGGCAAGGTATGCAATATAGCTATTTCGTCCCATTTTGCTTATAATTAGTAATTTCAATAAACCACTGACTTTATTTTAGGGTTGTGTGGTAAAACAACTGTTTTAACGCATAGTTTATGTTATTTTTTTTTGTATTATTTGTAATTGTTTACTAAAAAGTAAGGAAAATTATTTATTGTTTTTGGTCACTTAAGTAGGAGTTGACTTTAAAAGTTTAAGTTTTTTATATTCGTTGCTGTTTCTTATAAATTAATACAGCTTGAAGCTATATACGTCTAGTGAACAAGGTTTTATGTTATTAAAAGAATATAAAAATTTATAGTTCAAGTTTCATTGCTAGATTAGGTGCTTCTAAACAGTGCAGTGCTATGGCTTCGCTTTACAAAAATGTAAATTTACAGGAGTTTGTATTATTTAAATAAAGCTACGTCTTGCATTGTGATGGCGCCTTGGGTCCAAGTATTGCCAACCGATACTTTCTGATATAGCCTAATGCACTGTGGCATTAAAGGAAGAATCGTATTCGTTCAGCAGGCATAGCCTTCCTTCCTGTAAATGCTTTAAGACAATCATTAATATTTTAAAGAATATTTGATGTTTAAATTCAGTTTGATATTTGTGTACTGAGTACAGGATGTTTTATGGTGTTTATGTTATACACGCGTTTAGTTAAAATGGCTCTACATAATTTATTTTTAAAATTTTTTTTTTCCACTTATATCAATTTTTCAGGAGGCACAAAAACTGATTTCAGATCTTGTAAATACAATTATGATGTTTTTATTCAAAATTGTACTTATACGCAACACCAAAGCACAAATTCTACACGAATTTATAACGTCCACGTTTCATACGTGCTTAGCTAAATAAAATGTTTTGTTTGCTGGGCATGTGCCCTTTTAAACATGAATAGATATATTTAGTTAATTAGAGCTTAGCTAGTGAGAACTATTCAAAAAAGGTAAAAGTCAAAATAATTACTGGAGTCAAGCACTGAGGAAGGCGACATCGTCGCCGAAACTAGTTTGTTGTGTGTGTGTGTTTATTAAAAACTAATTTTTGTGAGATTTTGATTTCCCTATTTTGACGTTTACCTTTATAAATAGAGATAATGTTAGAATACAAATATTTTAGGTTATTAAAAAGCTATATTTAATCTACAAAATAATAAAATAAAGGTACAAATACATTTCACAAAAGGAGAAATAGTCATTTTTATTTTATTCTTATTTATTAAAATTTTATTCTAATTTCAAGCAACTACGTTTTATATGTATTTAACTAAAAAATAATTTGGTTGCTGGAGATGTGCCCTTTTACAAATAAATAGGGAATATGTTGCGGAAAAACTTTAAAAGTGCTAGACATGAGACCCTTTACAGATAAACGAGTTATTGAAAGCTTTATTTCAGATTATTGAGTAGAGGCAGCAATATTAAATGAATCAACTTTAGGAGTACACATCAACACAGAAACCTAATATAGGCCTACGGAAGAACATAGACATGTGCTCTTTTAATAATAAACGATTCATTTGTTTTTATTATTAAAAACAATGATTATAAAAGTCAACGAAATACGTAGAGTCAAGTTGTTTTGAAACAAATAATATTTCTAGCTGTGAAAGAATACATACAAAAACTAAACATGACAGATTGACTTAAATACGAAAGGTTTGTGCAAAATATTTTTGATACTTTAAATTAGCATTTAATTATCTATAAATTTAAAATTATAATCCAGCTACAACAGCTCAAAATTATAAACTAATTAACATGTTTTATTATGATTACCATAGAGATGAAAGTAAGAAAGATCGATACAGCTGTCCCAGTCTTGTGCAAAAGTGTTGTTCGGGTAAACCCACTAGTAGTTGTCAGACTTTGTGAAGCTGCTTTAATAAAGGCTTTGTGAATATTTATATGCAGTAAGCATGAAAGACTGCCGAGTTAGATCCGAATTTGCATAGAGATGGTGTCCTGAATAAAGTTCTGTACGAAGTTCGGAGTTCATAATTTTTCAATGAAAAACTTTGAAGTGACAATATTGTATTACTTTCTGTTACACTTTCCGTTACTTACTTACATTTCAGTGGTATTCATGTTTGGCGGTTACTAAATCCTTTGCAATGTTTTGTATCAGATACATCTTCCACATGGAGAATTCGTATTCCCATTGTCATTTGTATTTATTTCTTCCATTGTAAACTTCGTTAGGTTTATATTTTCTATTAGGGTTTCATTTCCAAGCTCTCAGTGTTCTTGAACGTCACATGTTTGGCGATTACTAAATCCTTTGCAATGTTTTGTATCAGATACATCTTCCTCATGGAGAATTCGTATTCCCATTGTCATTTGTATTTATTTCTTCCATTGTAAACTTCGTTAGGTTTCCATTTCTATTAGGGTTTCATTTCCAAGCTCTCAGAGGTATTTGAACGTCACATGTTTGGCGATTACTATCTCCTTTGCAATGTTTTGTATCAGATACATCTTCCTCATGGAGAATTCGTATTCCCATCGTCATTTGTATTTATTTCTTCCATTGTAAACTTCGTTAGGTTTCCATTTCTATTAGGGTTTCATTTCCAAGCTCTCAGAGGTATTTGAACGTCACATGTTTGGCGATTACTATCTCCTTTGCAATGTTTTGTATCAGATACATCTTCCTCATGGAGAATTCGTATTCCCATCGTCATTTGTATTTATTTCTTCCATTGTAAACTTCGTTAGGTTTCCATTTCTATTAGGGTTTCATTTCCAAGCTCTCAGAGGTATTTGAACGTCACATGTTTGGCGATTACTAAATCCTTTGCAATGTTTTGTATCAGATACATCTTCCTCATGGAGAATTCGTATTCCCATCGTCATTTGTATTTATTTCTTCCATTGTAAACTTCGTTAGGTTTATATTTTCTATTAGGGTTTCATTTCCAAGCTCTCAGTGTTCTTGAACGTCACATGTTTGGCGATTACTAAATCCTTTGCAATGTTTTGTATCAGATACATCTTCCTCATGGAGAATTCGTATTCCCATCGTCATTTGTATTTATTTCTTCCATTGTAAACTTCGTTAGGTTTATATTTTCTATTAGGGTTTCATTTGCAAGCTCTCAGAGGTATTTGAACGTCACATGTTTGGCGGTTACTAAATCCTTTGCAATGTTTTGTATCAGATACATCTTCCACATGGAGAATTCGTATTCCCATCGTCATTTGTATTTATTTCTTCCATTGTAAACTTCGTTAGGTTTATATTTTCTATTAGGGTTTCATTTCCAAGCACTCAGTGTTCTTGAACGTCACATGTTTGGCGATTACTAAATCCTTTGCAATGTTTTGTATCAGATACATCTTCCTCATGGAGAATTCGTATTCCCATCGTCATTGGTATTTATTTCTTCCATTGTAAACTTCGTTAGGTTTATATTTTCTATTAGGGTTTCATTTGCAAGCTCTCAGTGTTCTTAAACGTCACATGTTTGGCGATTACTAAATCCTTTGCAATGTTTTGTATCAGATACATCTTCCTCATGGAGAATTCTTATTCCCATCGTCATTTGTATTTATTTCTTCCATTGTAAACTTCGTTAGGTTTATATTTTCTATTAGGGTTTCATTTCCAAGTTCTCAGTGTTCTTGAACGTCACATGTTTGGCGTCTACTAAATCCTTTGCAATGTTTTGTATCAGATACATCTTCCTCATGGAAAATTCGTATTCCCATCGTCATTTGTATTTATTTCTTCCATTGTAAACTTCGTTAGGTTTATATTTTCTATTAGGGTTTCATTTCAAAGCTCTCAGTGGTAATTGTGCGTCAAATGTTTGGCGGTTACTAAATCCTTTGCAATGTTTTGTATCAGATACATCTTCCTCATGGAGAATTCGTATTCCCATCGTCATTTGTATTTATTTCTTCCATTGTAAACTTCGTTAGGTTTATATTTTCTATTAGGGTTTCATTTCCAAGCTCTCAGTGTTCTTGAACGTCACATGTTTGGCGTCTACTAAATCCTTTGCAATGTTTTGTATCAGATACATCTTCCTCATGGAGAATTCGTATTCCCATCGTCATTTGTATTTATTTCTTCCATTGTAAACTTCGTTAGGTTTATATTTTCTATTAGGGTTTCATTTCCAAGCTCTCAGTGGTAATTGTGCGTCACATGTTTGGCGGTTACTAAATCCTTTGCAATGTTTTGTATCAGATACATCTTCCTCATGGAGAATTCGTATTCCCATCGTCATTTGTATTTATTTCTTCCATTGTAAACTTCGTTAGGTTTATATTTTCTATTAGGGTTTCATTTCCAATCTCTCAGTGGTAATTGTGCGTCACATGTTTCGCGGTTACTAAATCCTTTGCAATGTTTTGTATCAGATACATCTTCCACATGGAGAATTCGTATTCCCATCGTCATTTATATATATTTCTTCCATTGTAAACTTCGTTAGGTTTATATTTTCTATTAGGGTTTCATTTCCAAGCTCTCAGTGTTCTTGAACGTCACATGTTTGGCGTCTACTAAATCCTTTGCAATGTTTTGTATCAGATACATTATCCACATGGAGAATTCGTATTCCCATCGTCATTTATATTTATTTCTTCCATTGTAAACTTCGTTAGGTTTATATTTTCTATTAGGGTTTCATTTGCAATCTCTGTGGTATTTTTTGCGTCACATGTTTGGCGGTTACTAAATCCTTTGCATTGTTTTGTATCAGATACATCTTCCATATGGAGAATTCGTATTCCCATCGTCATTTATATTTATTTCTTCCATTGTAAACTTCGTTAGGTTTATATTTTCTATTAGGGTTTCATTTGCCAGCTCTCAGTGGTATTTGAGCGTCACATGTTTTTCGGTTACTAAATCCTTTGCATTGTTTTGTATCAGATACATCTTCCACATGGAGAATTCGTATTCCCATCGTCATTTATATTTATTTCTTCCATTGTAAACTTCGTTAGGTTTATATTTTCTATTAGGGTTTCATTTGCAAGCTCTCAGTGGTAATTGTGCGTCACATGTTTGGCGGTTACTAAATCCTTTGCAATGTTTTGTATCAGATACATCTTCCTCATGGAGAATTCGTATTCCCATCGTCATTTGTATTTATTTCTTCCATTGTAAACTTCGTTAGGTTTATATTTTCTATTAGAGTTTCATTTCCAAGCTCTCAGTGTTCTTGAACGTCACATGTTTGGCGTCTACTAAATCCTTTGCAATGTTTTGTATCAGATACATCTTCCACAAGGGGAATTCGTATTCCCATCGTCATTGTATTTATTTCGTCCATTGTAAACTTCTATAGGTTTCTATTTTCTATTAGGGTTTCATTTCCAAGCTCTCAGTGTTCTTGTACGTCACATGTTTGGCGATTACTAAATCCTTTGCAATGTTTTGTATCAGATACATCTTCCTCATGGAGAATTCTTATTCCCATCGTCATTGTATTTATTTCTTCCATTGTAAACTTCGTTAGGTTTATATTTTCTATTAGGGTTTCATTTCCAAGCTCTCAGTGTTCTTGAACATCACATGTTTGGCGAATACTAAATCCTTTGCAATGTTTTGTATCAGATACATCTTCCTCATGGAGAATTCGTATTCCCATCGTCATTGTATTTATTTCTTCCATTGTAAACTTCTATAGGTTTCTATTTTCTATTAGGGTTTCATTTCCAAGCTCTCAGTGTTCTTGTACGTCACATGTTTGGCGTCTACTAAATCCTTTGCAATGTTTTGTATCAGATACATCTTCCACAAGGGGAATTCGTATTCCCATCGTCATTGTATTTATTTCGTCCATTGTAAACTTCTATAGGTTTCTATTTTCTATTAGGGTTTCATTTCCAAACTCTCAGTGTTCTTGTACGTCACATGTTTGGCGATTACTAAATCCTTTGCAATGTTTTGTATCAGATACATCTTCCTCATGGAGAATTCGTATTCCCATCGTCATTTGTATTTATTTCTTCCATTGTAAACTTCGTTAGGTTTATATTTTCTATTAGGGTTTCATTTCCAAGCTCTCAGTGTTCTTGAACGTCACATGTTTGGCGTCTACTAAATCCTTTGCAATGTTTTGTATCAGATACATCTTCCTCATGGAGAATTCGTATTCCCATCGTCATTGTATTTATTTCTTCCATTGTAAACTTCTATAGGTTTCTATTTTCTATTAGGGTTTCATTTCCAAGCTCTCAGTGTTCTTGTACGTCACATGTTTGGCGTCTACTAAATCCTTTGCAATGTTTTGTATCAGATACATCTTCCACAAGGGGAATTCGTATTCCCATCGTCATTGTATTTATTTCTTCCATTGTAAACTTCGTTAGGTTTATATTTTCTATTAGGGTTTCATTTCAAAGCTCTCAGTGGTAATTGTGCGTCAAATGTTTGGCGGTTACTAAATCCTTTGCAATGTTTTGTATCAGATACATCTTCCTCATGGAGAATTCGTATTCCCATCGTCATTTGTATTTATTTCTTCCATTGTAAACTTCGTTAGGTTTATATTTTCTATTAGGGTTTCATTTCCAAGCTCTCAGTGTTCTTGAACGTCACATGTTTGGCGTCTACTAAATCCTTTGCAATGTTTTGTATCAGATACATCTTCCTCATGGAGAATTCGTATTCCCATCGTCATTTGTATTTATTTCTTCCATTGTAAACTTCGTTAGGTTTATATTTTCTATTAGGGTTTCATTTCCAAGCTCTCAGTGTTCTTGAACGTCACATGTTTGGCGTCTACTAAATCCTTTGCAATGTTTTGTATCAGATACATCTTCCTCATGGAGAATTCGTATTCCCATCGTCATTTGTATTTATTTCTTCCATTGTAAACTTCGTTAGGTTTATATTTTCTATTAGGGTTTCATTTCCAAGCTCTCAGTGGTAATTGTGCGTCACATGTTTGGCGGTTACTAAATCCTTTGCAATGTTTTGTATCAGATACATCTTCCTCATGGAGAATTCGTATTCCCATCGTCATTTGTATTTATTTCTTCCATTGTAAACTTCGTTAGGTTTATATTTTCTATTAGGGTTTCATTTCCAATCTCTCAGTGGTAATTGTGCGTCACATGTTTCGCGGTTACTAAATCCTTTGCAATGTTTTGTATCAGATACATCTTCCACATGGAGAATTCGTATTCCCATCGTCATTTATATATATTTCTTCCATTGTAAACTTCGTTAGGTTTATATTTTCTATTAGGGTTTCATTTCCAAGCTCTCAGTGTTCTTGAACGTCACATGTTTGGCGTCTACTAAATCCTTTGCAATGTTTTGTATCAGATACATTATCCACATGGAGAATTCGTATTCCCATCGTCATTTATATTTATTTCTTCCATTGTAAACTTCGTTAGGTTTATATTTTCTATTAGGGTTTCATTTGCAATCTCTGTGGTATTTTTTGCGTCACATGTTTGGCGGTTACTAAATCCTTTGCATTGTTTTGTATCAGATACATCTTCCATATGGAGAATTCGTATTCCCATCGTCATTTATATTTATTTCTTCCATTGTAAACTTCGTTAGGTTTATATTTTCTATTAGGGTTTCATTTGCCAGCTCTCAGTGGTATTTGAGCGTCACATGTTTTTCGGTTACTAAATCCTTTGCATTGTTTTGTATCAGATACATCTTCCACATGGAGAATTCGTATTCCCATCGTCATTTATATTTATTTCTTCCATTGTAAACTTCGTTAGGTTTATATTTTCTATTAGGGTTTCATTTGCAAGCTCTCAGTGGTAATTGTGCGTCACATGTTTGGCGGTTACTAAATCCTTTGCAATGTTTTGTATCAGATACATCTTCCTCATGGAGAATTCGTATTCCCATCGTCATTTGTATTTATTTCTTCCATTGTAAACTTCGTTAGGTTTATATTTTCTATTAGAGTTTCATTTCCAAGCTCTCAGTGTTCTTGAACGTCACATGTTTGGCGTCTACTAAATCCTTTGCAATGTTTTGTATCAGATACATCTTCCACAAGGGGAATTCGTATTCCCATCGTCATTGTATTTATTTCGTCCATTGTAAACTTCTATAGGTTTCTATTTTCTATTAGGGTTTCATTTCCAAGCTCTCAGTGTTCTTGTACGTCACATGTTTGGCGATTACTAAATCCTTTGCAATGTTTTGTATCAGATACATCTTCCTCATGGAGAATTCTTATTCCCATCGTCATTGTATTTATTTCTTCCATTGTAAACTTCGTTAGGTTTATATTTTCTATTAGGGTTTCATTTCCAAGCTCTCAGTGTTCTTGAACATCACATGTTTGGCGAATACTAAATCCTTTGCAATGTTTTGTATCAGATACATCTTCCTCATGGAGAATTCGTATTCCCATCGTCATTGTATTTATTTCTTCCATTGTAAACTTCTATAGGTTTCTATTTTCTATTAGGGTTTCATTTCCAAGCTCTCAGTGTTCTTGTACGTCACATGTTTGGCGTCTACTAAATCCTTTGCAATGTTTTGTATCAGATACATCTTCCACAAGGGGAATTCGTATTCCCATCGTCATTGTATTTATTTCGTCCATTGTAAACTTCTATAGGTTTCTATTTTCTATTAGGGTTTCATTTCCAAACTCTCAGTGTTCTTGTACGTCACATGTTTGGCGATTACTAAATCCTTTGCAATGTTTTGTATCAGATACATCTTCCTCATGGAGAATTCGTATTCCCATCGTCATTTGTATTTATTTCTTCCATTGTAAACTTCGTTAGGTTTATATTTTCTATTAGGGTTTCATTTCCAAGCTCTCAGTGTTCTTGAACGTCACATGTTTGGCGTCTACTAAATCCTTTGCAATGTTTTGTATCAGATACATCTTCCTCATGGAGAATTCGTATTCCCATCGTCATTGTATTTATTTCTTCCATTGTAAACTTCTATAGGTTTCTATTTTCTATTAGGGTTTCATTTCCAAGCTCTCAGTGTTCTTGTACGTCACATGTTTGGCGTCTACTAAATCCTTTGCAATGTTTTGTATCAGATACATCTTCCACAAGGGGAATTCGTATTCCCATCGTCATTGTATTTATTTCTTCCATTGTAAACTTCGTTAGGTTTATATTTTCTATTAGGGTTTCATTTCAAAGCTCTCAGTGGTAATTGTGCGTCAAATGTTTGGCGGTTACTAAATCCTTTGCAATGTTTTGTATCAGATACATCTTCCTCATGGAGAATTCGTATTCCCATCGTCATTTGTATTTATTTCTTCCATTGTAAACTTCGTTAGGTTTATATTTTCTATTAGGGTTTCATTTCCAAGCTCTCAGTGTTCTTGAACGTCACATGTTTGGCGTCTACTAAATCCTTTGCAATGTTTTGTATCAGATACATCTTCCTCATGGAGAATTCGTATTCCCATCGTCATTTGTATTTATTTCTTCCATTGTAGACTTCGTTAGGTTTATATTTTCTATTAGGGTTTCATTTCCAAGCTCTCAGTGGTAATTGTGCGTCACATGTTTGGCGGTTACTAAATCCTTTGCAATGTTTTGTATAAGATACATCTTCCTCATGGAGAATTCGTATTCCCATCGTCATTTGTATTTATTTCTTCCATTGTAAACTTCGTTAGGTTTATATTTTCTATTAGGGTTTCATTTCCAATCTCTCAGTGGTAATTGTGCGTCACATGTTTCGCGGTTACTAAATCCTTTGCAATGTTTTGTATCAGATACATCTTCCACATGGAGAATTCGTATTCCCATCGTCATTTATATTTATTTCTTCCATTGTAAACTTCGTTAGGTTTATATTTTCTATTAGGGTTTCATTTCCAAGCTCTCAGTGTTCTTGAACGTCACATGTTTGGCGTCTACTAAATCCTTTGCAATGTTTTGTATCAGATACATTATCCACATGGAGAATTCGTATTCCCATCGTCATTTATATTTATTTCTTCCATTGTAAACTTCGTTAGGTTTATATTTTCTATTAGGGTTTCATTTGCAATCTCTGTGGTATTTGTGCGTCACATGTTTGGCGGTTACTAAATCCTTTGCATTGTTTTGTATCAGATACATCTTCCATATGGAGAATTCGTATTCCCATCGTCATTTATATTTATTTCTTCCATTGTAAACTTCGTTAGGTTTATATTTTCTATTAGGGTTTCATTTGCCAGCTCTCAGTGGTATTTGAGCGTCACATGTTTTTCGGTTACTAAATCCTTTGCAATGTTTTGTATCAGATACATCTTCCACAAGGGGAATTCGTATTCCCATCGTCATTGTATTTATTTCGTCCATTGTAAACTTCTATAGGTTTCTATTTTCTATTAGGGTTTCATTTCCAAGCTCTCAGTGTTCTTGTACGTCACATGTTTGGCGATTACTAAATCCTTTGCAATGTTTTGTATCAGATACATCTTCCTCATGGAGAATTCTTATTCCCATCGTCATTGTATTTATTTCTTCCATTGTAAACTTCGTTAGGTTTATATTTTCTATTAGGGTTTCATTTCCAAGCTCTCAGTGTTCTTGAACATCACATGTTTGGCGAATACTAAATCCTTTGCAATGTTTTGTATCAGATACATCTTCCTCATGGAGAATTCGTATTCCCATCGTCATTGTATTTATTTCTTCCATTGTAAACTTCTATAGGTTTCTATTTTCTATTAGGGTTTCATTTCCAAGCTCTCAGTGTTCTTGTACGTCACATGTTTGGCGTCTACTAAATCCTTTGCAATGTTTTGTATCAGATACATCTTCCTCATGGAGAATTCGTATTCCCATCGTCATTGTATTTATTTCTTCCATTGTAAACTTCGTTAGGTTTATATTTTCTATTAGGGTTTCATTTCCAAGCTCTCAGTGTTCTTGAACGTCACATGTTTGGCGAATACTAAATCCTTTGCAATGTTTTGTATCAGATACATCTTCCTCATGGAGAATTCGTATTCCCATCGTCATTTGTATTTATTTCTTCCATTGTAAACTTCGTTAGGTTTATATTTTCTATTAGGACTTCATTTCCAAGCTCTCAGTGGTAATTGTGCGTCACATGTTTGGCGGTTACTAAATCCTTTGCAATGTTTTGTATCAGATACATCTTCCACATGGAGAATTCGTATTCCCATCGTCATTTGTATTTATTTCTTCCATTGTAAACTTCGTTAGGTTTCCATTTCTATTAGGGTTTCATTTCCAAGCTCTCAGTGTTTTTGAACGTCACATGTTTGGCGTCTACTAAATCCTTTGCAATGTTTTGTATCTGATACATTTTCCACATGGAGAATTCGTATTCCCATCGTCATTTATATTTATTTCTTCCATTGTAAACTTCGTTAGGTTTATATTTTCTATTAGGGTTTCATTTGCAATCTCTGTGGTATTTGTGCGTCACATGTTTGGCGGTTACTAAATCCTTTGCATTGTTTTGTATCAGATACATCTTCCACATGGAGAATTCGTACTCCCATCGTCATTTATATTTATTTCTTCCATTGTAAACTTCGTTAGGTTTATATTTTCTATTAGGGTTTCATTTGCAAGCTCTCAGTGGTATTTGTGCGTCACATGTTTGGCGGTTACTAAATCCTTTGCATTGTTTTGTATCAGATACATCTTCCACATGGAGAATTCGTATTCCCATCGTCAGTTATATTTATTTCTTCCATTGTAAACTTCGTTAGGTTTATATTTTCTATTAGGGTTTCATTTGCAAGCTCTCAGTGGTAATTGTGCGTCACATGTTTGGCGGTTACTAAATCCTTTGCAATGTTTTGTATCAGATACATCTTCCACATGGAGAATTCGTATTCCCATCGTCATTTGTATTTATTTCTTCCATTGTAAACTACGTTAGGTTTATATTTTCCATTAGGGTTTCATTTCCAAGCTCTCAGTGGTAATTGTGCGTCACATGTTTGGCGGTTACTAAATCCTTTGCTTTGTTTTGTATCAGATACATCTTCCACATGGAGAATTCGTATTCCCATCGTCATTTATATTTATTTCTTCCATTGTAAACTTCGTTAGGTTTATATTTTCTATTAGGGTTTCATTTCCAAGCTCTCAGTGTTCTTGAACGTCACATGTTTGGCGTCTACTAAATCCTTTGCAATGTTTTGTATCAGATACATCTTCCTCATGGAGAATTCGTATTCCCATCGTCATTGTATTTATTTCTTCCATTGTAAACTTCTATAGGTTTCTATTTTCTATTAGGGTTTCATTTCCAAGCTCTCAGTGTTCTTGTACGTCACATGTTTGGCGTCTACTAAATCCTTTGCAATGTTTTGTATCAGATACATCTTCCACAAGGGGAATTCGTATTCCCATCGTCATTGTATTTATTTCTTCCATTGTAAACTTCGTTAGGTTTATATTTTCTATTAGGGTTTCATTTCAAAGCTCTCAGTGGTAATTGTGCGTCAAATGTTTGGCGGTTACTAAATCCTTTGCAATGTTTTGTATCAGATACATCTTCCTCATGGAGAATTCGTATTCCCATCGTCATTTGTATTTATTTCTTCCATTGTAAACTTCGTTAGGTTTATATTTTCTATTAGGGTTTCATTTCCAAGCTCTCAGTGTTCTTGAACGTCACATGTTTGGCGTCTACTAAATCCTTTGCAATGTTTTGTATCAGATACATCTTCCTCATGGAGAATTCGTATTCCCATCGTCATTTGTATTTATTTCTTCCATTGTAAACTTCGTTAGGTTTATATTTTCTATTAGGGTTTCATTTCCAATCTCTCAGTGGTAATTGTGCGTCACATGTTTCGCGGTTACTAAATCCTTTGCAATGTTTTGTATCAGATACATCTTCCACATGGAGAATTCGTATTCCCATCGTCATTTATATTTATTTCTTCCATTGTAAACTTCGTTAGGTTTATATTTTCTATTAGGGTTTCATTTCCAAGCTCTCAGTGTTCTTGAACGTCACATGTTTGGCGTCTACTAAATCCTTTGCAATGTTTTGTATCAGATACATTATCCACATGGAGAATTCGTATTCCCATCGTCATTTATATTTATTTCTTCCATTGTAAACTTCGTTAGGTTTATATTTTCTATTAGGGTTTCATTTGCAATCTCTGTGGTATTTGTGCGTCACATGTTTGGCGGTTACTAAATCCTTTGCATTGTTTTGTATCAGATACATCTTCCATATGGAGAATTCGTATTCCCATCGTCATTTATATTTATTTCTTCCATTGTAAACTTCGTTAGGTTTATATTTTCTATTAGGGTTTCATTTGCCAGCTCTCAGTGGTATTTGAGCGTCACATGTTTTTCGGTTACTAAATCCTTTGCATTGTTTTGTATCAGATACATCTTCCACATGGAGAATTCGTATTCCCATCGTCATTTATATTTATTTCTTCCATTGTAAACTTCGTTAGGTTTATATTTTCTATTAGGGTTTCATTTGCAAGCTCTCAGTGGTAATTGTGCGTCACATGTTTGGCGGTTACTAAATCCTTTGCAATGTTTTGTATCAGATACTTCTTCCTCATGGAGAATTCGTATTCCCATCGTCATTTGTATTTATTTCTTCCATTGTAAACTTCGTTAGGTTTATATTTTCTATTAGAGTTTCATTTCCAAGCTCTCAGTGTTCTTGAACGTCACATGTTTGGCGTCTACTAAATCCTTTGCAATGTTTTGTATCAGATACATCTTCCACAAGGGGAATTCGTATTCCCATCGTCATTGTATTTATTTCGTCCATTGTAAACTTCTATAGGTTTCTATTTTCTATTAGGGTTTCATTTCCAAGCTCTCAGTGTTCTTGTACGTCACATGTTTGGCGATTACTAAATCCTTTGCAATGTTTTGTATCAGATACATCTTCCTCATGGAGAATTCTTATTCCCATCGTCATTGTATTTATTTCTTCCATTGTAAACTTCGTTAGGTTTATATTTTCTATTAGGGTTTCATTTCCAAGCTCTCAGTGTTCTTGAACATCACATGTTTGGCGAATACTAAATCCTTTGCAATGTTTTGTATCAGATACATCTTCCTCATGGAGAATTCGTATTCCCATCGTCATTGTATTTATTTCTTCCATTGTAAACTTCTATAGGTTTCTATTTTCTATTAGGGTTTCATTTCCAAGCTCTCAGTGTTCTTGTACGTCACATGTTTGGCGTCTACTAAATCCTTTGCAATGTTTTGTATCAGATACATCTTCCTCATGGAGAATTCGTATTCCCATCGTCATTGTATTTATTTCTTCCATTGTAAACTTCGTTAGGTTTATATTTTCTATTAGGGTTTCATTTCCAAGCTCTCAGTGTTCTTGAACGTCACATGTTTGGCGAATACTAAATCCTTTGCAATGTTTTGTATCAGATACATCTTCCTCATGGAGAATTCGTATTCCCATCGTCATTTGTATTTATTTCTTCCATTGTAAACTTCGTTAGGTTTATATTTTCTATTAGGACTTCATTTCCAAGCTCTCAGTGGTAATTGTGCGTCACATGTTTGGCGGTTACTAAATCCTTTGCAATGTTTTGTATCAGATACATCTTCCACATGGAGAATTCGTATTCCCATCGTCATTTGTATTTATTTCTTCCATTGTAAACTTCGTTAGGTTTCCATTTCTATTAGGGTTTCATTTCCAAGCTCTCAGTGTTTTTGAACGTCACATGTTTGGCGTCTACTAAATCCTTTGCAATGTTTTGTATCTGATACATTTTCCACATGGAGAATTCGTATTCCCATCGTCATTTATATTTATTTCTTCCATTGTAAACTTCGTTAGGTTTATATTTTCTATTAGGGTTTCATTTGCAATCTCTGTGGTATTTGTGCGTCACATGTTTGGCGGTTACTAAATCCTTTGCATTGTTTTGTATCAGATACATCTTCCACATGGAGAATTCGTACTCCCATCGTCATTTATATTTATTTCTTCCATTGTAAACTTCGTTAGGTTTATATTTTCTATTAGGGTTTCATTTGCAAGCTCTCAGTGGTATTTGTGCGTCACATGTTTGGCGGTTACTAAATCCTTTGCATTGTTTTGTATCAGATACATCTTCCACATGGAGAATTCGTATTCCCATCGTCAGTTATATTTATTTCTTCCATTGTAAACTTCGTTAGGTTTATATTTTCTATTAGGGTTTCATTTGCAAGCTCTCAGTGGTAATTGTGCGTCACATGTTTGGCGGTTACTAAATCCTTTGCAATGTTTTGTATCAGATACATCTTCCACATGGAGAATTCGTATTCCCATCGTCATTTGTATTTATTTCTTCCATTGTAAACTACGTTAGGTTTATATTTTCCATTAGGGTTTCATTTCCAAGCTCTCAGTGGTAATTGTGCGTCACATGTTTGGCGGTTACTAAATCCTTTGCTTTGTTTTGTATCAGATACATCTTCCACATGGAGAATTCGTATTCCCATCGTCATTTATATTTATTTCTTCCATTGTAAACTTCGTTAGGTTTATATTTTCTATTAGGGTTTCATTTCCAAGCTCTCAGTGGTAATTGTGCGTCACATGTTTGGCGGTTACTAAATCCTGTGCTATGTTTTGTATCAGATACATTTTCCACAAGGAGAATTCGTATTCCCATCGTCATTTATATTTATTTCTTCCATTGTTAACTTCGTTAGGTTTATATTTTCTATTAGGGTTTCATTTGCAATCTCTGTGGTATTTGTGCGTCACATGTTTGGCGGTTACTAAATCCTTTGCATTGTTTTGTATCAGATACATCTTCCTCATGGAGAATTCGTATTCCCATCGTCATTTATATTTATTTCTTCCATTGTAAACTTCGTTAGGTTTATATTTTCTATTAGGGTTTCATTTGCAATCTCTGTGGTATTTGTGCGTCACATGTTTGGCGGTTACTAAATCCTTTGCATTGTTTTGTATCAGATACATCTTCCACATGGAGAATTCGTATTCCCATCGTCATTTGTATTTATTTCTTCCATTGTAAACTTCGATAGGTTTATATTTTCTATTAGGGTTTCATTTCCAAGCTCTCAGTGGTAATTGTGCGTCACATGTTTCGCGGTTACTAAATCCTTTGCAATGTTTTGTATCAGATACATCTTCCACATGGAGAATTCGTATTCCCATCGTCATTTATATTTATTTCTTCCATTGTAAACTTCGTTAGGTTTATATTTTCTATTAGGGTTTCATTTCCAAGCTCTCAGTGGTAATTGTGCGTCACATGTTTGGCGGTTACTAAATCCTTTGCATTGTTTTGTATCAGATACATCTTCCTCATGGAGAATTCGTATTCCCATCGTCATTTGTATTTATTTCTTCCATTGTAAACTTCGATAGGTTTATATTTTCTATTAGGGTTTCATTTCCAAGCTCTCAGTGGTAATTGTGCGTCACATGTTTCGCGGTTACTAAATCCTTTGCAATGTTTTGTATCAGATACATCTTCCACATGGAGAATTCGTATTCCCATCGTCATTTATATTTATTTCTTCCATTGTAAACTTCGTTAGGTTTATATTTTCTATTAGGGTTTCATTTCCAAGCTCTCAGTGGTAATTGTGCGTCACATGTTTCGCGGTTACTAAATCCTTTGCAATGTTTTGTATCAGATACATCTTCCACATGGAGAATTCGTATTCCCATCGTCATTTATATTTATTTCTTCCATTGTAAACTTCGTTAGGTTTATATTTTCTATTAGGGTTTCATTTCCAAGCTCTCAGTGGTAATTGTGCGTCACATGTTTGGCGGTTACTAAATCCTTTGCATTGTTTTGTATCAGATACATCTTCCACATGGAGAATTTGTATTCCCATCGTCATTTATATTTATTTCTTCCATTGTAAACTTCGTTAGGTTTATATTTTCTATTAGGGTTTCATTTGCAATCTCTGTGGTATTTGTGCGTCACATGTTTGGCGGTTACTAAATCCTTTGCATTGTTTTGTATCAGATACATCTTCCACATGGAGAATTCGTATTCCCATCGTCATTTATATTTATTTCTTCCATTGTAAACTTCGTTAGGTTTATATTTTCTATTAGGGTTTCATTTGCAAGCTCTCAGTGGTATTTGTGCGTCACATGTTTGCCGGTTACTAAATCCATTGCATTGTTTTGTATCAGATACATCTTCCACATGGAGAATTCGTATTCCCATCGTCATTTATATTTATTTCTTCCATTGTAAACTTCGTTAGGTTTATATTTTCTATTAGGGTTTCATTTGCAAGCTCTCAGTGGTAATTGTGCGTCACATGTTTGGCGATTACTAAATCCTTTGCATTGTTTTGTATCAGATACATCTTCCACATGGAGAATTCGTATTCCCATCGTCATTTATATTTATTTCTTCCATTGTAAACTTCGTTAGGTTTATATTTTGTATTAGGGTTTCATTTCCAAGCTCTCAGTGGTAATTGTGCGTCACATGTTTCGCGGTTACTAAATCCTTTGCAATGTTTTGTATCAGATACATCTTCCACATGGAGAATTCGTATTCCCATCGTCATTTATATTTATTTCTTCCATTGTAAACTTCGTTAGGTTTATATTTTCTATTAGGGTTTCATTTGCAATCTCTGTGGTATTTGTGCGTCACATGTTTGGCGGTTACTAAACCCTTTGCATTGTTGTGTATCATATACATCTTCCACATGGAGAATTCGTATTCCCATCGTCATTTATATTTATTTCTTCCATTGTAAACTTCGTTAGGTTTATATTTTCTATTAGGGTTTCATTTCCAAGCTCTCACTGGTATTTGTGCGTCACATGTTTGGCGGTTACTAAATCCTTTGCATTGTTTTGTATCAGATACATTTTCCACATGGAGAATTCGTATTCCCATCGTCATTTATATTTATTTCTTCCATTGTAAACTTCGTTAGGTTTATATTTTCTATTAGGGTTTCATTTGCAATCTCTGTGGTATTTGTGCGTCACATGTTTGGCGGTTACTAAATCCTTTGCATTGTTTTGTATCAGATACATCTTCCACATGGAGAATTCGTATTCCCATCGTCATTTATATTTATTTCTTCCATTGTAAACGTCGTTAGGTTTATATTTTCTATTAGGGTTTCATTTCCAAGCTCTCAGTGGTAATTGTGCGTCACATGTTTGGCGGTTACTAAATCCTTTGCATTGTTTTGTATCAGATACATCTTCCTCATGGAGAATTCGTATTCCCATCGTCACTTGTATTTATTTCTTCCATTGTAAACTTCGTTAGGTTTATATTTTCTATTAGGGTTTCATTTCCAAGCTCTCAGTGGTAATTGTGCGTCACATGTTTCGCGGTTACTAAATCCTTTGCAATGTTTTGTATCAGATACATCTTCCACATGGAGAATTCGTATTCCCATCGTCATTTATATTTATTACTTCCATTGTAAACTTCGTTAGGTTTATATTTTCTATTAGGGTTTCATTTCCAAGCTCTCAGTGTTAATTGTGCGTCACATGTTTCGCGGTTACTAAATCCTTTGCAATGTTTTGTATCAGATACATCTTCCACATGGAGAAATCGTATTCCCATCGTCATTTATATTTATTTCTTCCATTGTAAACTTCGTTAGGTTTATATTTTCTATTAGGGTTTCATTTCCAAGCTCTCAGTGGTAATTGTGCGTCACATGTTTGGCGGTTACTAAATCCTTTGCATTGTTTTGTATCAGATACATCTTCCACATGGAGAATTCGTATTCCCATCGTCATTTATATTTATTTCTTCCATTGTAAACTTCGTTAGGTTTATATTTTCTATTAGGGTTTCATTTGCAATCTCTGTGGTATTTGTGCGTCACATGTTTGGCGGTTACTAAATCCTTTGCATTGTTGTGTATCATATACATCTTCCACATGGAGAATTCGTATTCCCATCGTCATTTATATTTATTTCTTCCATTGTAAACTTCGTTAGGTTTATATTTTCTATTAGGGTTTCATTTCCAAGCTCTCACTGGTATTTGTGCGTCACATGTTTGGCGGTTACTAAATCCTTTGCATTGTTTTGTATCAGATACATTTTCCACATGGAGAATTCGTATTCCCATCGTCATTTATATTTATTTCTTCCATTGTAAACTTCGTTAGGTTTATATTTTCTATTAGGGTTTCATTTGCAATCTCTGTGGTATTTGTGCGTCACATGTTTGGCGGTTACTAAATCCTTTGCATTGTTTTGTATCAGATACATCTTCCACATGGAGAATTCGTATTCCCATCGTCATTTATATTTATTTCTTCCATTGTAAACGTCGTTAGGTTTATATTTTCTATTAGGGTTTCATTTTCAAGCTCTCAGTGGTATTTGTGCGTCACATGTTTGCCGGTTACTAAATCCTTTGCATTGTTTTGTATCAGATACATCTTCCACATGGAGAATTCGTATTCCCATCGTCATTTATATTTATTTCTTCCATTGTAAACTTCGTTAGGTTTATATTTTCTATTAGGGTTTCATTTGCAAGCTCTCAGTGGTAATTGTGCGTCACATGTTTGGCGATTACTAAATCCTTTGCATTGTTTTGTATCAGATACATCTTCCACATGGAGAATTCGTATTCCCATCGTCATTTATATTTATTTCTTCCATTGTAAACTTCGTTAGGTTTATATTTTCTATTAGGGTTTCATTTCCAAGCTCTCAGTGGTAATTGTGCGTCACATGTTTCGCGGTTACTAAATCCTTTGCAATGTTTTGTATCAGATACATCTTCCACATGGAGAATTCGTATTCCCATCGTCAGTTATATTTATTTCTTCCAATGTAAACTTCGTTAGGTTTATATTTTCTATTAGGGTTTCATTTCCAAGCTCTCAGTGGTAATTGTGCGTCACATGTTTGGCGGTTACTAAATCCTTTGCATTGTTTTGTATCAGATACATCTTCCTCATGGAGAATTCGTATTCCCATCGTCATTTATATTTATTACTTCCATTGTAAACTTCGTTAGGTTTATATTTTCTATTAGGGTTTCATTTCCAAGCTCTCAGTGGTAATTGTGCGTCACATGTTTCGCGGTTACTAAATCCTTTGCAATGTTTTGTATCAGATACATCTTCCACATGGAGAATTCGTATTCCCATCGTCATTTATATTTATTTCTTCCATTGTAAACTTTGTTAGGTTTATATTTTCTATTAGGGTTTCATTTCCAAGCTCTCAGTGGTAATTGTACGTCACATGTTTGGCGGTTACTAATTCCTTTGCATTGTTTTGTATCAGATACATCTTCCACATGGAGAATTCGTATTCCCATCGTCATTTATATTTATTTCTTCCATTGTAAACTTCGTTAGGTTTATATTTTCTATTAGGGTTTCATTTGCAATCTCTGTGGTATTTGTGCGTCACATGTTTGGCGGTTACTAAATCCTTTGCATTGTTGTGTATCATATACATCTTCCACATGGAGAATTCGTATTCCCATCGTCATTTATATTTATTTCTTCCATTGTAAACTTCGTTAGGTTTCTATTTTCTATTAGGGTTTCATTTCCAAGCTCTCACTGGTATTTGTGCGTCACATGTTTGGCGGTTACTAAATCCTTTGCATTGTTTTGTATCAGATACATTTTCCACATGGAGAATTCGTATTCCCATCGTCATTTATATTTATTTCTTCCATTGTAAACTTCGTTAGGTTTATATTTTCTATTAGGGTTTCATTTGCAAGCTCTCAGTGGTAATTGTGCGTCACATGTTTGGCGATTACTAAATCCTTTGCATTGTTTTGTATCAGATACATCTTCCACATGGAGAATTCGTATTCCCATCGTCATTTATATTTATTTCTTCCATTGTAAACTTCGTTAGGTTTATATTTTCTATTAGGGTTTCATTTCCAAGCTCTCAGTGGTAATTGTGCGTCACATGTTTCGCGGTTACTAAATCCTTTGCAATGTTTTGTATCAGATACATCTTCCACATGGAGAATTCGTATTCCCATCGTCATTTATATTTATTTCTTCCATTGTAAACTTCGTTAGGTTTATATTTTCTATTAGGGTTTCATTTCCAAGCTCTCAGTGGTAATTGTGCGTCACATGTTTGGCGGTTACTAAATCCTTTGCATTGTTTTGTATCAGATACATCTTCCTCATGGAGAATTCGTATTCCCATCGTCATTTGTATTTATTTCTTCCATTGTAAACTTCGTTAGGTTTATATTTTCTATTAGGGTTTCATTTCCAAGCTCTCAGTGGTAATTGTGCGTCACATGTTTCGCGGTTACTAAATCCTTTGCAATGTTTTGTATCAGATACATCTTCCACATGGAGAATTCGTATTCCCATCGTCATTTATATTTATTTCTTCCATTGTAAACTTCGTTAGGTTTATATTTTCTATTAGGGTTTCATTTCCAAGCTCTCAGTGGTAATTGTGCGTCACATGTTTGGCGGTTACTAAATCCTTTGCATTGTTTTGTATCAGATACATCTTCCACATGGAGAATTCGTATTCCCATCGTCATTTATTTCTTCCATTGTAAACTTCGTTAGGTTTATATTTTCTATTAGGGTTTCATTTCCAAGCTCTCAGTGGTAATTGTGCGTCACATGTTTGGCGGTTACTAATTCCTTTGCATTGTTTTGTATCAGATACATCTTCCACATGGAGAATTCGTATTCCCATCGTCATTTGTATTTATTTCTTCCATTGTAAACTTCGTTAGGTTTATATTTTCTATTAGGGTTTCATTTGCAAGCTCTCAGTGGTATTCGTGCGTCTTGAATTCTTTGCATACGCTCATGAAAACGTAGTTTTCGTATTTCTATTTCTTCATGATTATCCTCAGAAGGGGTGAAGTCCGACTGATCATATATTGGGCATATAATTTGTTGTTGGAAAGGGTAAACAAGGAACTAAATTATGAAAATTAACAAAAAGTAAAAGAGGAATTGGAGAGGTCATTGTAGTGACGAGAGAAGTGTTAAATCTGTGGTACAGTGCGGACCACGTAACCGTGAATTTTGCCTTGAGATGTTGCATTATGCGAGACGGGGAGTAGAGGGTCAGTATAGAAACTTTCCTGAAAACGTAACAAGGACTGTCAAACTCCCATGGTAACTATAAAGCTACTAGTCTCGTCAGTTTCCGTACAAATACGTTGCTGGTCGTAGCCTTCTGTAATTTTACAATGGCTGATCGTTTCCTTCATAAAGCTGTTGAATAAGTAACATAATTTCAGAAGTGGTAGTCTCTCAAGGCCAACTTCACGGTTACGGGGTACGCACTATACACACTGGCATATTACATAGTCAGCTTTTCTTCTGCCAATTTATTCTTCTATCGTTGTTGGCTCTGAGAGGAATTGTAACCGTCAGGATTTAGGCTGTAACAACTCCTGCCTCAAGCCTCCTGATAAAAGCCTAAATCACTTTACAAACAGAAACGTTCACTGTATTGCTCATCTGACTTTTTTATAAAACTATTTAAATCTAAAATTTATGTTAAAGTGTTTTGTTTGTATTTGTTTGGCATATGGCAAACCTTTGTAACATAGTCCATGACCATTCCACTTATCCGCAGGACGGTGAGTGTCAAGGACATTTAAATATTTAGATTCGAACGTTAGAAAAATAAAGCTAATGACCACTAGGTTGACTGTAATAGTTTGATTATAACCTCGCATATCTAAATGATGTGTGGTGCAGCGGCCAGAATGTCCGATGCAAAGAATCTGGGTAATTGTACAGAATACCAGAATCAAACCTAACCGGGTTAAATAATTGACTAAATTTATATATAAAAATTTTAAAACATTATAATAATAATAATATTAAAACTAGGGTAAATAATAGAAAAATGAAGAAAATTAGAAATAACTTTAGACTTAAAAAACATAAATTATAAGCAATAAGAAAAATTATCACTTCAAAGTGGATAGCCTAAATTATGTAAACAAAAAAAGACGGTAATTGTGTAGTATAACAAACTAGGACTAGATGCCGGCTATTAAAATAATTGTACTTAAAAATAATCAGGAATAAAGAATGTAAATTAAGATGTGAGGAAAGTAAATTAGGCCTAGCTAGGGAAAATAGTATTTATGTAAAAGTAAAGATTAAATGTTAAAGTGTAATAGCCTAAGAAATTAGGTTATAATAGAAGAAGTCATATTTGATTTCGGAAAAATCCGCTTAGGGCATTGATTATAAATCTTGTCACTACGAAACGAAAGCGCTACAGTCGAACTTTGGATTAAGAATGTTAAAAAGTTAATTAAATTAAATGAGAAGAAATAAAGTCAAATATGTTAGTAAATAAAAGGTAAAAATGCAAAGGACACATCAGAATACAGAAACGCCTTTTATAAAAAGGGAAACTAATCTTAGTTCAGAATTTCCGAACAAACAAAGTCAATTGCCATGGCAACGGCTTTCTGATTGGTCAAAAGTTGAAAAATGGATACTGGGACGTGGGAAGTTTGAAATTGGAGAAGACGGGCCTCAAAAAAGCACGCTATCCAATATCAGAATGCATTAGGCTCTCAAAGCGAGCAGACGTGTTGTTGTACCATGCGATCAAGACAAGAAAAAATGTGCTAAAAACAGAGTAAAAAGTGCTACGATGTGATCAGGGGAAGGAAGATATATATGAGCAAGGGCTCATATATACCCAGAACAAAATTTCGACCACCAAAATGCAAAATTAAAGAAAATAAGAAGATTAAACGAAATTATGGAGAGACGCCTACCTACCAAGACCCTTGAAGCTGTAACAGGACCGACAGATGACAACATTAATGAAGATAAAAAGATGTCTACAGTACAAGGTTATATAATCAATTTAATTATTCTTTTTTAAATAACATTTTACTTCAAATTATATTAACTTAATTTCAAAATTAAATAAGATGGGAATAACCTAAGGGACTGATTAGTCAACTCTCTTAGGTAACCCAAATTTAAGTAATAAAGATTCAAAATTGACTTTCCATTCCCATCGCTGTGGGAATGTATGGATTAAGTATAAAGATGTATATCTTATATGGCTTTTTCTAAGTGAATTTCTAATGAATAACTTCCAAAGAAGTTAATTGTTCAAGGCCTAGCCTAAAGGCATTACATAGTAATATTAAGTGTTTGAAAAAGAATCAGATTTTAAAATATGTTAAATTTAACTCTACTAATCAAAATTATATACAAAATTAATTATGGTAACTTTGATAATTTAAATTATATGTAAAATTAATGATAATAAGAAAATTTAAAAACAGAAGGAGATAATAATGTTTAGTTAAATGGCAAGTTGTATGAAATTTTGAAAAAATAATTAGTCAAGAAAATCCTGTGAAATTAAATAAAAACAATAATAATTAATTTGAACCTTGGAACAAATAAATAAAAATGTATATTTTCCAATTAGCTGTGTTTTCATTCTAGATAAGATAAGTTCACTAGGTATCCAGGTATAGTCTTTAAATCACAAGTGTCTCTCAAAGATTCCACTACCCGAAAAGGAGCTTGAACAGGGCTTATCGGAGGCTAATTGGTTTTATCAAAAATTCAGGGGTTGGTTCCTCTGAGAGGTTTATTCCTTGAGGCACAGGTCTATGAAATTAGGTTCGTAGTCAATGGATAAACCATTACTTTCTTACTGACTTAGCAATTGAGGAAGAGAAATAAACAACGGCAAAGGTTATAAAAAGTAAGTCGGTAAGAAAAGTATGGCGCCCAACGTTTGAGGCTCGATGCTTACATTGTAACATCGGGTCAACATCAAATAGAGACAGATTTAAATCGACTAAGGAGCCTAGTGAAACAAAATTAATTTAATAGAATTCAATTAAAATTGTAAAAAATAATAGGAATCATAAAATGAAAACCAAAGAAGTTCTTTAAATTAAATAAGAGTTAATTATAATAAAAATGAAATTAAAAAGAACTTAGAATAAATAATAATAATTAAAAGGAAATAATTAAGTAAAATAAAATTCAGTAGGCGTCGGTAGGGCATAATATAAATAATAATGTTAGTTATTAATGAAAGTAAATAGAATACATAGGCGTTAGATAGACAAGGTCAAGGGAACACTGAACCGGATCACATCGAGCACAATTCTAAATGAATATTTAATTAAATACTCAGTATATAGTAAAAATATAGAAGTAGGAGAAGTTAGTAAGGGAATAAAAGGATAGTTAAATACGAGACTTTAAGATGGCGACAAGACAGAGAAAAGACACAGAACCATCTGAAATGATGGAGTTTTTAAAAAAAATGATGGAGGAACAAAAACAGGAGAGATTAAAAGAGATGGAGGAACAAAAACAGGAGAGATTAAAAGAGATGGAGGAACAAAAACAGGAAAGATTAAAAGAGATGGAAGAACAGAAACAAGGGAGAATAAAGGAACAAGAAGAATTAGTAAAAAAGATAGAGGAACAAAGAAAGAAAGAAAGAGAGGAGGAAAAAGTAGAAAGAAAGAAGAAAAGAGAGGAGGATAAACAAGAAATTAAGAATCTTTGGGAAATCATGAATAAGAGGATAGAGGAAATAAATGAAGGAATTACAAGAAAGAATGAGGAAATGGGAAATAAAATCCAAGAAACTATAGAAAAGATGTATAACTTAGAGGTAACAGTCAGTGAAAATAAACAGACTGTAGAAACAGTTAAGGGAGAAGTCAAAAAAGTAGAAAGAAGGGTACAAGTAGTTGAGAATAAGATAAAGAATATGGGAGAAGGGATAAATATAGCTACCTTGTTTAAATCAAGGATGTTTGAGATGGGTGATAATGGAGACAAAAGCAAGAAGGAATTCTACGGTAGGGAAGATGAAGACCCTATTGATTTCATTAAACACCTAGAAGGTATAATGTCCGAAATTGATCCTGACATGGAGGAAGGACAAAAAAGGAAAATAATGGAGAGACATCTTAAAGGACCAGCACAAGAATGGTGGTTGGCCATGAATATGGAGGAGGAAAATTATGATGAAGTTAAGGAGAGATTCTTTAGCCACTTTTGGGGATCTCATGCACAAGAGAGAATTCGAGGAAGAATCGAAAATGGAAAATATGAATACCATCGAGGCACAAACAACATGGTAAATTATTTCTTAAAAATGGTGAACACGGCGAGACACCTAACCCCGCCATACAATCAGGCGGAGTTAATTATGAAGATTATGAAGCATTATGGGAACAGAATGTATATAGGATGTTCCGGGATGGCGGCTACCGACATAGAGGAGGCGGTAAAATACATCCGAAGGAACATGGAGCAGGAGGCTACCAGGAACCGGACTCAGCCTAGGACTGAGGAACGGGAACCTGAAAGGAGAGGGTTTACACACCAAACGAGAAACCCCGAATACAAGGGAAATTGGAGGCAAGAGCCTTACCCGGTAGAAGGGAGAGGAAACTGGAGACAGGGGCCCTACCAAAGAGAGGGACCAAGAAATAGGCCGCAAAATCAGTGGCAACAACAAAGGCCAGAGTACAGGCCACAAAACCAAACGGAAGAAGGCCCACAGACAAAAGAAAAGAGACCACAAAATCCAGGGCCAAGTGGTCAATCAAAAAACTAAATGAGAGGATCCCTAATGGTAGGAAGGAAAAGAGGAGACAACCATTAGAGATCCAACAACAAACAAAATATAGGAAATATTACCCGGAGAAACAGGGAACAGTAAATAAAGGAAAGGCGGAAGACCTAAAGAACAAAAATAAAAAAACAATACAACAGGAAAATAACAATGAAGTACACCAAAATCAAGAGCGTAGAGTTGGTGGACTATCTCTTGATATTCGTGCTGAATTGTTAGAAGAGGACAAGGAGATTGGCGAAGGTAACCAGAAGAAAGAAACATGCCCTGTAATTGACTGTGAGGTAGAAGGGCACTCTATAGAGGTAGAGATTGACACGGGTGCAGACGTGTCAGTCATTCAAGAAAAGGCTTACAACAACCTCAAGTTGCATGGGCTTAAGGTCCTGGAACTACCCATCAACAATGTGGGAGTTGTAACAGCCATTAAGACTGCACAAATAAAGGTTACCCGGCAATGCTTAATTCCCTTAACAATTAAAGGCATAAAAGTGGACTGCATCTTCATAGTGGTCTCCAAACTTCGGTCGGAGATGATTATGGGGTGCAACACACTGTATGACCTAAAGGCACGGATAAACATGGATAGACGCTTTGTGACATTCGAAATAGAAGGGGAAATGGTGTACCAGGACTTTAAAAGTAAAATACAAAAGATAGAGGAAAATGAAGAAGTCCGAAAAATATGCAAGATAACCCAGGAAAAAGAAGATGCATCAACAATAGGGCATCAAAGCAAAAAGGAGGGGTTAATGCGACAGTGCGAGAAGCAGGGGCACTGCCGAATGAATGAAGGAGGAAATGGACAAGAAACAAGTAAAGGGGAAATCTTAAATATAACGAACGAATATCAAAGAAAAATAAAAAATGAAACAGAGGAAAAATTAAACAAAAACAAAAAATTAAAAAACAAAAATGAAAATATAATAAATAAGGAAATAAATTTAAGACCTGAGGGAGTCAAAACAGGAGATAAAGAAACAAAGGACATGGAAAGAAGAGCTGCAGCTGAGATTAAGAGCAAACCAAAATATAAACAAGGTAAGGCCGAAATAGTGCCAAAAAGGGGAAATAATGTGAGTGGAAAAATAATAAATAAGAAAATAAATATAAATAAAAGTATAAACGTCGCGTCGAAACAATTAAAAGGGGGGAACAACGAGGTTAAAATGAATAACCAACAAGTAGCTCGGAAGCCCATAACTAAGACTTTAGATTCTGGAGAGATAACCCAAAGGAAAGAAATTGAAATTAAAGAAAGAAAAAAGAAAAACCCATTTACTAGTTCAAGAGTTCGAAAGTCAATTAAAATGAGAGCCAATCCAAATACGAGAAGAACCTTCATTTCAGTACAAGTCAAAAACAGAAAAATAAAAGGTAGATTTAAGGAGAATAAGGGAAAGTTAAGAAATTGGAAAAGGAGAAAGAAGAAAAAGAAAGATAAAGCTGGACGGATAATAAGAAAATATTTAAAGAATAAAGGATAATAAGGCAAGGTAAATAAAAAATGATCCATCAGTGACATAGGGAGTAACGGTTAAGTAATAAAAATAAAAATGTAAAATAAATCTAAGTAGTAGATTAAAGCAGTAACATAATCCAAATACATAGGACAAATAATATAAAATCAGTATTAAATGTGAAAGAAAAAGCCATATGTTAAATGAACGGGATTCATTGAATTTATTAAAGTAAAGGTTGTGTTAAACAACAATGAATGTGTAAAATAAGGAGTACAATATACAATATTGTATAGTTAATATAAACTTGAAATAAGATTAAATAAAAAAGAATGTGACTAAGGACAGGAGTAATAAATGAGTAAATAGCATTTGAAGTGACTAATGTGACAATGATATATATGAGTGAAAGGGACAGGAGAGTAAATTGTGAACTTTAGTAAAATTAATTAAGTTATGAAGATGAATAGGAATAGTAGATTAATGAAAGGAATATGAAAATTTTAATATAAACTAGTATAAGTGTTAATGTTACTTTTCACAAATATGTTATTAATTATGTTTATCTGTTTCAAGGGAGAGAAGAACCAAAATTTTCATATATTTAAAAAGGGGGGAATTTTGCAGCGGCCAGAATGTCCGATGCAAAGAATCTGGGTAATTGTACAGAATACCAGAATCAAACCTAACCGGGTTAAATAATTGACTAAATTTATATATAAAAATTTTAAAACATTATAATAATAATAATATTAAAACTAGGGTAAATAATAGAAAAATGAAGAAAATTAGAAATAACTTTAGACTTAAAAAACATAAATTATAAGCAATAAGAAAAATTATCACTTCAAAGTGGATAGCCTAAATTATGTAAACAAAAAAAGACGGTAATTGTGTAGTATAACAAACTAGGACTAGATGCCGGCTATTAAAATAATTGTACTTAAAAATAATCAGGAATAAAGAATGTAAATTAAGATGTGAGGAAAGTAAATTAGGCCTAGCTAGGGAAAATAGTATTTATGTAAAAGTAAAGATTAAATGTTAAAGTGTAATAGCCTAAGAAATTAGGTTATAATAGAAGAAGTCATATTTGATTTCGGAAAAATCCGCTTAGGGCATTGATTATAAATCTTGTCACTACGAAACGAAAGCGCTACAGTCGAACTTTGGATTAAGAATGTTAAAAAGTTAATTAAATTAAATGAGAAGAAATAAAGTCAAATATGTTAGTAAATAAAAGGTAAAAATGCAAAGGACACATCAGAATACAGAAACGCCTTTTATAAAAAGGGAAACTAATCTTAGTTCAGAATTTCCGAACAAACAAAGTCAATTGCCATGGCAACGGCTTTCTGATTGGTCAAAAGTTGAAAAATGGATACTGGGACGTGGGAAGTTTGAAATTGGAGAAGACGGGCCTCAAAAAAGCACGCTATCCAAGATCAGAATGCATTAGGCTCTCAAAGCGAGCAGACGTGTTGTTGTACCATGCGATCAAGACAAGAAAAAATGTGCTAAAAACAGAGTAAAAAGTGCTACGATGTGATCAGGGGAAGGAAGATATATATGAGCAAGGGCTCATATATACCCAGAACAAAATTTCGACCACCAAAATGCAAAATTAAAGAAAATAAGAAGATTAAACGAAATTATGGAGAGACGCCTACCTACCAAGACCCTTGAAGCTGTAACAGGACCGACAGATGACAACATTAATGAAGATAAAAAGATGTCTACAGTACAAGGTTATATAATCAATTTAATTATTCTTTTTTAAATAACATTTTACTTCAAATTATATTAACTTAATTTCAAAATTAAATAAGATGGGAATAACCTAAGGGACTGATTAGTCAACTCTCTTAGGTAACCCAAATTTAAGTAATAAAGATTCAAAATTGACTTTCCATTCCCATCGCTGTGGGAATGTATGGATTAAGTATAAAGATGTATATCTTATATGGCTTTTTCTAAGTGAATTTCTAATGAATAACTTCCAAAGAAGTTAATTGTTCAAGGCCTAGCCTAAAGGCATTACATAGTAATATTAAGTGTTTGAAAAAGAATCAGATTTTAAAATATGTTAAATTTAACTCTACTAATCAAAATTATATACAAAATTAATTATGGTAACTTTGATAATTTAAATTATATGTAAAATTAATGATAATAAGAAAATTTAAAAACAGAAGGAGATAATAATGTTTAGTTAAATGGCAAGTTGTATGAAATTTTGAAAAAATAATTAGTCAAGAAAATCCTGTGAAATTAAATAAAAACAATAATAATTAATTTGAACCTTGGAACAAATAAATAAAAATGTATATTTTCCAATTAGCTGTGTTTTCATTCTAGATAAGATAAGTTCACTAGGTATCCAGGTATAGTCTTTAAATCACAAGTGTCTCTCAAAGATTCCACTACCCGAAAAGGAGCTTGAACAGGGCTTATCGGAGGCTAATTGGTTTTATCAAAAATTCAGGGGTTGGTTCCTCTGAGAGGTTTATTCCTTGAGGCACAGGTCTATGAAATTAGGTTCGTAGTCAATGGATAAACCATTACTTTCTTACTGACTTAGCAATTGAGGAAGAGAAATAAACAACGGCAAAGGTTATAAAAAGTAAGTCGGTAAGAGTGGGCATTACGTATAGAGTCTATTATAGGATGTTGCTTGTTGTTCACGAGTAACCATTGCCACATTAAACATGAGATTTCCAACGTTATATTGAAGAGAAACGAAATAAACAAACAAATGAAAGAAGATTACATTTACGAACGTACGGTCAGGTTTTACAGCGCATGAGTAAAGACAATGCCCAAACAGAGCGTTACGCTACATTTCACAAGCTACGAGAAAAAAGTAGAATTTCAGTAGCGCGAATAGAAATAATTACTTCAGTTGTGAATGGTGGATATATTGTGAAGAGGCCTGGCCAGAGAGAAAGAAATATGAGTTAATTTTACCCAACTTGTTCCGACCAGCTTATTTATAACTTAATTATGTTTAATGTAAGACTTTATTTTCTCTCTTTATTTTTCCGTTAAATATACATTGATTTTTAATTTACATAAAACATATGGACATAAAAGATTTACTAAACTTGCAGCTTATTTCATTGCTATAATCCAATGATGTCCATGGGGAAGTGGCTGGCATCATAAATACTTCAAGAAAATTATGTGTCGTTTATTATTTTATTGCGCCTAAACATTGCATCCTTAGAAGGGGTGAAGCCCAACTGATCATATATTGTGTGTTGGAAAGGGTAAACAAGGAACTAAATTATGAAAATTAACAAAAAGTAAAAGAGGAATTGGAGAGGTCATTGTGGTGACGAGAGAAGTGATAAACAGAATAAAAACTCTTGGAAAAAATAGACATATGAGTAAGGAAATAAAGATATCTACAGACAAAGCAGGTGAAAGCCATTTTGCAGAAAACTGAGTTTCTCCTAATAGGTACCCAATGAATTGATGCACTATCGTTTAGTAAACTCCCCTTTCTGATGAAAATCATAATCAATAGATAATTTGAAAATTCACACATAATCTACATGAGACAAAGGTATTGAATGAGGACCATAAACATATATAAGGTAGCATAATAATCGTAATTATTAGGAGGGTAGTCCTAAATGATCTACATGTTACAGTTGAAATCCAACACCTTGGAAATGAGATATATTTTCCTTAATTCCAAGATATTGCAAGCAATATATTATGTATTACATATAAACTTTAATTTAGCCAATTATATTCCTAATTTGAAACACGAATCTATTATTATTATTATTACAACTACTATTAATATTATAATTTCAATATTATTATAGATTTGATTATTATTATTATTATTATTACTATTATTATTACCATCCAAAAAGGTGATGGCTGATGTAGATTTCTCCCAGGTAAATTGAAGTGTGGAGAATTGTGTCAGGCTGTCTAAAAATGCCTCAAGTGTTGAAGCACCCTGTGTCCAAATTAGGAAGATGTCATCTATATATCTGTACCAACATAATGGCTGGTGTGTTTGTGTTTGATCTACATCAGCCATCACCTTTTTGGATGTAGAGGTAACACTCCAGAATGGAAATATCAACTCAGGAATTCACATCAAACCGACGAACCACCTACAATATCTCCATTTCGACAGCAACCAGCCAATAAACATAAAACGATCCATTCCATACAGTCAAGCAATCAGGGGTAAGAGAATCTGTTCGAATGATAGGGAATTGGAAGATTTTAATAGAAAGATATCAACAGCCTTCCAGAGAAGAGGATACCCGAAAAAGCTCATTGAAAACCAAATTCATTCAGCACAATCCTCGGTTCACCATAAACCACAAACAGAACAAAATAAACTGTCTTTAATAACAGACTACCATCCTGGTCTACATAAACTCAACCAGATATTGAGAGATGGCTTCAAAATTCTTCAAGTTTCCGTCCACAACAAAAGTCTTTTCACCGATCCACCGCAAATTTGGTACAAGCAACCTCCCAACTTGAAAAACATCCTAGTACATCCTAAACTACCAGACCCTGATGCAGAGAAACCACACAAACTTCCTCATGGCTCCTTCCAATGCAATAGACCTAGATGCAAGACGTGTCCAATACACCCCTCAGCAAATAGTTTCAACAGCCAAACAACAAAAATGGTCTTCAAAATACAGGGTCATCATAATTGTACATCGAAAAATGTCATATACCAGCTACAATGTAAACTTTGCTCAGCACAGTACATAGGCCTGACCACGGATGGTCTGAATATCAGAATGAATGGCAACAGACATGATGTTAAAATTATGAATATGGATAGACCAACAGCTCAACATGCTGCGAGTCACAACATCACAACTTTTGATGACTGCTATACCACAAAAATAATTAAGTCTGTCCCCCCTGATTGCAATCCCTCAGAACTGAGAAGGTGGGAACTATCATACCAGTGGTATACCAAGTCTAGAGAATCCCCTAACCTCAACATCAGATAAATCCATTCATTTTTTTTTCTCCTAATAGCCTTATCTCTTTTCCCCTGACAGACTTATATAAACTATAATCACTCATATGCTCATGGAAACAATATATATATATCTTTAATCTGTGCATCTGTGACATCTGATTTCTACTCTACACAATCTGTGATTACAACTTATATTTATTTTATTTCATTCTCTCATATTTCTTTCTGTGTTTTCTCTTCGATTGACAAAGACCACTGTGTGGTTGAAATACTACAGTGTGGACTCTTACCAACGTAAGTCTGTCAGTCTCCTAGTCCAAAAAATCTAAATAATCTTTACCAACCAAAACAAACCTAAATATATATATATATATATATATATATATATATGTATATATATATATATAATTTCAATTGTGAATAAAAAAATTGTATTCCTCAACTTAAGTTCAAATCCATTTATTTGGCAGGTAATGGATGATACTTGATGTTATTAGTTTTTTAAATATTAATAAGTAATTAAGTTTATTATTTAATTAATTTTAGTTTTATATGAAAAAAGAAACTTTTTACAAAAAAGGCAAGTTCAGTTCATGTATGTAAAAGTGTCTTAGCTTTGCACCAACTCTGACCATTGGAAGAGATTTCGAATTACTTTAATTCTGTTGATAACCTTATCAGATGCTAGTAAAATATCTGAAACATAGTAAACCTTTTACGGGAATTATATCTCTACTCTGATAAAATTGTACCTATATATCTAGCCAACCATAACATGAGATTCTCATTAAGCGTTCTTATTTAGGTATAGGTATTTTAGGAAATAGGCAAGTTAGTATTGTGGCTTGTGGGAGTCCTGTGCGACGCTGAAATGTAGACGGCTTCGAAGAGGTGCTACAATGTACCGTGGATTTGTAATATAGTCTGGACAATTTAACTATGCACTTGGCCTTGAGAGATCTCACTTTTGGACTCTCTGCGTTGAGTGAGAATAAATATATGACTACAAACATGATAAGGACTTTCAAAACTCTGACTTGCATGAGACGGTCGACATTAGATAAATTCGATGGTAAACTACCTCCGGTATGTAATGACACACAATTTTAAAATATTTTAAAGCATATCGAATGCACAAACTGTTGATGTATAGAACGTTCTGAATATTTAGTATGTTTTTAGAAGTGTTAGTACAAGAGAAATTTTGTGCGATCTCTCAAGGCCAAGAGCACGGTTACGTGGTCCGCATTATATATCGCGGTACATGAATGGATAAAACAAAATGTAGGCAATAACTGAGACAAAAGTAGCCAATCTTTACGTTAAAAAATGTATTGTTTATGCCAGAGTTAGGTAGAACTGCAGCGAGAAGGAACATGAAAGGAAAGCAATACGAGACAGAGAAAGATAGCGTATGACAAACAACGTTGAGATTGATGTTATAACCACGGGCTCTGTACGGACTTGGGAATCAATCACAGATACAATTTGAAAAAAAAGAATATTTATGTTCTCGTCGTAGTGAGGTTCAGTCTGTACTGAAAGATTCGACAACCTAGTCAATAAGGTTTCGTATTGTATCCAGTTAGAAAACAGACCTGACAATCTATTAACAAGACATCTACAGTATGGCCGAAGGTAAAAATTTTAAAAATAAGAAAACGATTGCGAGTTGGACTGGAAAAATAAGTAATATAAACAGAAAGTTTTTAAACTCATTTCGCACTTATGTCCATTAACATAAATATTATTTCAGTTACTTGTTATTAGAAAAATCTATGCATTTAAGCAACTATTCTACCACAACCTTCAAGATAAAATCATCCGTCTTGTGAATTCATATGTTATCACTTATTTTAAGCCTATACATGTTTTATCACTCATTATTAAGTGGGACGAAATTACTATATTGCGTACCTTGCCTTTTTTGTAAAAAGTTTCTTTTTTCATATAAAACTAAAATTAATTAAATAATAAACTTAATTAGTTATTAATATTTAAAAAACTAATAACATCAAGTATCATCCACTACCTGTCAAATAAATGGATTTGAACTTTAATGGATGAATACAAATTTTTTATTCACGATTGAAATTATATATATATATATATATATATATATATATATATATATATATATATATATATATATATATAATGAGAGTGTGAAATAATAGAAGGAATTGAACAAAACGATTTGTTCAATAATTTCCGTATTTATTTCTTTTAGGAATAACTTTTACATTACTAGGTTTAAGAGAGTACTATCCATTAAATAAACATTATTTTTACCTCCATGACTGAAGAAAATCTGTATAGTATTACTGCGTGTTGACAATTCGTACTTTTTATAATGTTTTTAATAATAGTAATAATAATAATAATAATAATAATAATAAAATCTATAATAATATTGGAATTATAATATTAATAGTAGTTGTATTATAATAATAATAAATTGGTGTTTAAAATTAGGAATATAACTGGCTAAATTAAAGTTTATATGTAATAAATAATATATTGCTTGCAATATCTTGGAATTAAGGAAAATATATGTCATTTCCAAGGTGTTGGATTTCAACTGTAACATGTAGATAATGTTACAAGTAGATCATGTTAAGGTAGCAACCTTATATATGTTTATGGTCCTGATTCAATACCTTTGTCTCAGGTAGATTATGTGTGAATTTTCAAATTATGTTTGATTATGATTTTCATCAGAAAGGGGAGTTTACTAAACGATAGTGCAACAATTCATTGCGTACCTATTAGGAGAAACTCAGTTTTCTGCAAAATGGCTTTCACCTGCTTTGTCTGTAGATATCTTTATTTTCTTTACTCATATGCCTATTTTTGCCAAGAGTTTTTATTCTGTTTATCACTTCTCTCGTCACTACAATGACCTCTCCAATTCCTCTTTTACTTATTGTTAATTTTCATAATTTAGTTCCTTGTTTACCCTTTCCAACACAAAATTATATGCCCAATATATGATCAGTCGGGCTTCACCCCTTCTGAGGATGCTCATGTTTAGACGCAATAAAATGATAAACGACACATAATTTTCTTGAAGTATTTATGATGCCAGCCACTTCCCCATGGACATCGTTGGATTATAGCAATGAAATAAGCTGCAAGTTTAGTAAATCTTTTATGTCCATATGTTTTATGTAAATTAAAAATCAATGTATATTTAACGGAAAAATAAAGAGAGAAAATAAAGTCTTACATTAAACATAATTAAGTTATAAATAAGCTGGTCGGAACAAGTTGGGTAAAATTAACTCATATTTCTTTCTCTTTGGCCAGTCCTCTTCACAATATATCCACCATTCTTAACTGAAGTAATTATTTCTATTCGCGCTATTGAAATTCTACTTTTTTCTCGTAGCTTGTGAAATGTAGCGTAACGCTCTGTTTGGGCATTGTTTTTACTCATGCGCTTTAAAACCTGACCGTACGTTCGTAAATGTAATCTTCTTTCATTTGTTTGTTTATTTCGTTTCTCTTCAATATAACGTTGGAAATCTCATGTTTAATGTGGCAATGGTTTCTCGTGCACAACAAGCACCATCCTATAATAGACTCTATACGTAATGCCCACTCATCATTTAGATGTGCGAGGTTATAATCAAACTATTATAGTCAACCTAGTGGTCATTAGCTTTATTTTTCTAACGTTCGAATCTAAATATTTAAATGTCCTTGACACTCACCGTCCTGCGGATAAGTGGAATGGTCATGGACTATGTTACAAAGGTTTGCCATATGCCAAACAAATACAAACAAAACACTTTAACATAAATTTTAGATTTAAATAGTTTTATAAAAAAGTCAGATGAGCAATACAGTGAACGTTTCTGTTTGTAAAGTGATTTAGGCTTTTATCAGGAGGCTTGAGGCAGGAGTTGTTACAGCCTAAATCCTGACGGTTACAATTCCTCTCAGAGCCAACAACGATAGAAGAATAAATTGGCAGAAGAAAAGCTGACTATGTAATATGCCAGTGTGTATAGTGCGTACCCCGTAACCGTGAAGTTGGCCTTGAGAGACTACCACTTCTGAAATTATGTTACTTATTCAACAGCTTTATGAAGGAAACGATCAGCCATTGTAAAATTACAGAAGGCTACGACCAGGAACGCATTTGTACGGAAACTGACGAGACTAGTAGCTTTATAGTTACCATGGGAGTTTGACAGTCCTTGTTAC
>JBAIZL010000004.1:222672421-222684921 GCA_036971475.1 Prosapia bicincta
AGTTCCGCCTTCTGTCACATCACCTTGACTTTAAACCGAAGAGATACGCGTTGAGATAGACGAATACCGTTACAAACTCTGTCACATCACCTTGCATCTTCACCTAAGGGATACTCGTTGACGTAGACGAATACTTTATCGGTTACAAACTCTGTCACATCACCTTGCCTCTTCACCTAAGGGATACTCGTTGACGTAGACGAATACTTTATCGGTTACAAGCTCTGTCACATCACCTTGCCTCTTCATCTAAGGGATACTCATTGACGTAGACGAATACTTTATCGGTTACAAACTCTGTCACATCACCTTGCCTCTTCATCTAAGGGATACTCGTTGACGTAGACGAATACTTTATCGGTTACAAACTCTGTCACATCACCTTGCCTCTTCATCTAAGGGATACTCGTTGACGTAGACGAATACTTTATCGGTTACAAACTCTGTCACATCACCTTGCCTCTTCATCTAAGGGATACTCGTTGACGTAGACGAATACTTTATCGGTTACAAACTCTGTCACATCACCTTGCCTCTTCATCTAAGGGATACTCGTTGACGTAGACGAATACTTTATCGGTTACAAACTCTGTCACATCACCTTGCCTCTTCATCTAAGGGATACTCGTTGACGTAGACGAATACTTTATCGGTTACAAACTCTGTCACATCACCTTGCCTCTTCATCTAAGGGATACTCATTGACGTAGACGAATACTTTATCGGTTACAAACTCTGTCACATCACCTTGCCTCTTCACCTAATGCATACTCGTTGACGTAGATGAATACTTTATCGGTTACAAGCTCTGTCACATCACCTTGCCTCTTCACCTAAGGGATACTCGTTGACGTAGACGAATTCTTTATCGGTTACAAACTCTGTCACATCACCTTGCCTCTTCGCCTAAGGGATACTCGTTGACGTAGACGAATACTTAATCGGTTACAAACTCTGTCACATCACCTTGCCGCTTCATTTAAGGGATACTCGTTGACGTAAACGAATACTTTATCGGTTACAAGCTCTGTCATATCACCTTGCCTCTTCGCCTAAGGGATACTCGTTGACGTAGACGAATACTTTATCGGTTACAAACTCTGTCACCGCACCTTGCCTCTTCATCTAAGGGATACTCGTTGACGTAGACGAATACTTTATCGGTTACAAGCTCTGTCACATCACCTTGCCTCTTCACCTAAGGGATACTCGTTGACGTAGACGAATACTTTATCGGTTACAAACTCTGTCACATCATCTTGCCTCTTCACCCAAGGGATACGCGTTGACGTAGACGAATACTTTATCGGTTACAAGCTCTGTCACATCACCTTGCCTCTTCACCTAAGGGATACTCGTTGACGTAGACGAATACTTTATCGGTTACAAACTCTGTCACATCACCTTGCCTCTTCACCTAAGGGATACTCGTTGACGTAGACGAATACTTTATCGGTTACAAACTCTGTCACCGCACCTTGCCTCTTCATCTAAGGGATACTCGTTGACGTAGACGAATACTTTATCGGTTACAAGCTCTGTCATATCACCTTGCTTACTCACCTAAGGGATACTCGTTGACGTAGACGAATTCTTTATCGGTTACAAGCGTTGTCACATCACCTTGCCTCTTCACCTAAGGGATACTCGTTGACGTAGACGAATACTTTATCGGTTACAAGCTCTGTCACATCACCTTGCCTCTTCACCTAAGGGATACGCGATGACATAGACCAGTCCTGGACAAGTTCCGAATTCTCCCACACCTGAATGCTTTTCCGATTAGCCCATTAGTTCTGCATTCTTTATCTCTTCCATTTACCTCAGCATATTTCATGGATTTTTAGAAATAATCTTGACTGCTGACTCCATTCGATTGTGTATGCTAAAGTCGCACAATATACCTTTTTAGCAGACTTTGAAATAATCTACGTGTTTAGCATATTTATAGCCAAGCTTTATAAATGCACAATTACACGCCCTTCTGCCGTTCCTTTATTCTTCCTCGAAAGGTAGGCTATTTAAAGTTTCATAAGGTTTAATGGATGTTGCAGCGGTTTTAACAACAGACATTGTAAAACTTAGAGCTGTGTTGTTTCTCAATAGACTACATGGAAACTTGTTTGAAGTATTTTCCACTCAATAGAAATTGGTACGTGTTGTTATTAATTAGTTTTATTTACGATAATTAATAAACCAATAGCAAAGGTTAACCTCATTATTCGATTCGTTGCTCAGCTGTTCAACTTTTAAAGTTATAATATAGAATATTGCCGCCTTACCAAATTTTGTTCTCCATAAACATTTGCCGTCACTGTCATCGTAAAATAAATATATTAAAGTGTTCAACAGAAATAGCTCACAGATCAACTGTACACAGATTTATGATACTCCTAATATGTAACCAATTTCATTCTATGTTTGTTCTGAAAATGTTTTTATAATATGTCTTTTATTATTTTTCAAACTGTAAAACAATCTATATTTCTATTATTTCTGTTAAAATATACTACACCCGTCCTCAGACGAGAGATATTCTACAGTGCCTTAGCTGTTTCATTGGGCACGGGGAAGGGGAGAGCCATTCCTCCATCACTCCCTTGGCATTAGTCATTAGGGGTGTGAGATAAGGCTCCTGAGGGTTGGCGAAGTCAACAACAAACTTAGCCCCATTGCTATAACGAGGGTTAGCTTTACTGAAAGGAAAATATGTATTTACTTCTCTGAAACAACACAGAGGGAAATTAAATTTTTTCGTGCGAAAAGAAACTTCCTGTTACACAGAGTTTCAGGAAGCTCAACACACTTACATTTTAATTTCGTAATCTCTCTGATCTGAATAATCGCTTCAATACAGAAACTTCGAATTAACACATTGAATATTATTGTTGCTTTAAAAAATACAGATATTTTGTGGAACAATGGTATTTGGTAAAATATCTCATTAAACTAAAAATAGACCCTACATGAAAATAATAATTGCACGTAAAACTAATTATTACCTAAAATATTTCAAAAGAAAATATTTTTTTAAACTTTTTTTATTTAAATTGAAGCTAGCACACACACACACACACACACATATATATATATATATATATATATACACCACAACCTAATACATTATTGCTTGACTAAATCCATTTGTCTTATTATGAGGTATATTTAATTTTATGGTAATTGTATGTAAGAGGTATTTATTTGTACTGTATGCAAGTATTTACAATAGTATTTCTGAAAATATACAGATGGTGATTTCTTTTGTATTTTTAAGGAACTGAAAATATGGTTAAATATTAGTAGGGATAATATAGAATAACCTGGTAAAGTAAAGAGGGAGATTTTTATCAGCATATATGGAAGGTAACGTACCTGACGGGCCTATTCTCATAACGACGTTATGTAGAACAACCAGGTGAATAAAGGATGAGTTGGTTTTTGTAAACAGCATAGAATTAACGTTATTCTTTATAGAAAAGCAATTGCCTGTCAAGGCCTTTCCGGTTGCAAACACATTTGCATTTTAAATTTATAACCTCTCTGAACTGAATAACTACTCAAAGAGTATTACGTGAAAATTAACATTTCCTGCAAAGCAATAAATCATATGTTGAGCACAAAACTTCTTACGCCGTCACAGCAAAGGAATCTTCTCTGTAGCGGACGCGTCTCGGGTATCTTATGTATCAACAAAGGTTTGTACGCTAGGGAAGTCAGACGATTCCATTCCTCAGCATACTTATATACATTCTAGGGAAAACGTTGAATATTACAATAAAAAGAAAAATTAAACTCGAGTTTGATAAAACGGATTTATAAATATATTAAATTAGCGTAATGAATAAAACAAAGATGGAAGTGTAGTAACACAATCTTTGAAGGAGATATTACAATCCTATTCCCTCAGACCTAATTCGTAACATGCACTTTGTAAAACATTGTTATCAAAATAGAAGCAGCAGTAATAAATTAATATGAATAAAGGGTTATTAACTTTTGTGAATTACGGAAATTAAAATAATATAACAGAGTTAAATTTCTAACTAATAGTACCCAAATTAAGAGGACGAATTGAAAAGTTGTTGAAAGCCGATGGTTAAACAGTTTAACTGTTTATATCACAAGCGCTCGCGTACGTGCCTTCACGTAAACAACACACATGCGTACATTTATCTTAACATTATCAACACAATGTTAATATGTTTAACTCAAGAAGAAAAGGCTGCAAACGACAAGAAACGGATCAATTCCAAAAGAATATTACAGCCATAGTACTTATTTATTTTGGAGGTGGGCAGTGCACTGATCTAAATAAAAATACAGTAATAAATTTTCTGCAAATGTATGAACTCTAAGAAGAATCTTCTCCAGAACGTGAATACGCAATAATAGAAGAGGACAATTCCTTCCGAATACAGATACATTTAGGAACTTGTTCTTTCAATATGTTTAAATGGTTGCAGTAAGAAACAAGAAAAGGAAATGAATGTGGTTCCTAGAGGTAAAGCCAGAATAGAAGGTTTCTATCGATATGCAAAACATATTGATGGATTTTACAAAACATTTATTTGTGAGAGAGGATATAAAACTTGACTCTGTCCTCTGAATGCTGTACGGAATAAAATAACCAAAATGAAAGATTGAAAGTAGTCAAATGTTTCTTTTGCTACAGGATAAACATTACTATATTTACGATATACTTTATAAATAAAAGATTTACTTTACTTTCGAAACTTTTTAGATTTGTAACTGAAATAAAGTCACGCTGATTCTTCGTGATTTATGACCTGTCGATGCTGTCTGCAAATACGGTTACTGAGAAGAATCTTCTGCAGAATGATAATACGTTGTTATAAACTAGGACTCAAATACTCCCCGAACACAGATGCATCAGGAACTTGTTCTCTTCAGTTACCGCCATATTTGCAGTACTAAGAGAATTCGTTCCTAGAGACAAAGAAGATTTCCTAGAAGAAGATCTTCCTAGAGCCAGATGATTAAGTACATGTACCGATGTATTGAAAACATTTTGATGGATTTTTTGAAATGTTTATTTGTGAAGAAATGTATGAAAAGGAAATAAAAACACAAAACCTAACATCCGGCTTGAATGTGATGCGAAATAAAATAACAAAAATAAAGATCGAAACCAATAAAATGTTTCATTTTGTTTCGGATTAACATTCATATATTTACGATACATTTTATGAAATAAAAGCATTTCCTTTACTTCCGAAACTTTTTAGATTTCCAAGCCCCAATGCTTCGACGTGATTTATGACCTGTCGATGCTTTCTGCAAGTAAATGTATCAAATATAAGCACTTCCATTCTACATGACAGATGCTGACAGTTGCTTTTTCCTTTTACAACTTCTGTCTCGATTTATTTTGCTCAAAGCAAGACTGATGGCGTAAGCCTTGATATTATTTATAAGTGTCTAAATTAAAGCGCAGATAGAATCCACCCTTTGTTCACCTCCTTTATTATTACTTCACAACGGGGGAGTTGTCAACACAGAAACACTTGGAACTGTTTGTTACATTAAATTATTTTCATTTGTAACTAATTAGTTACTACATCAAATATCATAAATAAATAAATCAGCTATTTTCTTATCTGTAAAATAATCGATGAGGGTTGTAAATTAAAGGAATAACACTGTATGCAGTATATATGCTATTCATTATACAGCCTTGTTGATTTTTTAAATTTGAATCCAAACAAAAACGTCAATTCAACAAACAACTTACCACTCTATAATTGTAATAATACAATAATATAATTGGTTATAAATTTGAAAATAATAACTATAAAAACATTGGAAAAATGCTATAAATAAAATAAACTTTATTGGTACAAATAAATGCTGAAACAAAAAGGAAATTTAGAACGTAAATATTTATGTCTCAGTAGACATAATTTAAAAGCATAATCTACTGAAGGGCACATCTTGGTATTATTATAACTTGAGAGAGTGGTTGTTTTGCTTAGAACATCAATTTAACACATAAGAGAGTGGTTGTTTTGCTTAGAACATCAATTTACACATAAGAGAGTGGTTGTTTTGCTTAGAACATCAATTTACACATAAGAGAGTGGTTGTTTTGCTTAGAACATCAACTTACACATAAGAGAGTGGTTGTTTTGCTTAGAACTTTACACATAAGAGAGTAGTTGTTTTGCTTAGAACATCAATTTAACACATAAGAGAGCGGTTGTTTTGCTTAGAACATCAATTTAACACATAAGAGAGTGGTTGTTTTACTTAGAAGATCAAATTAACACATAAGAGAGTGGTTGTTTTACTTAGAAGATCAAATTAACCCATAAGAGAGGTGTTGTTTTGCTTAGAACATCAATTTAACACATAAGAGAGTGGCTGTTTTGCTTAGAACATCAATTTACACATAAGAGAGTGGTTGTTTTGCTTAGAACATTAATTTACACATAAGAGAGTAGTTGTTTTGCTTAGAACATCAATTTAACACATAAGAGAGCGGTTGTTTTGCTTAGAACATCAATTTACACATAAGAGAGTGGTTGTTTTGCTTAGAACATCAATTTACACATAAGAGAGTGTTTGTTTTGCTTAGAACATTAATTTACACATAAGAGAGTAGTTGTTTTGCTTAGAACATCAATTTAACACATAAGAGAGCGGTTGTTTTGCTTAGAACATCAATTTAACACATAAGAGAGCGGTTGTTTTGCTTAGAACATCAATTTAACACATAAGAGAGTGGTTGTTTTACTTAGAAGATCAAATTAACCCATAAGAGAGGTGTTGTTTTGCTTAGAACATCAATTTAACACATAAGAGAGTGGCTGTTTTGCTTAGAACATCAATTTAACACATAAAATGTTAAATGTTATTATATGTAATGTGTTTAGGGTTATTGACAGATTACAGACCAATTCATGCTAATAGAAATACACCCTACGTTTCAATTTTCTAACAGAAAATCCTTTTCGAGGACTAAACGTTTATTAATCCAATACTAAGCCATAATTTATAGTTTTTACAATCATAAACAATACTTTTAGTATCATTAAAATCATGTTTTACATTATTATTATTATATATTAAAAAATAAATCTTGAAATATTAAAATAAATTTTGAAAAGATCGAAACCTATAGTGTATTTGTATTAACTTGAATTGGTCTGTGATCTGACATTAACCATAATCACTTGTATTAGTTATTAACAAACATTAAATAAAGTTTTTGTAATATATTTGTAATGCGTAGGCCAACTCATAACATTTAGTAATAATTTATTGATATAACTGGCCAATAATTTGGTGTGAATAGTATTTAAGATATTTCTAAAATGATGTAAAAAACAAGCTAAATTGGTGCAAATTAATACTGAATAAAAATAAATTAGACGTAATATTTTAATGACGTTTCACATTTCACCCATTTTAAATGAATACTCTACTCAGGGTATATCTTTGTATTATAATAAAATAAAAGAGATGTTTGGTTTCCTTCTTAATGAACAAGTTTTTTTTAGAGAATGTACTTAAGCTGAAGTTCAAACTAATGAGGTTCTATCCTTATATAAAGAAAAGCAATTCCATCAATATTCAGAAAAGCCAAAGTCGTGAAACTTTGCTTGGGCAAAGAGCGTATGTTTCAGCAAAGGGTTGGTTTTATGGGTTCTTATTTTTAAACATTTTGTAACTAGTGGTAATGAAGAAGGCAATCATAAGCTTGTAAAATAACTTTTCACAAACCCAGGCCGTTTTATATGCACTTTATGTTTCAGTGTACTTTCTAAAGCATTCATAATTTGAAGTAAGCACGTAAACCTTATATAAATTCAGAAAATAATGAATTTGTTATTACCTTATAATACTTTTATTTGCTGCTTAATACTTTTGGCTTAGGTACGCCCGTAGGGCCAGACCTAGTGGTCTATTGGTATATTGAAGCCTGATTGGAAAGCTTCTGTTACACATCTACCTTGCTTTCTGGTAACTTTAGTCATCGAGCTCTTTGCACTTGGTCACGCTTTTCATGAAGCTCATAGATGTCGTAACTAACAAGATATTAGCAGATTTCTTTCTCTTTTGCTTCTTCATACTAACTAAAGTAAAGCGCTGTACATTATGTTTCCTGTAGCTGAGAGGAGTCCAATCTAGAAGCTTGCTTTGTGAGGGTGGTTGAATAATATCAGGGTTGTCCCAGTGACCAACATCAACTTGATACTCCAGTACTTCAGATGATGAGCAGTTGATGTTGCTTTGGCACCAGGTACAATGGCTTAGTGCGCTTACTCTGTGCACTGACCGCTCGTGAGCCAGACGTAATTTTGTAACTCTCTACTGTTGCTATAGACGCTAGAAGTGATTTACTACTGCAGCTGATGATGTGCATTTATTGTGCCTTTGGAACCAGGTCCAAGCAAAATAACCAGGTATGCTCAAGTCTACGCACTGACATCCTGTAAGCCCGATGTAGAACGGTAGGATTCTTGTGTTTCAGTAGCCGCTCGACGCTCAAGTTGACGCACTGACATCCTGTGCGCCAGCGTAGAGCTGTAGGGCTCTTTTGTTGCTGGAAACGCTCAACGTTCAAGTTGGTGCACTGACACCCTGTGAGCCAGCCATAGAGCTGTAGGGTTCTTGTGTTGCTGGAAACGCTCAACGCTCAAGTTGGTGCACTGCCACGCTGAGAGCCAGCCATAGAGCTGTAGGGTTCTTGTGTTGCTGGAAACGCTCAACGCTCACGTTGGTGCACTGCCATGCTGAGAGCCAGCCATAGAGCTGTAGGGTTCTTTTTTTCCAGGAGCCGCTCGACGCTCAAGTTGGTGTACTGACACCCTGTGAGCCAGCCATAGAGTTGTAGGGTTCTTGTGTTGCTGGAAACGCTCAACGCTCAAGTTGGTGCACTGCCACGCTGAGAGCCAGCCATAGAGCTGTAGGGTTCTTGTGTTGCTGGAGACGCTCAACGCTCACTGGTGCACTGCCATGCTGAGAGCCAGCCATAGAGCTGTAGGGTTCTTGTTTTCCAGGAGCCACTCGACGCTCAAGTTGGTGTACTGACACCCTGTGAGCCAGCCGTAGAGCTGTAGGGTTCTTGTGTTGCTGGAAACGCTCAACGCTCAAGTTGTCGCACTGGAATCTTGTGTCAGCCGTAAATCTGTAGGGTTCTTGTGTTGTTGGAGCCGTTCGACGCTCAAGTTGGCGAACTGGCACGCTATGTCAGCCGTGAAGCTGTAGGGTTCTTGTGTTGTTGGAGACGCTCAACGCTCAAGCTGGCCAACTGGCACCCTGTGTCAGCCGTAAAGTTGTAGGGTTCTTGAGTTTTTGGAGTCACTCGATGTTCAAGTTGGCGAACTGGCCCCCTGTGTTAGGCATAGAGCTGTACGGTTCTAGTTATGCTGGAGCCGCTCAACGCTCAAGTTGGCGCACTGACACACTTTGAGCCCGATTGTGAGCTATATGGCTCTTGTGTCCCTGAAGCCGCTCGACGCTCAAGTTGGCGAACTGGCACTCTGTGAGCCAGCCGTACAGCTGTAGGGTTCTTGGGTTCCAGGACCCGCTCGACGCTAAAGTTGGCGAACTGGCACCCTGTGTCAGCCATAGTGCTGTAGGGTTCTTGTGTCGCTGGAGCCGTTCGACGCTCAAGTTGGCCAACTGGCACCCTGTGTTAGCCGTAAAGCTGTAGGGTTCTTGTGTTGTTGGAGTCGTTTGATGCTCAAGTTGGCGAACTGGCACCCTGTGCGGCCTCTACTGTCACGCACTTTGTCTGAGGTCTCTATGTATGGCAATGTTTCGGTCCTACCATTCAGCTGTCACTGTGGTTCTCACACTTTATTTCAGAAGTGCCCGATAACTTACAGATTGTTGTGTTGGTGCATCGGCAGTCCGTACAGACTTTTATCCAATTTACTGTAGGTGCTCAACTCAGAATACCGATCTAAACAGTGCAATAAACTTACAGATTGTTGTGTTGGTGCATCGGTAGTCCATACAGACTTTTATCCAATTTACTGTAGGTGCTCAACTCAGAATACCGATCTAAACAGTGCAATAAACTTACAGATTGTTGTGTTGGTGCATCGGTAGTCCGTACAGACTTTTATCCAATTTACTGTAGGTGCTCAACTCAGAATACCGATCTAAACATTGCAATAAACTTACAGATGGTTGTGTTGGTGCATCGGCAGTCCGTACAGACTTTTATCCAATTTACTGTAGGTGCTCAACTCAGAATACCGATCTAAACAATGCAATAAACTTACAGATTGTTGTGTTGGTGCATCGGTAGTCCGTACAGACTTTTATCCAATTTACTGTAGGTGCTCAACTCAGAATACCGATCTAAACAGTGCAATAAACAAAACGTAAAACAAATTTGCAAGAGCAATAATAGAACAAATGACTTTCCAACAGACAAAAAAAAGACATTTAAACGGATAAACTGGGAAACGTTTACCCTTTCTTTAACTGAGATTAATTGTAGTGAATTATTCCTAGCTTATCCCTACGCCCCACCCGCGTTCGGTTCAGCTGCCCGACATTTTGTTCATAAATTACAATTTTCATCCAAAACCCTCCAATTACAATTCAATTAACTAAATTGCCTCCCTTTGAAACGCCCCAACCTCGCGTTGCACGAAATCTGTTTTTAATATCTTCTAATGTAATTCGGCTCTTCTCCAGTCGAGCTAATATGCACTTAATTCGAGTCGTTTGTTCTTAATACTTCATCGTTTCGTTTCCCATTACCCTTTCTTCGGTTATTGTAGAGTGTGTCGTGAACGGAAGGTCTTTACTGTTAATCTGAGTATATTTGTATTCTACTTCTGTCGTCATCGTATACACATTTTGTGGACGCGTTTCAGAGTATTTTCATCTCCATGGGGAAGGAGAAACTATTACTTTTTATATATTTTAAATATAATGATCGAATAACTACTTTTTAAAAGTTGTAACAATGAAACCTGTACAGTCATTTTATAATGTAATACTAATTTTTGTTTCTCCAATGGCATACTATTATTTGAAAGCAGATTTTAGTTATAATAATAATGGAAATACTCAACAAACAAGACCTAAATCAAGAGATAAATATCGACGCGAATCACAAGCACAAAAATACTTGTCTGTTGTGCGGCTAAGTAAAATGTTCATTTATTCCATAATATAATTGTTTAGCTTTATAATTTTATTTCAGGTTTTCTCGAATATGTTGTTACAGTAAAATAAGTCTGAAATATTGTACTACTCAATAAAAAAACATAAAAATATTTTATTTGTAATAAAGAGACAAACTACTTTACAAAATATTTTCAGTTTGAAGATTTCAGAATAAAAAAAACTCATTATTGAACATAACTTAAGTTTTCCAATTAAATTTGTAGAAATGGATATTTAAAGGATAATTTCTACCGTTCATGTGTTAACCGTTTATTAATTAAAATTCAACTTAGTTAACATTAAAATACATTTTCTTTATTATTATCTAAAACGTACCTGGTTGTGCACATTACTTGTAAAAAACTATAACACATATCGTTGAATATTGCACATGACTTTTGCACTTTAATCACTACGCACAGCTCTTGCAATTAGCTCTCTTAAACAACAACAAAAAATACAAATTTTTATCGCTTCTGACTTCTTCTTTAGTTGTATTTGAATTTGGTACCGGCCTTGACATCTTAAGTTTTGAATACTGGAAGCTTATACATTTCTAGGTTATGTCCGAAAGTGCCATCACGTCCGTCACGTTGAAAGACTTTTGAGAAGTAGGGTCGTTGCAAGGACGCGCTAACTGAATTTCCCACCCTTACCTATTATTTTGAATTTTTTGATTGATGCTTCGGATCAGGCAATATCAGACCATGTTTACGTCACATGGCGTGATGTGCTTATTACCCTAAGTTAATAACTCGTACGATATTTTTCTATTTCGCCCGCTAGGAGCGCTTACTACCTACGCTAGCTTCACAATGTGCACCAAGAAAACAAAAATTTTCTTTTATATTGGGACGATATAATTATTAAATAAAAAATTAAATATATAAAAGAATTTATATGTAACACCTTATTTTTAGGAGTGTTACACCATTGATATGAGTAGAAATGAATTAATTCTTGTATTTTACGAATGTTTTATACATTTGTTTACTGTTTCCTTTTAATGCCCTTTCAATCTCTAGTTGTTTCTAATACAATTTTGAAATTATCACATTTGCTTGTGAGCACAGGTTAATGGATAAATAATAACAAACAACTCACATTCAATAATTTGTTCTTCAATCGCGTTTCAGTGTCCAGGTTTTCATCATCAGTGAGATGGCTACACCTGATATAATATATAAACTATAATTTACTACAGTTATATTTTAAATGTTTTAAGATAAACTATGATATATTTCAGAGTAAGAAACGTTGTCATTAGTTTGGGTGGTTAGTTATTTCTCTCAGATACAAACGGAAATAAATGATGTAAACTTGGTAGGCCTAATAGAAGTTTAGTT
>JBAIZL010000004.1:222692421-222782421 GCA_036971475.1 Prosapia bicincta
TGACGGATAGGAAATATTGTGAATACATATTGGATGAGTATGACGACATAAAAGCCTTAGGTTTGCGTTTTGTTACATTTGTATTTAGGACCTTCACATAGCTACCAAGCAAGTCCAATAGGTTATTGTTGTGTTATGCTATCCTTCTTGTTGAACTCTACCACCTGTGACGGATAGGAAATATTGTGAATACATATTGGATGAGTATGACGACATAAAAGCCTTAGGTTTGCGTTTTGTTACATTTGTATTTAGGACCTTTACATAGCTACCAAGCAAGTCCAATAGGTTATTGTTGTGTTATGCTATCCGTCTTGTTGAACTCTACCACCTGTGACTTATAGGAAATATTGTGAATACATATTGGATGAGTATGACGACATAAAAGCCTTAGGTTTGAGTTTTGTTACATTTGTATTTAGGACCTTTACATAGCTACCAAGCAAGTCCAATAGGTTATTGTTGTGTTATGCTATCCGTCTTGTTGAACTCTACCACCTGTGACGGGTAGGAAATATTGTGAATACATATTGGATGAGTATGACGACATAAAAGCCTTAGGTTTGCGTTTTGCTACATTTGTATTTAGGACCTTCACATAGCTATCAAGCAAATCCAATAGGTTATTGTTGTGTTATGCTATCCGTCTTGTTGAACTCTACCACCTGTGACGGGTAGGAAATATTGTGAATACATATTGGATGAGTATGACGACATAAAAGCCTTAGGTTTGCGTTTTGCTACATTTGTATTTAAGACCTTTACATAGCTACCAAGCAAGTCCAATAGATTATTGTTGTGTTATGCTATCCGTCTTGTTGAACTCTACCACCTGTGACAGATAGGAAATATTGTGAATACATATTGGATGAGTATGACGACATAAAAGCCTTAGGTTTGCGTTTTGTTACATTTGTATTTAGGACCTTTATATAGCTATCAAGCAAGTCCAATAGGTTATTGTTTTGTTATGCTATCCGTCTTGTTGAACTCTACCACCTGTGACTTATAGGAAATATTGTGAATACATATTGGATGAGTATGACGACATAAAAGCCTTAGGTTTGCGTTTTGTTACATTTGTATTTAGGACCTTTATATAGCTACCAAGCAAGTCCAATAGGTTATTGTTGTGTTATGCTATCCGTCTTGTTGAACTCTACCACCTGTGACTTATAGGAAATATTGTGAATACATATTGGATGAGTATGACGACATAAAAGCCTTAGGTTTGCGTTTTGTTACATTTGTATTTAGGACCTTTATATAGCTACCAAGCAAGTCCAATAGGTTATTGTTGTGTTATGCTATCCGTCTTGTTGAACTCTACCACCTGTGACTTATAGGAAATATTGTGAATACATATTGGATGAGTATGACGACATAAAAGCCTTAGGTTTGCGTTTTGTTACATTTGTATTTAGGACCTTTATATAGCTACCAAGCAAGTCCAATAGGTTATTGTTGTGTTATGCTATCCGTCTTGTTGAACTCTACCACCTGTGACTTATAGGAAATATTGTGAATACATATTGGATGAGTATGACGACATAAAAGCCTTAGGTTTGCGTTTTGTTACATTTGTATTTAGGACCTTTATATAGCTACCAAGCAAGTCCAATAGGTTATTGTTGTGTTATGCTATCCGTCTTGTTGAACTCTACCACCTGTGACTTATAGGAAATATTGTGAATACATATTGGATGAGTATGACGACATAAAAGCCTTAGGTTTGCGTTTTGTTACATTTGTATTTAGGACCTTTATATAGCTACCAAGCAAGTCCAATAGGTTATTGTTGTGTTATGCTATCCGTCTTGTTGAACTCTACCACCTGTGACAGATAGGAAATATTGTGAATACATATTGGATGAGTATGACGACATAAAAGCCTTAGGTTTGTAGTATGGTTGGGTAATCTCTCATACGTATAACGTCTATGGTTGCAGTAGTCTATCTAGTATGTAATGGCGTAAAGGTTTTGTAAGCTACACGAAAACATGGAAACTAATAGGGGAAGGTATGTACAAAACAAGTAAAAGACACAAACCTTGAAATTTAGAAGAGAAATTATGACTAACGTAGATATTTAGATAAGGGTTTCTTTAATCTAGCCCTTATTAAAGTCCTTTTAATAGCTCACACCTTCCTGATATATATCTTGTATAAATTTTCAAATCTTGTTGCTGTTCACGACGAGCTGGTTGTTAATCACTTATTACACTTTTGCTATTACTCGCGATTAGACTTAAAAAGTCTGGTCGCAAGTAATAGCAAAAGTGTAATAAGTAATATTTTTTAAAATATATTATTCACAATTTAAAACATTATTACTGTTTACATTTGTTTGAAACCAGTGTTTTTCGACCTTTATCTTCATGGCGCGCTCCCCTTAGCAAGAACAAATATTTCGTGATCCCTTCTACTAAGAAGCGCGCTCTGTGAGAAATGGGTTCACGAAAAATACAAACCTGTGGCCATTACTATAAACGAAAACAGCTTTGATTTATCTCCTTCAACTCACTTTTATGTTGGAGAAGTGGATCCGGAGATAAACATTAAGCCATATACTAGGAATGAAAATTGTCTTGTAGGATTTGGAAAAAATAATTGTGTCATTATTTCTCTGCACAAGAACTTCAGAAAATACTTGGAAAAGACGGATAATAAATATATTAAATCCAGCTACAGTCGAGGCAAATTTGGACACCGACCTAAAAGGAAATCCGTTGGCATTATCTGCTGATGGAATGTTACATTTTGAATCCAAGTCTGTCACTTTGGATACCTTTTGGTTAAACACAAAAATAGAATCCACAATAACCACAGACGTTTTGTATTATATATTCCATTTTCCACTTCCTGTGCGAGATTTCTTTTATTGTCTAACAATTTCATTATTTAGCAACTGCATTAAATAATAAATAAGTTATTTTGTTCTACACTAATTTTATTTTAAAAGTAAATGCTACTAACTACCTCCTTATGAAGACATCGCTGCACTTATAGTTGAGAAACACTGGTTTAAACTTTGTCTGGTATGTTCTCCCATTTATAACATTTGTGTTGTTTATTTATTGGTCATTACCTCGTGCAGTGTGATTTTTATTACTTTGGTTAGTAAACTTATTGTGCAATTATATTTGAGATTTGTACCACTTGTTTATCTTGAGGTGTTGTCTATAAATAGAATTGTAAAACCGCATTATTCGTTTCTTTTGAATCAAACCTTTATTTACTCGGGAGTTTTAGCGACTCTCTTGGTCAATAAAACATTGAACCAACATGATACTTTATGCCGAAACGGTCGTGTCAATAAAAAAACTTTCAAATGGTAATATTGAATTTAGTTTACTTACTGTAACAAACTTACTGACTTGTTCAAAATAATTCCAGCATGAAATGAAAGTGAAAAAGACAAATGATAACGGAAACCTCTAGTGGCAAGAAGGGTCACTAATGGTTAGACGTCACTTCAGGGCGTTAATTTGTCGCTGAGCGTTTCAACGATCAGGGCTAGGAGTCCATTAAACTTAGCTCATTAAATGAAAGCCGTCGCTGAATTTCGATCGATATTAAAATAAGCCTTGAATTAATGTCCCCGTTCCGTAGTTTATTACAGAGGAGTAATAAAACTTTATGTGCCAGCTTTATTGTGCCAATAATCTCTAGTGTCTGTTTAGGCCTCGATCGTATAGAGGAGATTAATAAATCGTTCGCGGAAAGTGTTTCACAGAATAATTTTGTTCTTTTCAAACCATAAAAGATCAATGGCACTACTAAGATCTGTCTCTCATCCGATACCAGGTATTCATGTAGGGAATAAACTGACCCATACAAACAACAAAGCTCAAATTATTATTTTTATTTATTTGATTCCACCTTCACGTCAGTTAATAGTTTTTAACAAGCAAGTAATATAAAGCAAATTTCAAGACGATTCCTACTTAGGTCAATAAAGAAATATTCTATTTTAGTTACTTTTTAATTAATCATTATATTTAATATAAGTATGTATATATATTTGAGAGAATCACGATAGTAATTGGCAAAATAGAAAGCAAAATTAATTATTAAAATTAAATTAATAAGTAATATTTGGAAAAACTGTATTAACATCAAGCGTCATAGATTATATTTTTTTTTAAAATTAAAAAGATGGATTTTAGTAGATGAAGAAAAAATATTTCAATAACGATTGTAAATTTGAACGATATACATACATACATAAACACACACACACACACACACACAGACACACACACACAGACACACACACACACACACACACTGAAACGGTACTTCACCTCCTCTCACAACCTCAACCTGCTACCTGTCAAAAGTTGCCTACCACCTAGCTACATGAGCAAGTATTTAAAATCCCCTCTAATAAGTATACCCTAGGAACGTTGTCTATAAAGTGTATTTAAAGTCATGGTAAAGTCAGTGATCTGTCATATGGGCTAATTTATGTCAGCTGAAAACACATAAAATCTATCACATCATAAATTTGCCTTAACATGCTTTGAAGACATCTCTCCACCATGCTCCTGCTTTAGTGAGGTCCGTGCAAGATAGAGTCTTACCATATCCTCCTGAAAGAGGTCCTGTATTTCATATGGTAAAACCTGAAAGTGAGTGTGAAGTCCTGGGCTTTAAAGCAAAACCAACTAGTCTTTAAGCTAGCTCATAATTTATAATTTAATTTAATTAATTTCTCTGGATGGGTTGCTCGATTCTCTTTAGGTTGCACAGTGATTTCTGGCTACTTATTATTAAATAAATATGACTTACTCTAATAGGCTGGATTTTAATAATTGTATTGATTTTAAATATTTACTAATTGGGAAATAATTAAATTTATTATTTTTGTACACAGGATTAATTCAGTAAAAAATTACTGTTTTGACTGTTGTTGGAAACTGAATTTAATAATAACGAAATTTATAACTGAAATAAATTGAATATATTCTTTGAAATGGTACTATCTTAAAGTCCTTAGCTAACAAAACATGAATTAAATTTTCCTTAAATAAACTAAAATTACTTTGATATTTATTGCAGGGAGGTTGGCTAAGTTTATATCAATTATTATAAATTTCAAATTTAATTTATGATCTTATTTTGTGCCAGTAGTTAAATGACATTCAATAAATTTACAAATTGTATTATTTAAACCAAATTTGTTACTAATTCTACTATATATATATATATATATATATATATTGAAATATTTTAATTAAAACTAATTTTCAAAATTTATCACTCATTCAGCATTTCCTTAGATATTATGAATGAATTTATTTTATAAATATGCCTAATATTCTTTTTATCTTTTTCCATAATCTTTACTATTTCTCTATTTGCAAACATTTAAACATTTTTACATAACCATTTTTATAACTAAATAGTTTTGTAATTTTCAATTTTTTAATTTATTTTTCAAGGAAATAAAGCCATTATTTATATTTTTACAATTTAAAGCATTTATTTGAATCTTTGTAACGTATTTCAAGATCAAATGTTATTTAATTACTAAATTTGTATACAAATCATGACTTGCCCAAATTTCGCACTTTCCTTGATACTTTCCTAGGTCCTAGGAGATGTCTTTATGCTTCCAGACTGGTAGTTCTTCTCGTCTGGAATTCGGTTCATCCAGGAAGCAAGAACGGACAAATTCGGCGGAGCCAGTTTCTTGACAAATGAAACTTGTAACCGTGATTCCTCATATTTCGCTGTCTAGTATTCACTAGACATAAATTAACAAATTCTACATTATTCCCGCACTCCGCGGCCTCGAGTTTACGCTCTAGAATTTCATTTTGGTATTTTTTCTAATTTAACAGATACTGTGACCATTCCGGTTTGTGGCCTAATTACGAGATAGCGCCTAAACGCTCAGCGACGGTTATCGTCTCTTTTCCCCACCCTCGGTTTACTTGTCTGATTTGGATTTTGCCGTTTTTTCTTGTCTTAAAACTATTTAATATATTGCAAAACCCTGATTTTTACGTAGCACACAAAACACTCCCGAAGTCATGATTTTTGTACAATTACAGTTTATTTTAGAATTATACACTTAATGATCAATGGCTTGGAAAATTTAGTTAAATTATATACTATAAATTGAGATTATTTCAATTTTTTATTGAATTGTCACGGGACATTTCAGCCCGTACGAACACACACACACACGCATATATATATATATATATATATATATATATATATATATATATATATATATACATATGTAGATGTGTGTGTGTGTGTGTGTGTGTGTGTGTGTGTGTGTGTGTGTGTGTGTGTAGGAGGATTGTGAATAGGGGGACACTTGAATTGAAAGTATTAGAAATTGGATGAAAAACAATTGAACATATGTTAATATGTAGTACTTAGATAGTTAGTAGCACTTACATTTCAGTTACCTACTCAGTTACGGTCTAAGTTGACAATGGCACACATTTTTCGAAACGGTTGTCTCCAATATTTAAAAAGGTAAGTGCTACAATATGCAATTGTAATATTCTAATATATCTTCAATTCTTGAATTTTGTAGGCCATTACGTTTGGTGAATCTTATTAATTATTTAAACAATAGTTTATGACTAACCGAACTTTTTTGCTTTAGTGTTGCTGTTTATGTTTATTTTTGCGTATGTAGGTGTTAAGTTGTGAGTTAGGCATAATTTATTATTAATAAAGTTCGGATAGTCATAAACTATTGTTTAAGTGATTAATATTTTCAATTGTTTCTAATAGATATTTTTATTTCACAATTTCAAGTTATACATCCTTAATCATAGGTTTTAATAGCTAGACTGCTTTGTGACGTTTCACTTGAAAGCAATAATATAAATCGTTTTACGTATGTATCTGAACATGGGAGATTTGTTTCTGTGTCTTAAGAGAAATATAATCAGTGTGCTCGTGGTATTACAATGCAGAAAACAGTTTACAAGTATGTGTAAAAGGGTTAATCATATGCATTTATCTGTTTTCGTTGTGTCTGGAGGTAGTGTATTATTTAATTTTGTATGGAACTTGGATTACACAAGTAGCATCGGTCTGCCTCTTTTTATATACTGTGAATGTAATATCTGTGAGGGTTTTAAAATGTTAACGCCTACAACAAGTTTATTAGTTGTGAGTAAACTAGAGCTTATGTGCAGTAAATGAAATTTTAAAAAGATGAAATTTAATTGGAGAAGTAAAAATACATTTAAATAGACAAAGAAGACAATGATATAGGAAGGGAAAAAAAACATTTTCTCTCAAGAAAATATGAATTTCGATTTAGGCCTTTACCAACACATATTTGATGTAAGATTTTATACTTTTGATTCGAGTAAGCTGGAACAGGAAATTGTTTATTGAACCTTAGTTAAAAAGTCAATGTTAAAGCTTGTTTTTGTTTCTCCAGGAGTGGGATCGTGAGTTACTTTGATTGACCATCAGATTTGGAGGTGCCAGCTTTCTCATGAAATTCTACCTCTAAAGGAGTCTAGGTGATTTTAGAGCAGTTAATTACCGTTGAAACGCTCTTTTGCTACGAAGGAAGATAGCCTCACTTCAGGTAACAACCAGATTTTCAAAACTTACCTTTACGCATTAAAAATGACTCTTTACCTTTGTAAAGTGTACGTGTAAAGTTTGCAGGTCTACATACCTAGAGTTGTAGAGGTACAGCTACAAACAGATTGCCGAAAAGGAAAACCAAACTCACCATTTAAACGTTCGATGTATTTCGGGCATTGACTAAGTGAACCTTAGCTATTTCAAACTTTGCAATCACAGAAAAACCTATATCGGAGTGAATGTGCAGAATAAATGTGTGATTTTCCACTATAAGTGTGCAGAGCTCTGGAGAAGGCTAGGTCCAACGACTCCCAAAAGGAATCTCTACAATTACGACTTACTTCTTGGATACACCTTTGTTGTTTTCGTAACCATGTAGTTTTAGATAATATCAAAATTCCGGACGATAGCGGCCGATAGCTCCGGCACCTTTTGACTGAAGAGACCAACTCTCAGATAGTCTTCAAGATACACCTTTTGTTATTATATTAAGAGAAGAAAGACCCAAACGCTTGGTTTATTATTGCTAGCCAGTGTGTAATGACCAGATGATATAAATGTATCAGGGTCCAAGGTCTAACATAAATTCTAGTGGCGTCTCTTTCAGACTACTAATGCTTATTTATTATACTGATCGAAAAAACTTAGCTGTTTTTTACTTTTACAAGTTGGTAATTTTGGAAAGTTAGACAAATTAGTGTTTTGAAACATATTAAGTAATACACTTCTAAAATATTCTCGCAGTGAGTCAAAATGACCTTAGTAATCAAACACAACCAGCTAAGAAAGGTTGCAATTTTCTTCTTTAAGCCACACACTTTGGGTAGAATCACAAGTTGCATAAGAATAGAGTTATATTTTTGTCCATGTTTTCACTCATGGAATTGAAAATTCACAATTTCAAAATTAAAATTCAGAATTTGAACACCTCCTTTCCACTCCTATTACAAAATTCATAAATCATCATCTAATAGATATACTCTAATCACATCATCATCTACGTGAACCTCTACGTCATCATCTACGGCATCATTTACGACATCATCTACGTCTTCATCTACATCAAGAAAACTAATTTATTTAAATCTTAAATGATCCATAAGTATTTACCTACATCTCCTAATTAGAAGACTGTGGGCGGGCACAAACGTTTAACACTAGATAAGACATTAGTAAGATATTAATCGTTAATTTTAAAGTTTATTATATTTATTGGGATTTAATCTATACCATCTATACTATTATATACAAATTTAATGGTGTCTGTCTGTGTGTGTTATTCATTTACGTAAAAACTAGTGGATTCATTGAGCTGTTATTTTACATCGACATTCTTAGGGTCCCTGGTTAACAAGTAGGCCTATTTCTAATTAGAAATTCTATCAGGGCTCCTACACACTGGTCTTGAAAACCCCTTAACACTCAACTGTCTATACTCCATTATGTGTACTTGGCGTAATCAGCTGATAGTAAATGTGTTAGTAATCACCTGTAAAGTTATTTTTAAACATAATTAAACAGGTGATAGTAATTGCTTGCTGTTATATTTTACAAATGCCAGGTTACGAGCAGAATCTTTTCCTTTCATTGGTTTTTCAAGCCAATTATCGGTATGTTTATAGTTTAATATATTTATTGCAATTTAATTTCAGTATAATTAATTAAAAGTCAAATAGAAATTCAAATTAAATCAATAGAAATATATTCGTCAACCCCGTACGGAGGACGAGTACCCTGCTAGTTTGTGAAAAATCTGGAAAACCATTACTTTATATACAATGTTTGTTTATCGAAATTCATTTAAATGTTTCCTATCCCGTTCTTTGCAGTATTTTCTTTATTTGACCTAAATACGAAGCTCTAGAGATTTTCAATATGTTACTTCGATGATCGAGAGTATAGTTCTATAAATATTCTTGTTCATGACACTAATGCACATTAATTATTAAATGATATAAACATATGAATGTATAAAAAGTTAAATTTCCATTGTTTAAAAATACTCCACAATAGAATATGAAGTGGATAAGTCTTTACAGAGGAAACAGTATGAATGTATAAAAAGTTAAATTTCCATTGTTTAAAAATACTCCACAATAGAATATGAAGTGGATAAGTCTTTACAGAGGAAACAGTATGAATGTATAAAAAGTTAAATTTCCATTGTTTAAAAATACTCCACAATAGAATATGAAGTGGATAAGTCTTTACAGAGGAAACAGTATGAATGTATAAAAAGTTAAATTTCCATTGTTTAAAAATACTACACAATAGAAAATGAAGTGGATAAGCCTTTACAGAGGAAACAGTATGAATGTATAAAAAGTTAAATTTCAATTGTTTAAAAATACTACACAATAGAATATGAAGTGGATAAATCTTTACAGAGGAAACAGTATGAATGTATAAAAAGTTAAATTTCCATTGTTTAAAAATACTACACAATAGAATATGAAGTGGATAAGCCTTTACAGAGGAAACAGTATGAATGTATAAAAAGTTAAATTTCCATTGTTTAAAAATACTCCACAATAGAATATGAAGTGGATAAGTCTTTACAGAGGAAACAGTATGAATGTATAAAAAGTTAAATTTCCATTGTTTAAAAATACTCCACAATAGAATATGAAGTGGATAAGTCTTTACAGAGGAAACAGTATGAATGTATAAAAAGTTAAATTTCCATTGTTTAAAAATACTCCACAATAGAATATGAAGTGGATAAGTCTTTACAGAGGAAACAGTATGAATGTATAAAAAGTTAAATTTCCATTGTTTAAAAATACTCCACAATAGAATATGAAGTGGATAAGTCTTTACAGAGGAAACAGTATGAATGTATAAAAAGTTAAATTTCCATTGTTTAAAAATACTACACAATAGAAAATGAAGTGGATAAGCCTTTACAGAGGAAACAGTATGAATGTATAAAAAGTTAAATTTCAATTGTTTAAAAATACTACACAATAGAATATGAAGTGGATAAATCTTTACAGAGGAAACAGTATGAATGTATAAAAAGTTAAATTTTCATTGTTTAAAAATACTACACAATTGAAAATGAAGTGGATAAGTCTTTACAGAGGAAACAGTATGACTGTATAAAAAGTTAAATTTCCATTGTTTAAAAATACTACACAATAGAAAATGAAGTGGATAAGTCTTTACAGAGGAAACAGTATGAATGTATAAAAAGTTAAATTTCCATTGTTTAAAAATACTACACAATAGAAAATGAAGTGGATAAGTCTTTACAGAGGAAACAGTATGACTGTATAAAAAGTTAAATTTCCATAGTTTAAAAATACTACACAATAGAAAATGAAGTGGATAAGTCTTTACAGAGGAAACAGTATGAATGTATCAAAAGTTAAATTTCCATTGTTTAAAAATACTACACAATAGAATATGAAGTGGATAAGTCTTTACAGAGGAAACAGTATGAATGTATAAAAAGTTAAATTTCCATAGTTTAAAAATACTACACAATAGAATATGAAGTGGATAAGTCTTTACAGAGGAAACAGTATGACTGTATAAAAAGTTAAATTTCCATAGTTTAAAAATACTACACAATAGAATATGAAGTGGATAAGTCTTTACAGAGGAAACAGTATGACTGTATAAAAAGTTAAATTTCCATTGTTTAAAAATACTACACAATAGAATATGAAGTGGATAAGTCTTTACAGAGGAAACAGTATGAATGTATAAAAAGTTAAATTTCCATAGTTTAAAAATACTACACAATAGAATATGAAGTGGATAAGTCTTTACAGAGGAAACAGTATGACTGTATAAAAAGTTAAATTTCCATTGTTTAAAAATACTACACAATAGAATATGAAGTGGATAAGTCTTTACAGAGGAAACAGTATGAATGTATAAAAAGTTAAATTTCCATTGTTTAAAAATACTACACAATAGAATATGAAGTGGATAAGTCTTTACAGAGGAAACAGTATGAATGTATAAAAAGTTAAATTTCCATTGTTTAAAAATACTACACAATAGAATATGAAGTGGATAAGTCTTTACAGAGGAAACAGTATGAATGTATAAAAAGTTAAATTTCCATTGTTTAAAAATACTACACAATAGAATATGAAGTGGATAAGTCTTTACAGAGGAAACAGTATGACTGTATAAAAAGTTAAATTTCCATAGTTTAAAAATACTACACAATAGAATATGAAGTGGATAAGTCTTTACAGAGGAAACAGTATGACTGTATAAAAAGTTAAATTTCCATTGTTTAAAAATACTACACAATAGAATATGAAGTGGATAAGTCTTTACAGAGGAAACAGTATGAATGTATAAAAAGTTAAATTTCCATTGTTTAAAAATACTACACAATAGAATATGAAGTGGATAAGTCTTTACAGAGGAAACAGTATGAATGTATAAAAAGTTAAATTTCCATTGTTTAAAAATACTACACAATAGAATATGTAGTGGATAAGTCTTTACAGAGGAAACAGTATGAATGTATAAAAAGTTAAATTTCCATTGTTTAAAAATACTACACAATAGAATATGAAGTGGATAAGTCTTTACAGAGGAAACAGTATGACTGTATAAAAAGTTAAATTTCCATTGTTTAAAAATACTACACAATAGAATATGAAGTGGATAAGTCTTTACAGAGGAAACAGTATGAATGTATAAAAAGTTAAATTTCCATTGTTTAAAAATACTACACAATAGAATATGAAGTGGATAAGTCTTTACAGAGGAAACAGTATGAATGTATAAAAAGTTAAATTTCCATTGTTTAAAAATACTACACAATAGAATATGAAGTGGATAAGTCTTTACAGAGGAAACAGTATGAATGTATAAAAAGTTAAATTTCCATTGTTTAAAAATACTACACAATAGAATATGAAGTGGATAAGTCTTTACAGAGGAAACAGTATGACTGTATAAAAAGTTAAATTTCCATAGTTTAAAAATACTACACAATAGAATATGAAGTGGATAAGTCTTTACAGAGGAAACAGTATGACTGTATAAAAAGTTAAATTTCCATTGTTTAAAAATACTACACAATAGAATATGAAGTGGATAAGTCTTTACAGAGGAAACAGTATGAATGTATAAAAAGTTAAATTTCCATTGTTTAAAAATACTACACAATAGAATATGAAGTGGATAAGTCTTTACAGAGGAAACAGTATGAATGTATAAAAAGTTAAATTTCCATTGTTTAAAAATACTACACAATAGAATATGTAGTGGATAAGTCTTTACAGAGGAAACAGTATGAATGTATAAAAAGTTAAATTTCCATTGTTTAAAAATACTACACAATAGAAAATGAAGTGGATAAGTCTTTACAGAGGAAACAGTATGAATGTATTTCCAATCATAATATTTATTTAGATTTTAACTTCTTTTAGTCAAAATAATATTTTGTAATATACATGTAAGAGTAAGGCCGAATGCGTTGAGGTTGGTGAATGTATTGGAACGGGATTCCATCACTATGTGCTTGGCTTGGTCGAGAACCACATCTCAGCCGAACAGAAACACCTAGCATTTTTTGCCAGATTCAGAGGGAAATTATGTATTATCTTCATTATACTCATTTTTATCTTCGTAAATTTTATCAATAGAAAAAAATACGGTATAGTGGTAAAAACGAATACGGTAAATTTAAATTATTGCGGTCAAATAAACTGTTTTGCTCATTGTTATTATTTTATTGTTTTAACTTTTACAGCTCATATGTCTTTAAGCAAATATTATCAGTTTTTTTTTCTATTATCTAAAAAGATTTTTACATTTTACGAATAATATTAACGCAACTTTCATCAAACTTTCTTTCAACATATTATGAAAACAATTTAAAATGTCTATTTACCTGTTCACTTAAATTTCACTTGTTTATTAAAGTTTTACCTGTTTACTTAATTTTACCTGGTCACTTAAAATATTTATAAAGAAATATACCTTTTTACGTGCGTGGGTTCAGCCGAAAATAGGGCTTTTGCATTTTGTAGTTTTGAAATAATACGTTACGTCGTCGGTTGCGTCAAATAAATGTATACATAGTTTTTAAAAAAAAAAAAACACTTTTAAAATGCATAGAAGAGAATGAAATAAACTCTCTCAGAATTAAGTCTCTCTCACATCATCTCCCTCACAGATGAAGTTCCCTATAACCCCATAGTTGTATAAATATTTCCTAAATATTTGTGATAGTAAATAATTATAAACATATAAAAAAGAGTGCAGCTCCATGACTTCTTGAACTATCTGGTTCTCGGTCAGTTCTAACCTATATATATATATCTACAGACACACTCTTCCCATCTGAGACATGCCTTCGTCATTCCTCCCGTACCTTCCATTAGTGAAGACTAAAAAGAACAATCTTCATGTAATCTTATATTGACGTATTCTGCAAGACTTGAAAATGATAAGAAATTAGCTGTAGGGACGTCGTCCTAAAGGAGTAATCATTCTTGACTCGGTTAAACAATTATATTTTTATTCTAAACAATTTAGTAACGAAATTGTAAGTAGCAACTGAATTTAGAACAAGAAATACAAAAGTAGATAGATTAACAAACACTACAAAGGTTGCAATCAATACACTGTCAATAGATTTAGGTCTTGCTTTAAAAATTATTACGAATAGGGTTAAACCTTTATTTTTAATGGCAACACTTGAAAATGCACTCAACTACGATTTGACATGGTTTAGTAAACAAACTCAAATAAATGTTTGCATTGAATAGAACGATGGTACTTGTCGATTGGATTTTACTGAACAAGTGATAAAAGCGACATGAAGATTTGAGCAATGGTACTATTCAATAAATAAACATTAGAGCATTGCTTTCAGTCTTAAAAACATTAAATTAAAAAATGCCGTCAGTAACAATGACTCGATAGATACATTTTTAAACTAAGTTCGCAAGTCTTTATTTTCATGCTTATATGATATGCATACATTTCAATTGTATTATATTTGTTTTGTGTAATTTTAGTGTGTAATGTTTCTTTCTACAACCGTAATTTCATAAAATGTTTTCGAAATGATTTTCGCCTTTCAATTATGTTATGTTTGTGTGGGTTTAACTGCAAACAAACATATGTATTTATAAATTTAAAATAAAAGGCCGACGGTGTTTGGTGCAGATTTACTGAGCAAAAGGGAAAATTAGATTGGTAAACAAAAATTCAGTAATATTTTTTACTCAGTACAATCTTTTAAATTGAATGATTTGATATTTTCCCGCTCTCTTACGATCATTACTCAGTAATCAATATCCTCTATTTGTAATTTTCCAACACAAAGTTTCGTCTTCATTATTTTTTACTCCTAGGATCAAGATTTTTCATCAGAACTCTGTTCTCTGCATCTAAGAGATCATAATATTTCCTTAATGCCCAAACATTTTTGTCTTTTACGAATAATTTCAGACATTGAAAATAACCTTTAACATACACTGAGTCAACCACCATATTTTTATGAAAATGATTTGAAATGTAATAATCCTACATACCTACGTTTATCTTATGATTGTGTGGGCTTAGCTGAAAATAGGGTGTTTGGATCGAAGTTTTTATTCTTTTAAATGAACACACAAGTGCGCTGTCAAATTATCTTTATTTTTACACTTGTATATGAGTTTCACTAGGGCTCCTCAATCACTTAAAAATTATTTCTATTTACACATAGTTACTTTTGTTTCTCTAGTTCGAATAAATACCATTTGCTTCAATTATAAATGAGTAAAACCTCTTATACCACAAACACATTTTATTTATGTCCTGATGTACATTTCAATTGCAAAGCAATCATCTTCAGAAAATATTATTACAAAGGTTTACAAATTACACCACAGTTACTCCATGGTATTATTACCTTTCGCTTTTTATTATAATTTACAATTAATTATTTCCAGTGTCCACGTCACACATCTGACATTTTCGCCTAAATTAACCAGATGTCGTCCTACAGTCGTTTGTATTCAGTTACTTCAAACTGATTCGACGATAGTGTAAAAAGAGTTTTACTACACCAGTTCTAATACATTTTAATTAAAACATAAGTAAATAACATGTGTAAGTAATAGAAGAAATACCAAAAATTTTGCAATCAACACGCAATACATTAAATTTAAGCCTTTTTTTTATACAGTAGTGCACATACTTTAAAAAAAATTTCAAACCTATAATCGTAATAGGAACACTTGAAAACGCATTCGATTAATTTACCTATCGATAAGGTTCTCTAGACCAAATTAGGTAGATATTTATTAATTAAATAGTAGAATAGTACTTTTCGATTGCCATGTTGGTTTTACTGAATAAGTAATAGCGGCGAATGCACACTAATGCCGTTGTATTAAAAAAAAAAATACAGAGTTTTAAAAATATGTATATAAAAAGATTCAGTAAGGACACGTATAGGCCTCTCAAAACAAATTTCGCTCGTTTTTGGTGAAGTAGATTGGATTTGCCATTTTAAAAAATAAAGTTATTTCTCTAAAAACACTTGTACATATTCTAGATAAATACACTTGCTAATAGTACAACTTACGTTTTTTATTATTAAAGACGGCTGTTTCGGAAGATGCGTCCCATTATTAACTCAGGCCGTAACTAATCCCACCCTAACCTAAAACAACGTAGATGTCAGTTACGGTCTGAGTTGACTGAGAAGACACATCTTCCGAAACTCCCGTCATCAATAATAAAACAATTAAGTGTCTGTATACATACAAGTGTTTTTAGTTGAAAACTAGTAGCTCAACTAGAGGTGGAATCAAATAACGTATATTCTGCCCCCAAGTTTTAATATACGGCAACTGTTTTTTATCTCAACATATGGACTAATACAAGCAGTTTATGCAGCTTTTTTTTAAAATTCCTTCTTTCATTTCACACTCTCGGGTTCCTGGAGTACCTTAGCACAGAGGACTTAGGTGCTCTGTGCTATAGGCCACTCGCTACCAAGTGAAAAGCATTGACTACTACCTACCCTGACCATTCATTCATCTCACATCCGTAAACCATTCTCATTGAGGGACTTTATGAAATGGAAATAAATATTCACGGTAAACGCAAAAGATGACTAAAGCCTTTGCAAAACGTGGCGTTTATTAATAATCCCTTTGCTCACTTGCAGAAAAAATAAAACATTGCATAATCTTGAGAAGCTGAAACAATATGTAATATATTAAACCAGGTCTAAAACCATGGTTTGAAAAAAATAATATAACAATGATAATTGGTCATGCAAAGCCATAAATGACTAAATCATTGCTCGCAATAATGTTGTAATATTGCTTGTTGTTTGTACTAAACGTATTGCTTGTAACAACCTAATGTTTTTAGAAAGGCATTTATAACTGTGTTCATGGAAACACTTGAACGCATATTAATAAATGTACTTCAAACATATCGATTACGAATTATAGAAAAATAGAATACGATATTGCTTGCAGAGTTATGTACGGCACTGAATAACTCGAGAAATAGGGAGATTATATCCTGGAATTTGCTAAAAGGGATTTGAAATAAGCAGGAAAGAGATTTCCGAGAAATCCTGAATACAGCGTAAATTGATAGAGAGAATGTATTAAAAAACGTATGTTACATATAATAATAAATCTTATTATATACATGTTACATTTAATTATTACTCTTTGTAACAACAAATAATCTCTCATAGGCTTACTAGTTAAGACGTAACGTTAGACGCAAGTATTATTCTCGCGTAATGAATACTGATATATTGTCTTTCAAACCTAACATACAAAGTTGTATAAATAAGAAACGTTGTTGCAGAATATTTTTGCTGTTTTATAATCTTTAAATTTAAAATTATAATCCATCTACTACAGCCCAAAATTCTAATCTAATCAACATGTTTTATAACGATTACCATAGAGATGAAAATAACAAGGGTCGATACAGCCGTCCCAGTCTTGTGCAGAAGTGTTGTTCCGAAAACCCAGCACTAGTTGTCAGACTTTGTGATACTGCTTTAATAAAGGCTTTGTGAATATTTATATGAGCTGTGTGAATTATAGCAAGAATGCGGTTTAATTATAAGGTGTGAAGAAACCTTATTCCCAGAAAAGAGATCTGCAACAATGGTCAGGTTATGGTGACTGACGACAAGAAACTCGTTGACATACTCGCCTAAGCTGGCTGTGACCTTCCTCAAGAAGATCTCCCTAGAAGATATCCAGTTTCATGTACACTTATAACACAGATTACTCCAAATATTGATGGCAACCTGAGAAGCACCTACTTTTGACAAATGCTGGGAGTTAAACCTTAGATCATACGCCATTCTTTCGTAGCGCTAGATGGCGATTAGTCATGAATATTCTCAGAGCCACCTGAACGAATTGCCTTCTAGACTCCTCCACCTGTCTAAGACCCGGAGGTATGACTGATCATCTAGCCATCTGCAGTGCTCTGAATTACTCAAATTAGGACGAGTTATTCAGACCCTGGCGACACTACGTTCAGTGCAACCATAGGGGACGGCGTTGACGTGAAAGTGTTTCTGAAACAAAACACCAACGTTTTATGTAAATATAAAAAGTTCAAATAGTAAAATACTTTTCTTATTTTAAATTACTCTTTAATTATCTTTGAATTTAAAGTATCAATCCGTTTACAAAAGCTCCAAATTCTAAATTAAATAGTATTTCTTGTATCGATTTCCATAGAGATGAAAATAACAAAGATCGATACAGCCGTCCCAGTCTAGTGCAAAAGTACTGCTCGGGAAAACCCAGCACTAGTTGTCAGACTTTGTGAAACTGCTTTAATAAAGGCTTTGTGAATATTTATATGCAGTAAGCATGAAAGACTGCCAAGTTAGATCCAAATTTGCATAGAGATGGTGTCCTGAATAAAGTTTTGTACGAAGTTTCCAGCCAAGCAAAATATCTGAAAAATACAACGCTTTAAAATGTGAGTTCATAATTTTACAGTGGAAAACTTTGAAGTGATAAAATTATATGACATTCTGTTACACTGTCTTTACGTACTTATCCGTTCGTGGTCTAGCGCTTTAGCCAGTGTGTTTTGTGGAAAAGTGAAGAAGGAAGAAACATGGCGAAAAGAAGAAACGTAACAAAGTCTGCAGACCTAACTTCCTTGTAACAACAAGAGAAGTCTTTCTCCAGTCTATCATATTGAAACCATTAACACCCACGAATTTAATTTTAAAAACTTGACTTTCCCCCAGGAGACTAGCGACTGGACTGAAACAGGGAGCTTGGTGACCATGACCCGTGGTATCTGTCTGCAAAAGTCTTTCAACCACTTTATAAGTCCATCACTCGTGACCACTTGTAAGGCCGCCGTTGCAAGACAAACTCCAAGGACACATTACGGTTTTTACCGCTTTTCCAGAGCCTCGGTACTAATAGCACTTTCTTAACGCCCAAGTTTTACGTATTTTCAATACCCTGTATGATTAGTTTGGTCCACATAGTGCAATCGGTTTTACGTACTTTTAATACCTTTTATGATTAGTTTGGTCCATGTAGTGCAATCGATGTTATGTACTTTTAATTCCCTGTATGATTAGTTTGGTCCAGGTAGTGCAATCGGTTTTATGTAATTTGAATACCCTGTATGGTTAGTTTGGTGCAGGTAGTGCAATCGGTTTTACGTACTTTTAATACCCTGTATGATTAGTTTGGTCCAGGTAGTGCAATCGGTTTTATGTACTTTTAAAACCCTGTATGGTTAGTTTGGTCCAGGTAGTGCAATCGGTTTTATGTAATTTGAATACCCTGTATGGTTAGTTTGGTCCAGGTAGTGCAATCGGTTTTATGTACTTTTAATACCCTGTCTGATTAGTTTGGTCCATGTAGTGCAATCGGTTTTATGTACTTTTAAAACCCTGTATGGTTAGTTTGGTCCAGGTAGTGCAATCGGTTTTATGTACTTTTAATACCCTGTATGGTTAGTTTGGTCGTGGTAGTGCAATCGGTTTTATGTACTTTTAATACCCTGTATGATTAGTTTGGTGCAGGTAGTGCAATCGGTTTTACGTACTTTTAATACCCTGTATGATTAGTTTGGTCCAGGTAGTGCAATCGGTTTTATGTACTTTTAAAACCCTGTATGGTTAGTTTGGTCCAGGTAGTGCAATCGGTTTTATGTAATTTGAATACCCTGTATGGTTAGTTTGGTCCAGGTAGTGCAATCGGTTTTACGTACTTTCAATACCCTGTATGATTAGTTTGGTGCAGATAGTGCAATCGGTTTTACGTACTTTTAATACCCTGTATGATTAGTTTGGTCCAGGTAGTGCAATCGGTTTTATGTACTTTTAAAACCCTGTATGGTTAGTTTGGTCCAGGTAGTGCAATCGGTTTTATGTAATTTGAATACCCTGTATGGTTAGTTTGGTCCAGGTAGTGCAATCGGTTTTACGTACTTTCAATACCCTGTATGATTAGTTTGGTCCAGGTAGTGCGATCGGTTTTATGTACTTTTAATATCCTGTATGGTTAGTTTGGTACAGGTAGTGCAATCGGTTCTATGTACTTTTAAAACCCTGTATGGTTAGTTTGGTCCAGGTAGTGCAATCGGTTTTACGTACTTTTAATACCCTGTATGATTAGTTTGGTCCAGGTAGTGCAATCGGTTTTATGTACTTTTAATACCCTGTATGATTATTTTGGTCCAGGTAGTGCAATCGGTTTTATGTAATTTGAATACCCTGTATGATTAGTTTGGTCCTGGTAGTGCAATCGGTTTTATGTGATTTGAATACCCTGTATGGTTAGTTTGGTCCAGGTAGTGCAATCGGTTTTACGTACTTTCAATACCCTGTATGATTAGTTTGGTCCAGGTAGTGCAATCGGTTTTATGTACTTTTAAAACCCTGTATGATTAGTTTGGTACAGGATAGTGCAATCGGTTCTATGTACTTTTAAAACCCTGTATGGTTAGTTTGTAGTGCAATCGGTTTTATGTACTTTTAATACCCTGTATGATTAGTTTGGTACAGGTAGTGCAATCGGTTCTATGTACTTTTAATACCCTGTATGATTAGTTTGGTCCAGATAGTGCAATCGGTTTTACGTACTTTTAATACCTTGTATGATTAGTTTGGTACAGGTAGTGCAATCGGTTCTATGTACTTTTAAAACCCTGTATGATTAGTTTGGTACAGGTAGTGCAATCGGTTCTATGTACTTTTAAAACCCTGTATGGTTAGTTTGGTCCAGGTAGTGCAATCGGTTTTACGTACTTTTAATACCCCGTATGATTAGTTTGGTCTAGGTAGTGCAATCGGTTTTACGTACTTTTAATACCCTTTATGATTAGTTTGGTCCAAGTAGTGCCATCGGTTTTATGTACTTTTAATACCCTGTATGATTAGTTTAGTCCAGGTAGTGCAATCGGTTTTATGTACTTTTAATACCCTTTATGATTAGTTTGGTCCAGGTAGTGCAATCGGTTTTATGTACTTTTAATACCCTGTATGATTAGTTTGGTCCAGGTAGTGCAATCGGTTTTATGTACTTTTAATACCCTGTATGATTAGTTTGGTACAGGTAGTGCAATCGGTTTTATGTACTTTTAATACCCTTTATGATTAGTTTGGTCCAGGTAGTGCAATCGGTTTTACGTACTTTCAATACCCTGTATGATTAGTTTGGTCCAGGTAGTGCAATCGGTTTTATGTACTTTTAAAACCCTGTATGATTAGTTTGGTACAGGATAGTGCAATCGGTTCTATGTACTTTTAAAACCCTGTATGGTTAGTTTGTAGTGCAATCGGTTTTATGTACTTTTAATACCCTGTATGATTAGTTTGGTACAGGTAGTGCAATCGGTTCTATGTACTTTTAATACCCTGTATGATTAGTTTGGTCCAGATAGTGCAATCGGTTTTACGTACTTTTAATACCTTGTATGATTAGTTTGGTACAGGTAGTGCAATCGGTTCTATGTACTTTTAAAACCCTGTATGATTAGTTTGGTACAGGTAGTGCAATCGGTTCTATGTACTTTTAAAACCCTGTATGGTTAGTTTGGTCCAGGTAGTGCAATCGGTTTTACGTACTTTTAATACCCCGTATGATTAGTTTGGTCTAGGTAGTGCAATCGGTTTTACGTACTTTTAATACCCTTTATGATTAGTTTGGTCCAAGTAGTGCCATCGGTTTTATGTACTTTTAATACCCTGTATGATTAGTTTAGTCCAGGTAGTGCAATCGGTTTTATGTACTTTTAATACCCTTTATGATTAGTTTGGTCCAGGTAGTGCAATCGGTTTTATGTACTTTTAATACCCTGTATGATTAGTTTGGTCCAGGTAGTGCAATCGGTTTTATGTACTTTTAATACCCTGTATGATTAGTTTGGTACAGGTAGTGCAATCGGTTTTATGTACTTTTAATACCCTTTATGATTAGTTTGGTCCAGGTAGTGCAATCGGTTTTACGTACTTTCAATACCCTGTATGATTAGTTTGGTCCAGGTAGTGCAATCGGTTTTATGTACTTTTAAAACCCTGTATGATTAGTTTGGTACAGGATAGTGCAATCGGTTCTATGTACTTTTAAAACCCTGTATGGTTAGTTTGTAGTGCAATCGGTTTTATGTACTTTTAATACCCTGTATGATTAGTTTGGTACAGGTAGTGCAATCGGTTCTATGTACTTTTAATACCCTGTATGATTAGTTTGGTCCAGATAGTGCAATCGGTTTTACGTACTTTTAATACCTTGTATGATTAGTTTGGTACAGGTAGTGCAATCGGTTCTATGTACTTTTAAAACCCTGTATGATTAGTTTGGTACAGGTAGTGCAATCGGTTCTATGTACTTTTAAAACCCTGTATGGTTAGTTTGGTCCAGGTAGTGCAATCGGTTTTACGTACTTTTAATACCCCGTATGATTAGTTTGGTCTAGGTAGTGCAATCGGTTTTACGTACTTTTAATACCCTTTATGATTAGTTTGGTCCAAGTAGTGCCATCGGTTTTATGTACTTTTAATACCCTGTATGATTAGTTTAGTCCAGGTAGTGCAATCGGTTTTATGTACTTTTAATACCCTTTATGATTAGTTTGGTCCAGGTAGTGCAATCGGTTTTATGTACTTTTAATACCCTGTATGATTAGTTTGGTCCAGGTAGTGCAATCGGTTTTATGTACTTTTAATACCCTGTATGATTAGTTTGGTACAGGTAGTGCAATCGGTTTTATGTACTTTTAATGCCCTTTATGATTAGTTTGGTCCAGGTAGTGCAATCGGTTTTATGTACTTTTAATACCCTGTATGATTAGTTTGGTCCAGGTAGTGCAATCGGTTTTATGTACTTTTAATACCCTGTATGATTAGTTTGGTCCAGGTAGTGCAATCGGTTTTATGTATTTTTAATACCCTGTATGATTAGTTTGGTCCAGGTAGTGCAATCGGTTTTATGTATTTTTAATACCCTTTATGATTAGTTTGGTCCAGGTAGTGCAATCGGACCTTTATCTACCCTAGCTTAAAGGACCTTAGATCTTCAGACTCTGGACTTCGTCCTGGGTGGGCATAAGGACAGCATACGTTTCCCGTTTAGTACATCCCTTTTGCCATTTTATTTTGCCATTTTACTAATTCAGATTTCATTTTTTATCGTCATTTGTGCGTATTTCTTTGTGTGTTTATTGGATTCTAGGACAACTCATCTTTTTTCTATTTATGTTCTATTTCCGAACTCTCGGTAGTATTCTTGCCTTATTCATTTTTCACACATGCCCATAACAAAGTAGTTTTCATTTATTTCTATTTTTCTATTTTTAGTGTTCCTCCTACATTTTTATGTTTCCTTATGTTTTCATATCGTACTTTATCTCTTAACGTTAGTCTGTAGCTTTGATTCCAAAACATCATCCTCATCTCATCTGTTCTGTTCTATATTCTTTTATTTACAACCCATGTATACGAACTTCCCAGTGAGGAATTTTCTACTTTTTTAAAACATTAATTGGCGTTTACTTTTGTTAAAGGATTGAGGGAGGAATATTACACCTCCTGACTGAGGATATAAGAAAGATTATGTTAAAGCTATAGAAAGGCTGATGGGATTGGATAGAATTAAGGGAGTGATAGATGATGGATATAATGATCCGCTAATAAGGGAAGCATTACTCGAAAAGGGTTACGTACCTAAAGTAGCCCTATACTCAACTGGGGTAGATATGCCTATTTGTTGGGGTTTCTTTCAGAATGATCTGGTTACCCTTCAGCCAAACTTACTGTTCCTAAGAGATGGACGAGTTGTAGAAACTGGAGACCATAAGGCTAAAATATTATTATTTTCGATGTTTAATCAAAAGTATCGTCCTCACACTATGCTTAAAACAAGAAATATACAAAAATGTTTTCAAAGTACAATCATACTGAGGTAAACAAAAAGTTTGTTTATTTCATTTGTTTAATTCATTTTTAGCCCTATTTATAACATTCTGTTGTAACCATGGCAACAGTTTACAATGCAGGTTTCGACGACAACCAGATGGGAGGAAAAAACTCATATATGTCTTTCAGAAATTCATATTGCTATTGGAAAGTTGGCACAGTGCCAAAGCGTGCTAGAAACATCAATTGTCATCCACTATAGATTAAATGAAATGTATTAGAACTTGATAAAATGAATAAAAACGTATTTTTTAACAATTGAAAATTTGTAAAAGATATATATTAGGAGGTTGTGAGCTAATAGAAGGCATGCAATAATAGTTTTATTTAAAACCACTTGTTCAAGTATTATAAGAAAATATTTAAACTAAAGAGAGAGATAGAAACTTACGAATGCACGACGAATGTTTAAAAATTTGATGGTTTGATCTTGAATCGAGTCTAGTAAAAAATATCAGTAATTAGTTTTTTTGGCCAAATGTTATCAATAAAAACAATTTTTAAAAAACCCAAGATGTACAACACTAAAACTGCAAGTTCTTTTAGAGCATGTTCCAACTTTTGTTGTTTTCTAGTTTATTATTCTGTGTTTTGCGTGGTGGTGGTTTAAGGTGGATAAGATAGACATGGAAAAATGCATACAGGATTGGGGAAGGTTTACGCTTTCGTTTGAGATTCATTGAGCGATCGTGTTTCACATTTGCTTCAGTTTATTAAACGCCTCTCTCTCTCTCTCTCTCTCTCTCTCTCTCTCTCTCTCTCTCTCTCTCTCTCTCTATCTCTCTCTCTCCAGTTGGTCTCTTCTGCTGTTGCAAGGTGATTTGTTTCTTCTCCCCCAATGATGGGTTAATTTCCGAGTTAGAAATTCAAATTGGATTATTATGGACTCAAGGAGGAGTGATATAGGATCCAAGGAACGGCGTTCCAACTCCAAGAAAGCTATATAATAATAATCGGCCCGTGTTTTACAGTTTATTTATTACTAGTAGCCTTAAACCAATATAGCCATTGCACTGTTTGGTTACACACTGCCTTTATTGCTAAAAATCGGCGAGCACTTCGAACACCAACTTGTAAAGTGGGGGAGGGGAGCATTCTGAATAACCCAATGTCAGTCAATCTTGAAAAGATAGAGAGCATTCCAAAACTGGAAAATTTACTTTTACACTACTGTCAAGGAACTATCTTGTTTCCATTTGTGTACCTTATGCAAGTATCTTATCGTCAATTTGTGTAATTTCGAAACTTATTTTATTGCACGACGAACATATATTTTGATTCCTTAACTATTTGGAGCTAGAATCAAGCGTCAGTGAAGCGTTTTTGTTTGACGTTTTGCAATCCTTTGCTTAGCTTCCTACATAAACGTATGGTTTAATTTTACTTCCAAGAATATTCAATTATGAATTGAGTTTATAGTCATTGTCAACGAATGGAGCTTGCTCTTTTATAGATTCGGGATGAGATGTTTGCCATTATGTAGACGTTTCTGTAGTCGAAAAAACTCTGGAATTTTCTTGATGTAAAACATTTGTTTCAACGCAAGGCGTTCTGTAACTCGTATCAGCCCATGAAGTGGAAATTTAACTTTATTAGAAGTCTCTGAGTTTAATAGGTGTTCACCTTTTCTGTTGTTACTTTATTGCGTGCTTATATTCACTTAAATATCTATCAATAAATACATTCGACTGTAATAAACGTATCTGCGGGAAAACATTAAACCGGGCGAGCCTTAAAATAAAATAATTTAAATTCCACCCTTTAACACAATTGTTTTCTCCTTAGTTATTTATTTACAAAGGATCAATGTAGAAAGTTCAAATTAAAATCTATATAAACCTCTCTTTTAATTTATTATATTATTTTTTTTTAATACTAAGATCTTGTACAGTCTTCTCCAAAACATAATTTACTTCATACATTTATTATTGCTCTGTCGCTCATAAGAGTTTCATAATTCATTAGTTTTGTACATATTTTACTTCTAAAATTACATCAATTTAGGATATAAAAAAACTCTGTCTCTATCTATAAACAAGTAGTAAACAATTTTTTTTAAAGTCAATTCCTTATTGAATCGATAAAGACAAATTTTGTTTTAGTTTTTTTTTAAATTTTATAATTAATATTATTACAAATATGTACTATATGTACTATGTATTATATGTACTATATATATACATATATCAGAATAACAATATTAAGTGGCAAAAGAGAAAGCGAATTTCCTTGCAATTTTCCATTTTCCTTTTTATGTATGGTATTGTATTATTACTTTTGATTGTTACTATTTCTACGCTTTTTTCTTCGCTTGCATTATGCTGTAGTTTCTTTTCGCTTTCCTTTCGCATTGTCCGTTTGTGAATCAAGGTTCGATTTTTTAAATAGTCCAGTTTGTTTATGTTATTTTGTTTTCATTCATTTTGAATCCTTGAGGATTATTTATGATATTCTGTGGTAACCATGGCAACAATTTTAGGTTGTACAATACAGGTTTCGATGACAATGAAATAGGGGCAAAAAAAAATTTATATAAGTCTTTGAGAAGTATAATACTAGTGTAAAGCGCTTGGCATTGAACATTAAGATACTAAAATTGACTTTAACTTAGACGGCCCAGAGTTTTATAATTAATTAATTAAATAAATATATGAAAAAACTATTTAGACCAATTGTCATCCACTATAAGTTAAAAGAAATGTATTTGAACTTGACCGGATGAATAAAAACTCATTTTATTAACGACTGAAAATTTGTACAGGTTATGTACATCAGAAGAGAGTGAGTTAATAGAAGAAGTTAAATATGCTACAAAAGATCCTGTTTTTCGTTAATTAATTTTACTAAGGCTTTAGAATGAACAAAACAATCTGTCAATATTATAACTTCCGGAGTTGGGTAATATCGGAGTTGCCTTTTATTTTATATAGTAATAAAAGCCTTTATAAAGGGAAGTCTCGTGTGAAAGCTTGTTACTGGCTGTATTGTTAGAAGCTTCCTTGTCTAGGTGGCTCGATCTGGCGGCAAATTGGCGTCGCAGCTCCCCAACAAAGGAGAATTTAGTGAAAAATGTCACGTCTCGGCCGAACAGAAATGCAACGACGTTCTCACTAAACTCGGTTGAAAATATATATTATTTTCATCTTACCTTAGTTTTATTAACTAAAAAGAAATTTAGAATCGCGTAAATGAATCACAGCACTTTGGAATAATTGCATAGATAACTAATTGTATTGTTATGTTTGTCCACAATCTTACACATTTAAAATTCTCATTTGCTTTGCATTTCCGTTTTAACTTGAAAGCTTTCAGTTTCTGAGTCATTTAAATCGTTTTGTTTCTTTAGTAGTTTGCCATCACATTGCTTTAAATTTTTAAACCTAATATCCTTTATGAATAATTTCATTGAAATTTAATTTAACATAACAGTTTCTTTCAGCATAAATGACAAGTTTTCAAAGTATAATTTACCTGATTTTCTGAGGTACTTTTTCAAAAGAAAATGTTCGGTATTTTTAATTTGAAATTAAAAGAGGTAAAGTGTAAAAAATGACGCTTAAAGATAGAGTAAACTATAGATAGACCCGAAAGTAATGTTTAACATGAAAGCTATCTAGGGATTAATAATTCAGTACAATAAAAGTATAGAAATTAAAACACGTACAAAATGAAATTTAATGACTAATCTTTGACGATCCTTATCGATCTATTCAAGACAAATCGTAAAAGGGAAACAATTAATAGCAAAGAGTGGAAGTTGCAGTCGTAAAGTAAAACTTTTATATTTAATTAAAAGTTGCAGTGTAAGTTGCGAGCAGCTTGGAAGCCACAGTTTGTGGCTTAGTTGGCAACTACCAGTCTCGTCCTTTACAAATTATATATTTTCTTTCATTTAGAAAATAGGACATCTCTGGGATCAGTAAAGTTTAATTTACTTCGGTCTTGTTTCTGTTACGGTCTGAGGATAATGCGCTGATACTAAGTCTTCTGAAATATCGATTTCCTTTCTACAAGTAATCGATATTAGACAATAAAAAAATTATAACTGGTGATAGAAAGGCTTTAAAAACATAGAAAATGTTCAAATTTAGTGACGGCAGCCGAAAAATTTAAAATTGTCAACAACAAAATTCACAATGCTCAAAACTTTTTAAAATCGTTTTTTTACCAGAGCACTGCATAATACTGCATTAGTATGTGGCTGTCTACAGAGATTCACTTTGAATAGATTTCTTGATTTAAAAATGAATAACGTTTACATAAGGCCAAAAACTAGTTGATAAGTGAAATATACTCCATTTGGATATGTTTCTACATCGTCGTCCGAAAAGGAGGCTAATTTTGAACGCTTGCAACTATTTAGTAAATAACACTCGCGTTGGTAAACATTATTTCTAAAGACCAAATAGATCCTAACTGGATCGTTACAGTTACACTCTAATGTAGTAGAATATAGTTTTTAAAAAAACGTGATTTTTTATAAAAATTATTTGTAAAACTATTTGACAACAGTACCTCTTCATTTTAAAATTTTAATTTTTTTGTCGTTGTCAAAAATATATTTTTTCCTCGCTTTGGAGGCATTCCTTATTTCTTGGTAAAAATGTTTTGCCATTAATTAGAGACGCTTCACCGATTACTGCATTTAAAAACCTTAATTTAAAAAATACGGATTATTTTAGAAAAGATTGATACGGTTTTCTTAATTATTAATAAACAAACAATTGCATGTTTGTCTCGTGTTAATCGGTGAACGTATCGAAGTGATTCCCGGCTACGCTTCGTATATTAAAATTTGTAATAAGCTTCAGTTACATAACTTAAAGTTGACCGAATAACATGAGACAAACATGCAATTGTTTGCTTAGTAATAATTAAGGAAACCGTATCAACAGTTTTCTTATATAATGCTTACTGTATTTATTAGATTAAGATTTAAGTGGTATAATCGGCGATGGGTCACTTCCAATAGGATGTACCTGATACTTACCTCAACCTACCCTGAGACGGGTGGGATATAGTCAATAGATAATAGTGTTTACTTTTATGATTAACATCCTGATTGTCTTCTAGGTTTTCATTCTTATTTTTACAAACATTTTTGTGTATAGTGTTTTACAATATTATGTAACGTTTAGTGAGTACATTTCATTTTAAAAAACAAAAATGAAAATAAAACATTTATGACGCACACACACACACACATACACATACACACACACAGACACACATACAAACACACACACACACACACACACACACACACACACACACACACACACACACACACACACACACATACACACACACACACATACAAACACACACACACACACACATACACACACACACACACACATACATACAAACACACTCACACACACACACACAAACAAATACACACACACACAGACACACATACAAACACACACACACAGACACACATACAAACACACACACAAACAAACACACACACACACACACACACAAACACACATACAAACACACACACATACAAACACACACACAAACACATACATACAAACACATCAATAATTACCAACGTGTATCAACCTAAAAGATATTACCAATTAGGTTCTGGAAGAGCTATTCAGCCGTGGACATTTAAGAGATAAAGCTTGGGCTAACTAACCATAGAGTCCGAGACACGAAATAGCCGTAATCCGTAATGGAAAACAAGCACTAATCTGTAGCCTGCTTGTTCCGCCAGGACAGACACAATGCCTGGCCAATAAGCGGCTTAAGGGTTAATACGAACAGCAATGCATGCACTGTAATGGGCTCCCGCTCTTTTATCATGAGAAATCTCTATCTATGCTCGGAAGATAAGTAGAGAGAACTATCCATCTACTAATGGGCACAAATAGTTTTCATTATAAATTAGTAGAGATTTTCTATAAATTTTCTTTATCAATTTATTTACTAAATACAGGGTGCGGCAAAAATCCTTACGGTTTTAAATAAGAATATTTGCAGTATTAATAAAACTTTGTATATGTTTATTAATATTTAAGAACTACAATGAATGCCTTTCCATGTCCTACATCCTTCGCTTTTATCTCAATATTCATCACACATTGTATATTATCATATATATATATATATATATATAAGATAGATAACATATATATACACACACATATATATATATATATATATATATATATATATATATATATAGATTATATAATTATTTTCCTGAAGATGCTGGTACTATTTTATCGGCGAAAAGCTTTGAATAAATATATTCATAAAACTATTCTTGTTTTTGAAATTTTTTTAATTTATTAATTATATATATATATATATATATATATATATATATATATATATATATAGTCCAAATAACAAAATAATTTCTTTCATTAAAAGAGCAGCTAAATAAAAATGTGTATAATGTTTTACTAATTTCATGATGCACAATAATTATTCTATATACGTATAATAAACTCCATTGTGTTTTTTAGTACGTAAACAATTATTAGCAACGTGGTAAATTCTGTTGAAGTTTTGGTAATTAAATCTTTTTAAGTTAGTTTACGAAAAGGTAGACAATTTCACTAAACCCGGGACTTAAGACAACCTGTTGCAGGCTTGTGGTTATTCCAGAAGCGTTTATCACTTTCACACTCTTAGCTAAACTTTGCAACTGTTTGTAAATTATATTCCTTGACTTTCCAGAAATAAAAATATCCCTTTAATGCTTTTTTATTCCCAATCGCCTGCTACGTGACGCTACTAGAATAGAAATTTACATATTTATACTAGTATCTAAAATTAATTATGCGTTTTGTGAGAGTGCATCAGATTACCAGGTAAAACGTAATGGTTCCGGTGGTTTATGTGAGAAGCAGTCGGGGACTTCCGTAGCGCTCTTTACCTCAGTAGTATAGTGCGGCCACGTAACAGTGAACGTTGCCTTGAGAGATTGCAGTAGGCGATACTGATGGTAGAGGGTCAGTATAGAAACTTTCCTGAAGACGTAACAAGGACTATCAATCCTCAATGGTAAATATAAATCTACTTGTCTCATCACTTCCCGTACAAATGCGTTGCTGACAGTAATTGCTTTCTGTGATTTTACGATTGCTGATCGTTACCTACATAAAGCTGGTAATGTATAGCACACTCCTGAAAAAGTAACATGTTAGCAACTCCTGAGCCAGATAAAAGCCTACATCACTTGGCGTAAGATCGCGTAGGACAGAGCTTTGTAATATACACCATGACCACCATAGTTATCCGAAGGACGGTGGGTGTCAAAGACATTTAATTATTTGGATTCAAACATTAGAAAAATAAAACTAATGTCCACTATATTGGCTGTAATAAATTTATTCTAGCCTCGCATATCCAAATAATGCGTCAGTTTTACGTATAAAGTCTGATATCGGGCGATATAGGATGGTGCCTGTAGTTAAATATTGCTTTTCAACGTTATATTCAATAGAAACGAAATAAACAAACAAATGAAAGAAGATTACATTTACGAACGTACGGTCAGGTTTAAAAGCACATTAGTAAAAAAGAATGCCCAAACAGAGCGTTATACTAACAAGCTACGAGAAAAAAGTAGAATTCCAGTAGCACGAATAGAAATAATTACTTCCGTGGTGAATGGTGGATATATTGTGAAGAGGACTGGCCAGAGAGAGAGAAATATGTTAACCTATTTTTATCCAACCCATTCGCACTAGCTTATTTATAACCTAGTGTTGTTTAGTTTCAGACTTTCTATTTCTCCCTTTATTTTTCGCTAAATTATACAATGATAATTTAGTTTAAAAAAGTAAGCTATTTAAAAAATAGAATATAATGCTAAATGGAATTACTAGTCTGGTTCTGGGAGAGTTATCCAGCCTTAGAAATGTAAGAGATAAAGCCCGGGCTAAGTAACCATAGAGTCCGAGACATGAAATAGCCGTAATCCGTAATGGAAAACAGCCACTAATCGGTAGCTTGCTTGTTCCGCCAGGACAGACACAATCCACGGCCAATAAGCGGCTTAAGGGATGATACGAACAGCAATGCATACGCTGTAATGGGCTCCCGCTATTTTATCATGAGAAATTTCTATCTATGTTCAGAAGATGAGCAGAGGGAAATTATCTTCCCGCTGGGCGTAGTTAGTTTAATATTCTAAAGTGGCGGGTTGAAGGATATTTTTGTATTACGTTATGGCAAGATTTTGTAAAGTGGTTGTGTTTGCCCTTTATGCGGTGATGAGGTTTTCAGGTTATTTGTTTCCTCCAACTAAATTCTTTCTAAAGTTAGAATAAATACTTTTGCAGAGCCCACGTTCAGACAAATGCCGTGTGATAGTAGCACTAATACCATGTGTAGACAAGTCTTTGAATAACTCAACATGTACAGCTTTTATCACAAGGCTGTGATACATTTATTTTTCACCTTTTCATCAAATGAATTTAGCGCAAACCTTGGTGTTGAATGGATCTCCGTAGTCAATTCCAGTGAGAAACGAGTGAGAAGAAACTGATTTAGCTTTTGTTAAATCCTTCTCAAGCGAAATTATATGAGGTTTGTGTAGAAAGCATTCAGAAATCTGATAATACGAGAGCATATAAGACTTCGGGCAGGGAGTAATTATACATGCAGTGCAAGATGTAGTTGAGCCAATTGAACACCCGAGTGCAAATATTTCTTATGATAAAAATTAAATAGATTATATGTGGTGCCGGTATGTCAAAGTCACCGGATACTGCAAATCCTCAGGACGTCCTCCAACTCGTACGATGTGAGAGGGTCGGAATTGTGCTAATGCAGGTCTAGCTGGATTCTTCTTCATTGTAACGATGTCTTCTCTGAAGGCTAATGCTTGAACCATCTTGAAGATTGCCAGTCTCGATGATCCAAGTTCCTGATTGCTTAGAGGACCTGTGAGCTGTGCACGAACGTAGTGAGTAAATCGCAAAATATAAGCCATCACACGCTGGAGTCAGCTAAAGTAAGAAACTTGTGTAGCTCCCATCCCGGAGGAGCAGTAGAAGAAAGTATGGGTGAAAGAGGTTTATGTTTCTCTGTGTCGGCGAGTTTTGCAGGCGGAAAATGAGGTACAAACCAATAAATCATTTCCTTTGCATACCGTATTTATATGAACATTTCTTGGAAACCCGACTCATTTCTTTTGCCTACCGTATTGCTATGAACATTTCTTATAAGCCCGACTCATCGTTTCCATTCAAATAGATAAAATAGACACAAATAGAAATAGACTTGAATGTAACGTAAGCTTGAAATATCGGGACTCGGAATTTCGAGTCTCTGCTGTATATAAAGTCAGATGAACAAAAACAATTTTATTGGTTGCATGACATAACGTTTTGAGGTTAGAAATACTATCGTTATCAAAAGTTGATCTTATAGAATATATATTAAAAAAAAAAAATTGAGTGGATACAATTATTATGGCTAGAGGATATAATGAAATAAATACAGCAGTCCTACTATAATCCAGCACGTACTACTCCAACCGTTCCAGAACCTTAACCATTTTTAAGAATTGACTTTGGCAGTTGGCCAGTCTAAAATTTATAGCATTAAACAAAATGATGATAAAATTAAATCTTTCTTGAAAGACAATGACAGTGTGGTGGTGTATGAAATAAATTGTACAAAATCTTTTCATACTTATAAACACAAATATAAACAAAGTTAGAAGAAAAAAACAAAACTTTGTACAAGTCAGTTGGTGGCTACTTTTTTTACTTGAGTCACTTTCAGAGCCTTCTTTTTTCCTAACTTGCTTTATTTATTTATAACCACTGATTTATTAGCCTGAGGTTAATTAATAAATGTGGTACAGGCCAGTTGTCCCTAGACTAATGTAGGTAAGAGTGACGTTATAACCGTAACCGATGGTAGTGGTAATTCTGAAGGGAATAGTCCTCGCGACGCGCAGGGCGGAAGTATGTTTACTCATGAAGACAAGCCAGTCATGAGAAGGCACTAATTCTTGTGCCTGGGCTACTTGGTCTTCAGTGGGTGAGGAAGTGTATCTTTCCATGGCGGTATTACTCTCCATGTCAGAGAAGATTCACCTATTTGGCGAAAAGGGAGAATATACATGTCACTATTTAGACGATAAAACTAGCAGAAGTACCTTTATCTAAGCGTGGTATAGTGAGGAATTTCCGAGTGTTAAATAGCTGCCGAATTACTACTGAATAAGCTGGCATGAGAAACGATGACCCATTTAGGAATCAATGGAGAGAGGCAGTCAATATCTGGAAGTAAAAGGTGCAGGCGGTTGTGGCATTGAAATGTAGTGAGAGATGTTTCGAAAGGAGCGACATTCGACTGACCAAAAAGGAAGACGTTCCTCCATCTTCTTGAAACCATGTGAACTGAGATTAGGTTAGGTTATAACGCCAGGCCCGATCGATTGCACGAATTGATGACGATCAACCAATTGTAATAAAATGTACTAGTTTAAATATGTATTATATAACTAATTATTGAAATTAAGTTTTTAAAAATTAAAGTCCAATAGCCAGCAGACTAAATATAGAGAACAGGCATTAAAACTAAATTTATAATCCAAGTGAACACACAGTAACCTTACGCCTAGGATATAATAAATTATCTATATTTTATAGGTTAGGACAATTTCAGACTTAAAACTGATTTCATAATTATAAATAGTTTCTTATCCTGTAATTTTATCGCTGAAATTGTAGCTAACTGGTAGGACATCAAATTAATTATAGTAGGCCTACATGTAAATTATTTTATTATTGTAGATTATTTGTTTTTGTTTAAATGAATTTTATCTAGTATATATTTAGTGTAGCTAAAGTTCAATTAAATAAGTGATCAGTGATTTATTTTTTTGGTCGTTCACGAAGTTCTATAATCCTTCATTAAATTCATTCTGTTATAAACACAGATTTGGCGCCCACAAATAAGTTTATTATTATTCCAGGTGATTGATTAGTTTATTATTTTTTTTAAAATAATTTATTTTGAAACACACACAAAGTGTTCTATAAGTAACAAAAAAATGTTACATGTTATAATAAACATACTATACGCATTCGTTCTACCAATTTACGCTCGTTTCCTTCAGGAATTTTCTCCAGCTTATTGTGATTGCTTTTCAGTCCGCTCCAGGATTTCTTCGTCTTAGCAAGTTATTAGGGCAAATTAGATTCCTGTCGAGTTGTTTGTTTCACAAAAACAGATGGATACCGGGATGCAATCATCCGACGGTATATTGCTTTAAAAATCCAATTGTAAAACAGGCTTACAAATGTTTGTAGAGTAATGCTCAATGTTCCAAGGTTTTCGGTACAGAACCCGTCGTTTAGCTTTTAGTCGTAGTTTTACTGTTGTTTTTCTTTATTTGTAACGTGAACAGTCTGTACATTATAAAGTAAATATCTTTTACTACCATTAAGCTAAACAGATCTTTAATGTAAAACATCCGGACATTAAATTTTAATCGAAACATTAAAGAGCAAAAAGGTTCAAAGCGTTGCTGACTTTCTTTCAGTTTTAAAATTTCAGTTTATAAAAGTTTTAAACTATAAAGTTTCTAATTAGTTTCCCGGCGTAGCTTTTTGAAAATATTTGGAACGTAAAGTCATATTATATCTCTCAGGGCAAAGTTTTAAAAATCTGATTCGTTCAGCAGTAAAGTTCATTTCAGTAGACGATCTTATAGTGTCAACTAATTAAACTATTCTAAACTAAAAAGCTTTAAATACTTGCTTTGTATTCATAGGAATTGATAATTTCATGAATATGGGTCATAAATATTAAACATTTTAAACTATTTTGACTTTGGTATATATTGATCGTAGCTAGTCCAAGATGATGACAAGCTACAAGTTTATCAATCGATAGAAAACGTTAGTGCACTACACTTTCAGGTCCCGCTATTAGTTCACACTATCCTTATGTATATCTTGTTCAAATTTTCAATCGTTAATAAAATACGTTTCATTTATCTGTCAAAGTTCAAATACCTTTTTTAAAGTAGTATTGGATGACAATTAATGTTAATAGTGTTTTTCGAATAGACTATATATTCATTTATTAAATGTATTTAATTATTTTATTTTTATAAAAGAGAAAATATTTTGTATATAAAACTTTTTATATAAGAGAAAAAGAGGCAAGGTTTGAAATGTAGTTATTTCGTCCCATTTGATGTAAAATAAGTGATAACATTATTTCATAAACACAACCAATTTTTTGTTGTAGGTTATGTGTAGAGCAGCTGTTTTAACGCGTTGGTTATGTTACATTATTTTGTATTAATTGGAGCTATTTAATAAAAAGTAACTAAAATAAAATTTGTCTTGGTAGTAGAATTTGACTTTAAAATATTGTAGTTTATATTACTTGCTATCTTGGCGACTTCTACAATAGAGTGATTGAGTTGAGACTTCTCGGCGGTGTGGCTCAGCTCTGATAGCTTCTCGTCAAGCTTATTGATCCGATGTATCTCCAAGTCGACATAGGAAAACCACACCCTCCAATTAACCTGTGATCTAGTCCAAGCTGATATTCGCGGTAAACAATGTTGTAGGTTCCAAACCTAACGGTGTCTAATTATTAAAACAGCTGTTCGTATTTGTATTTCAACCTATTAATGGCAATTATTATCTTTAAAATTAAGTGTTATGTCTTCGTTTGCTTTCATTAGACAGTTTAAAATGGATTGGAAGACGACTGAAAGCGACAGCTGTATGCTTCCTACGTATTGCGGTTAGCAGAAATTTGGATACTCAATCAACTTGTCATTAATGTTGAACGCAGAACTCACCCTGTGTTTACTGAGTGGTTCAACAATCAGTACTGGCCAGTACAGTTTGGCAATGGCAGCTGATACAATTATGTAACGTAATAGTTTCAGTGCCTGTATCATCCTCACCGTCCGACCGGCATTATTGTATTTGGTGAAACAAGGAACATTCAAAGAGTCCCCTGTTTGGAAACTATCAAGAATGGAAACTAAAATATATTTGACATTAATTGTCTTATAGATGACTAGCGCTCCCTCTATTAGGCTTCTTTCGCAGAACCTCATTTGCTCTTCTGTGTTTTCCTCACCGACAAATTGTTTTTCCAAAAAGTGTGTACTTCCTTCACGATCTGTTATTAAACTACCATGTAAATGGTTTTCTTTAGGCTATTTTTTTAATTCCTTCTATTAGTTCAAACTCTCCTTATATATATATATATATATATATATATATATATATATATATATATATCTTGTTCAAATTTTCAGTGGTTCATAATATATTTTTTTATTATTTCACTGAATTTCAAATACGTTTTTTTAAACTTAGGTCTATGGTGGATGTTAATTAATAATAATACATTTTAAAAAAGTAATAATTCATTAAATTAGTTAAACGAATTAATTTTAGTTTTATATGGGCAACAAACTTTTCGCAAAAGGGGCAAGGTATGCAATATAGATACTTCGCCCCTTTTTTCTTAAGGGGCAAGGTATGCAATATAGTTACATCGCCACATATGTCTTAAAATAACTGATAAAATATAATTTCATAAAACCGCTCATAGGTTATGTAGTAGAACAGCTGTTTTAACGCATATGTAATGATACTTTATTTATATTAATTGTAATTATTTAATAAAGTTACTGAAATAATATTTATTCGTTGACGTAATTAGGAATTGACATTAAAATATTTTTGTTTACATTACTTGTTATAAATGTAGATGTTTGGAAAATGATTTTGTTGCAAACAGAGATTGAACATCAAAATTATCTTCTCTAGAAACTTTTGTAAGTGGGAAAAAAGTTTATAATGAACTCAAGGATTCGAAGCACACGGTAATCTATGCTAAAATTTGCCCTACATCGGGTAATTTCCAATCTACTGATTCGAAAGTCCGCTATATTGTTATTCTACATACACAAACTATCTCATTTACTTCTCTTTTGACATCGGTTATGCGAGTTGAATTAATTTCAACTCTACCTTCTGATGTATTCTTTTTCTTGAAATCTTTATACAGTTTTTCATTCTTTCAACGCGACTTGTCTTCTACATTTTTTTCAAGCCCTTAATAAATGTCATTGTTTTTCGTCCTCTTTATTTTGTACTTTATCATTTCCTTCACGAAAATATTATGAAGAAAACTACGCTAGAATAAAAATGTGTAACTAAGTGACAACATCATTCAAAACAACGAAGGGTTTAAGACAACCAGCTGTTTACCACACACCATATTTAAAATCTAACTCGACAAATCAATAGAGAATGTAGTATAACACGTTGAAATAAAGGAATAACGGTGGGAGATGATGTGTTCTTTTACACTATTCTTCGCGGATAAGGAAGACGAACACGATCTTAGTTATATGATGAGAAAACTGCATGATGAGTATGAGGCAGCAGGCTTAACAATGAGCATTACAAAATATGAATATCTAATAGTTGACTAGGACAAGATTTGCAACCTTAGCTTGGACAACAGTGAAATCAAACAGGTACAAACGTCCAAATATCTATCTTTATTAAGAAAGGTGATATTGTGAATGAGTTCAGAGAAAGAATAAACGTAGACTGAGCAGTAACACGAACCTTAAACTCTCTTCTCTTGTAAAAGTCGTCATGAAAGAAACACACTTATAGAAGTATTGTTCAGGCGTTACAATTTACGGTTAGAGGTATGGGATGTTACCAAAGTTAATAACAAAGTAATGACGATGGAAACGGAAGCTGCGGTAAATCGAGACTTAAAAGGGTCAAAATCGAATAAATTCGTGACGAAGCGAAAATTAATAAAGATATAAGAGAGGAGATAGATAGAGAAGGCAATTAGTATGGTACGGACACGTAAAGACGATGGCAGAACACAGATGGCCCCGAAAGGTACTATAGAGGATTCCCACGGAGAAAGGAAAGGGAGGACGGCCACAAAGAATTTTGAATGATGACATCGAAGAAACAATGACTGCAAGAAACTTAGAAGTGGTATTAACATATGACAAAAGAAATTGGAAATTGAGGACGGAGAGGCGGCGACTCACTTTAACTTCTTCAGTTCCCCTAGTCGTATTTTTCCTGGATCTCAGGGATGTTCAGTACTATGTTCGACAATGAAGCACTTCATGCGCTCATGATGCGGTTTTTTCTACTTGATATTATTGCATTTGTCATGTTCATGTATTTATTTTCAACTTTTTCACTTACTCTACCAATTACCATCCACATCCATATTTACAAACTCCTTCTTAGGTTAAACATGACCATTTTTAGCGTCATACAGTGCACAAAGTAGCCTAAACAGAACTATTCTCCGTCTTTACAAAAACTTTTAATTTAACATTTTGTATGGCTATTTATAATTTGACATTAAGGTTGTATTTTCAAGGGGTTGTAAATAATTCATCTGTAGAGCTTTACGTAGCACCTTTGTGTTATTTCCCTCTCTGCTAACACAACTCTCACAAACGTATCGACGAATCGCAACTTTTCGACTGGTCGCAGTTGATACGAACTTATATTCCTCCTGAGACACGCCAGCGTGCGGCAAACCCTCCCAGGGTTAGATTGTTTATGCGACTCTTGCTACCGAACTTGGAATTTACTGTTTGTACCGCGACGCGTGTGTTGTCCTTGAACTACACACCTTAAAATTTACATTCGGCTTAAAACTGCCATAATAATAGGAATTGCATAAGTTGAACGGATATTCCCATCGATATGCTAGACATGAGAAAAATAAACACATGTTTCGTAAAAAAAAGTAACTACTAATATGTCAATAAGAAGATTACTGAAAATTTGCAGTAATATTTCGGTATATAACAAAACAGATTTTTAAAAACTTTAAAATAAAATTTGCTTTAAAATACAAGAGAAAATACAAGACGTCTTTACAGTTCAGATAAGACCAGACGTTGTTGCTATCTAATTACTTGTCTGTACGTTCGTTCCCAGGGACAAGCTATTGTCTAGAAGTTCTCCTGTACACTTTGAGCTTTGTTTCAGTCCGACATTTATAAAATGCCCACAGGTTTAGTTTCCTGAACTTTAAGAGCTTATGCACTCAACTCTCTTTGTCGTTCTTACAACAAGGTATAGATGAGAACAATTTTCTCTAGATGTTGATGACGATAATGATGTTACAGGTTTTTCAGTACTATTTATTACAATTTATCTACTGTTAACTATAGATAAATAGTAATTTTTCTCTCCATCGTTTCGTGCTACCGTCTCGCATAATAATTTCTCTAACTTAATAAATGCATATTTAAAAGATGAATATAACACAAAATTAATATGAAATAAATGCGAATATGGCTGATTATCGAGTGGAAGTTATTTATATTATAATGCAACGTTTCGGCAACTAGTCCGTTGCCCTTATAAAGCCTGAACACAATATTACATTGCTTTTACTTACACAAACAAAAAACTAGTACACTCATTGCAATAATTTAAACCTTTATGAGACTCAATAAAATTTAGTCAAAAATATATTGAAATAAACCTTCCCCTCATGTTTTCTCTAAACATATTAAAAGCTTTGGGCATAAATTTGGTTTTGAAAAATTGTATTATACTTTATAACGAGTCCAACTGGAGGAAGTCGTTCATATTAGCATACACAATAATGGGTTCAACCTTGTAAATGGTTTTGATAAGTGTAGTTTATACGAGCCAGTATTGTATAAGTTAACGACATTAGCTAGGGATTTCTAGCTAAACTACTAGGCCTTCTAAACGTAACTCTTTTCTGGGTTTTTAGACTTTTATTTTAAATTCCTTTTTCTGTATAATATTCTTATTTCGCTGAAAACACATTTTTCCATTCCAGCTCTTGCTGCTAATTTAGTAGATTTTGTGTGTGTTTATTTACCGGAGGAAACAGTTTTAGTAGAGCATTAAAAATCTCTGGCCTAATAAAATATTTACCGAGAAAAACATTTTTCATTTCCAGTTCTTGCTGCTATTTTAGTAGACTTATTGTGTATTTATTTACCGGAGGGAACAGTTTTAGTAGAGCATTTAAAATCTCTGGCCTAATAAAATATTTACCGAGAAAAACATTTTTCATTTCCAGTTCTTGCTGCTATTTTAGTAGACTTTTTGTGTGTATATTTACCGGAGGAAACAGTTTTAGTAGAGCATTTAAAACCTCTGGCCTAATCAAATATTTACCGAGAAATAACATTTTTCATTTCCAGCTCTTGCTGCTATTTTAGTAGATTTTGTGTGTGTTTATTTACCGGAGGAAACAGTTTTAGTAGAGCATTTAAAATCTCTGACCTAATAAAATATTTACCAACAAAAAAAAATTTCTTTTCCAGTTCTTGCTGCTATTTTAGTAGACTTTTTGTGTGTATATTTACCGGAGGGAACAGTTTTAGTAGAGCATTTAAATATCTGGCCTAATAAAATATTTACCGAGAAAAAAAATTTCATTTCCAGCTCTTGCTGCTATTTTGGTGAACGTTTTGTGGGTTTTCTTGTCCGGAAGGAACCTTTTTAGTAAAGTATTTGAAACCGTAACTAAAAAGGATTTCATCACTTGAGTTTCAGAATAGGGTGAATGAGTTCAAACTTATTGTCGATATGGTTTAGGTTGTTTCTCGTCAAGGGTATTGATCCGATTTTTCTCGATGTCGGCTTAGGGAGACCACACCCTCCAATTAACCTGCGACCTACTCATAATGTACTTGCTGGTAATCAACTTTTCCACGGTCACTCGTCATCATTTGCTGCGGTAAATTCATTCACCATTAGTTGGATTACTTACGGGGTTAAATTCGAGAACGTCTCAAGTTTACGAAACAGCGAGTTGTACTTATAATAACCCTTTGGTGATCACGATTACCTTTTACTCATTTTATTACTTTCGTCAAGTTATAGGATTGTAATTGGAACTGGCTGGAAAGACTTGATACGTTTTGCAGTCAGCAGATATATTTGTTTATTCAATTAACTAGTGATGACAACCCTCATCGTGCTTACTCAGCGGTCCCACGATCAGCACTGGTCACATACTGACCATGACAGGACGTATAACTGTAACAAATACTCGAATGCTTTTACCATCATTACCGTAGGACTTATTGTATGTTGAAAGAAATCGAATATTTAAAGGATCCCCTCATGTCATTATATATGTTAACATATATGCAAATATATCATTAACACAAATCTGAAATGCTATCTTAGTATTTACAGTTTTATAGGTGAGCATGGAATCTGACTTCAGAGATATAAAATAGAGATACTGCAATCAGAGATATAAAATAGAGATAATGTACTCAGAGATATAAAATAGAGATACTGAAATCAGAGATATAAAATAGAGATACTGCAATCAGAGATATAAAATACAGATACTGCAAGCAGAGATATAAAATAGAGATATTGCAATCAGAGATATAAAATAGAGATACTGCAATCAGAGATATAAAATAGAGATATTGCAATCAGAGATATAAAATAGAGATACTGCAATCAGAGATATAAAATAGAGATACTGTACTGAGAGATATAAAATAGAGATACTGAAATCAGAGATATAAAATAGAGATATTGCAATCAGAGATATAAAATAGAGATACTGCAATCAGAGATATAAAATAGAGATACTGAAATCAGAGATATAAAATAGAGATACTGCAATCAGAGATATAAAATACAGATACTGCAAGCAGAGATATAAAATAGAGATACTGCAATCAGAGATATAAAATAGAGATACTGAAATCAGAGATATAAAATAGAGATACTGAAATCAGAGATATAAAATAGAGATACTGCAATCAGAGATATAAAATAGAGATACTGAAATCAAAGATATAAAATATATACTGTAATCAGAGATATAAAATAGAGATACTGAAATCAGAGATATAAAATAGAGATACTGCAATCAGAGATATAAAATAGAGATACTGAAATCAGAGATATAAAATAGAGATACTGCAATCAGAGATATAAAATAGAGATACTGCAATCAGAGATATAAAATAGAGATACTGCAATCAGAGATATAAAATAGAGATACTGAAATCAGAGATATAAAATAGAGATACTGCAATCAGAGATATAAAATAGAGATACTGAAATCAGAGATATAAAATAGAGATACTGCAATCAGAGATATAAAATAGAGATACTGCAATCAGAGATATAAAATAGAGATACTGCAATCAGAGATATAAAATAGAGATACTGCAATCTCTGAGATAATGAAACATTCCATAATATTCTCGAACCGTTCTAATAGTAACACGATATGGAAATATATCATTAGATAAATTAACTACACTTTTTAAACTGTCAATATTTATTTATTGATTATTATTCATCAGAATAAAACTCACATTACATTAAGTCTGATAGTATTATATTATCCAATGAAAAAACATTTTGTCGAACCCATACTATTGTCGAGTGTTGGAATTACATAGTTCTCTGAACAGATTCGAATGACTTGTTAAGGCTATTGTGTGTTCCAGTGTTTCCAGTAATAAATTAGGCTGATACCTAATTTAAATATCTTACCCGTTAAAGTAAATCCTACCCTCTTAGCGTTAACCATAATCCTGCCGTAAGCTATCGCACCATGTCTATAACGTGGCGTATCAAGATAAAGAGTGGCCTAAAGCTACTTCAAGATAATAACCCTACGCCCGTGCGCCATCACTGACTTCCATTTTAAATAATTACAAATGTGTCACGAAGAGTCTTAACACATTAATTTATGTGCTACTCAACATCCTTTCTGTAGAACTCATAGTCGACAGTAATCTCATTACTATCGTAGAGATAAAACAGACGCACACGCGCACTTGTACAACTCTGAAAATAACTTTCCTCTTACAATTATAATTGCTTTTCTTAAGAGGGAATATCTTGTCTAGAACACTAAAACCATCTAAATATGATTCCTACTGGATTACATAATTACACTCTTTTTTTTGCTCTTCTCATTAATTTGCCAACACAAAACAAACACATCAGATATTGATACAGTAACAGAATATTTATTAATTTATGGAACAAAATAGTAGACATACATACAAAATACAACATGAGAGGAAACGAAAGTTTACATTTTTCTGTGTTAAGACTTGAATTTATTGTTCTTTCATTATTTTTGATTCTTTATTTTTATATATTTAATTATGAATAAGATCATTTTTTGGTTAATTTTGTTATGTTTTATTGTTTGTGAGGGTGTTTTAAATTTATCTGTATTAGTTTCATTAATTCGTTCTCATGGAAATGATTATTTAAAGTGTCTTAGATTAATTTTATGTTAAAGTTTTTTTTAATTCTGTTTTTAATCCCTTTTTTGATTTTTGATTGGTTCAATCAATAATGTGTTTGCTTTTTTTGTTAATTTTGATTATAGATTAATTTGATATTATTTTACTTAGAATTTGGATTTTGTCGTTAATAATTATAGCTAGATCTATAATTAGGATTTAAAATAATAATTATTTTGCTTTGTTTGTGGCTATTTCATTAATGATTTTTTTATTTTTGTCTTTTAGTGTTAATAATTATTTGTTGTTTTATTATTATTTTTTTAATCTAGTCTAATTCCTACACTTTTTTAAATTGTTGGTTGAGGTTATCAACCTGAACGATTATTATCTGGTTATTATTTACTTTTTTATACAGTTTTAGCTTCTCTACCTTTACTTATTTCTATTTTTTATTGTTAGTTTATTAGTTGTTTCAAATTTTAATCAAAATTTACAAATTAATAATTTTAAAATTCATACTCTTATTTCTATTATTTAATTTATTTTTTTATTTTTCTATTTAATTTATTTTATTATAGTTTATTATAGTTTGTAAACTCTATTTTACAGAGCCTCTATTTTGTAACAGACCATAGTTACACAGACAACAACCATAACCTACCATAATGTCTAGAGTTTATCAAAACAGAACGACGTCTCAATACACTAGCGTAGTACAAAATCTACAAACAAAAACAACATAATCGTTTACCAAATAAACCCAACACAAATTAAACAAATCTTTTAACCATATTGAAGAAAACGTCTTTAAAACCGCTCCTACAACGCTTCCTAGCGGCTAATCTAGACTCTAATTAAGCTTGAAGCCCTAGAGAGTGCGATATATATCTATCTATAGTTTTTCTACACATTCTAAAAACAATCCTTTAGTACTTAATTCTAAAATTCAAACGTAATACGTTCTTTGGTAGCGAGGAACAACAAAATCGAAGACGGAATTAATATGGTGTTTGAATTGTACTAAGCACAAGGCGAATTCTGATATTTTCATAAACATTAATGTGTATTATTTTGTTTATTAAAATATTTCGTAAAGACATTAAATAATAATATATATATATATATATATATATATAAACTCTTCTTGTTACAGATTCATTCTAGAGATTTATTCACATCTAACATAAAGGCAATAAAATAAGTAGTAATATAAACACAAATATTGAAAAACCAATTCCTAATTAGATCAATGAAGAAAATTTTATTGATTTTTTTTAAATAATCATTATAATATAAATAAAGTAACATAACCTATGCGTTGAACCAGCTGTTCTACCACATAACCTACAACATAAAATCAGCTGTTTTATGAAATTATATGTTATCACTTATTTTAAGCCAAATGGTACGAAATAACTACATTGCATACCTTGCCCCTTTTGTGAAAAGTTTTCTTTAAAAAAATAAATTTAAAATTATTCATTAAATTTAATTAATTAATGTTTGAAAAAACTGTATTAACATCAGGTTTCATTTACTACAATTTTAAAAATATGTATTTGAGCTTGAGTGAATAGATAAAAATTATTTTATACACAAATGAAAATTTGAACAAGATATATATATATATATATATATATATATATTATATATATATATATATATATATATATATATATATATATATATATATATATATATATATGAGGATAGTGTGAACCCATAAAAGGAATTGAAACATTAGCTATTTTTGTACCTTCGAATCACAATATTTCCACTGTTTGGTAAACTTGCATATTAAATAATCCACGGGCACTTACAGCATGTACCCTTCATGGAATACGAAATGACACGTCTACATTCGTTGCCATGGCAACATGTTTAAAACTGCAACATTTGACGTCAACACCATACGGAGCATAAAGGCTACAGAATTCCGTGTATTCAATACACAACCACTGGCTATTCATAAATTGCTTCACTCTGACTAATGGTACAAATACCAGCATTGCATTTGCACTACGACATTTGTATAGTTTGAATACTATGTAATTTTGTCTTTTCAAACCCAATCACTGTGAACACAAAAATAGGTAAAACGTTTTAAATTTATTCGTTTATTTGAAGTTTAAAACATATTTGTTTTAAACCTAATTTTATTATTTATTCCCCTAATTAGATTACGTCAATTTTACACTTTCCAAACCTTGTTGAAAAAATGCTCGATACTGAAAAGGAAATTAAATGAAGTATAGTTAGAAAAATCTGTGTTTAATTTACGTATCTTATGGTGTTTTAAAATTATTCTAATGACAGTAAACTCTCTATAACCTGGTCCTTTTCAATAAACTCTTATATTTCATAAGGATTTTATAATAGTCTAAAACAAATAATTTCGCCTTTTGAATTTCAATTTAACTTTAAGTATACATACACTTAAATATACTGTATACGCAGTATATGTATTATAATCGCATTCTACGACAAATGAAAAGTATACGCAAGTTAAAATAGTGTTTTACTTGAGTTAAAATTCAAAGATTTTTTACATCACTAACATCAGTGCAGATTTTACTAGCTTGAATAAAGCCGACATACTCTGTAAGCCTACAGTAACTTGCAGAAGTAATATGTTATCACCGACAAATGGTTTTACAGATCTCAAAAATGTGCTATAGCCTATTCTAAAAATTCTAATATACTCATCTTCACTTCTGTAAGTAATATTTGTTCACTTTTGGGTACATTTTTCGGCCTTTCCTAACATTAAAATACATTCCTTTGTTGGCACTTTTTGGTTGACATCATTCTCAAAAACTTTAAACACTACTCCATTTTGAGTTTTGGTAAAGGTATACAATTTCTAAGGGTACAGTACAGGAAGTACTGTTTAACATTTTTTAGAATAGCGCTCATTCGATAACTATTCACAAAAAGGGAAAGGTATGCAATATAGTTATTTCGTCCCATTTGGTTATAAATAGGTAATAACATATGATTTCATAAAACAGTTGACTTTATGTTATAGGCTATGTGGAATAGCAGCTGTTTTAACGTATAGGTTATGTTACTTTATTTATATTAATGTAGTTATTTAATAAAAAGTAAAATCATGTTTATTACTCAAGTGTTAGTTAACTTTAAAACATTTTTGTTAATATTACTTGTTTGAGACAATTGGTCACGTAAATATTTTTTTCGCTTCACTCATTTTTAATAATATTTTAATACTCATTTCTATTTCTAGACAGATGTTCATCAGCTTTACTTCTATTCTTTTATATCATCCAATAATACTTCTTATCTGCTTTCATTTAACAATCTGAAGTTTTTTATTCGTTCCTGTGACCTGGATTATTTTTCTCTCTTTCTAACACTACTACAAAAAGAATTACATAACGTGTACTGAAAAAACGTTTTGCTTATTAGTGTTTTCCCGACTTGTTAATTTTAACACTATTTTGCCGTTTTTGTTGAAACACTCTTAGATTATAATTAAAGAATAAAAATATTGTACAACTCACAAATATACAATATTTTATTTCAAACGCGTTTCAACGACTAATTTGTCGTCATCCTCAGTAAAAATACACAAATAAAATTAACTAAAAAATATATATATTAAACATAACCTATAAAGTTTTAGCAAAAGTTTTTACTTTCGCCAAAACTTTATAGGTTATGTTTAATATATATATATATATTTTAGTTAATTTCATTTGTGTATTTTCACTGAGGATGACGACAAATTAGTCGTTGAAACGCGTTTGAAATAAAAAAATGTATATTTGTGAGTTGTACAATATTTTTATTCTTTAATTATAACTTTCACTCTCAAGCCAGCTCGAATATTATTTATACTCTTAGATTACTTTACTTTTGTTTTCGTTGAAGTTCCTTCTATTCTGCAGCTTCAGAAATCAATAAAATAGTTTTTATCCTTGTATTTCCAATTGTTCACAATGTGCTCAACCCACGATGAGTGTTGAAAACACGGTCTCCTCCGTTGACAGGAAATGACTTCAATCTACGGCAGAAATCATTCATGTATTCCTCTTAGTGGTATTGAATAGAATGTATTGAATCTAATTTTGTATACGAAACGTTGGGCAGTAAATATTTGAACGAATACAATACATACACTGCTGAATGAATACAAATTCTGAATACACTTTCAAGCAGAAAAGTATCTCCACGTTCTTTGTGAATACGGTGTTTCCGTTTAGAGGAATCAATTTGAAGTCGAGGCGACGAAATAGCGGTAAGCCTCAAATCCATTATGGATCCGTTTAATGTCAAGTGTAGTAATAAATGAGGTTATGTTACGATACAGCCTTTTCTATAGAACATTGAAATATACAAAATATTCTAAAGTAATATTGAACTAATAAAAGATTTTATAAGGCTTACTTAGGTGCTTATTCGACTCCCTAATGATTATCAACTATGAAGGCTTTTTTAATTCCTTCCATTAGATCACACTTCACACTCATATATATGTTTCTCAAATTTTCAATCGTTAATCATTTACTTTTTAATAATCCAGTCAAGTTTAAATACATTTTTTTAAACTTTCATGGATGACTCTTGATGTTGAAAAGTTTTTCGAATAATGACTCATTAATTAAATTTAATAAATTAATTTTAGTTTCATAAGGGAGGAAAAGGTTTCACAAAAAAGGCAGGTATGCAATCTCATCCTATTTGGCTAAAAACAAGTGATACAGGATTTCATAAAACGGCTGATTTTATGTTATAAGTTATGTGCTAAAACAGCTATTTAACGAATAGGTTATGTTATGTTGAACATAATAATAGTAATAATTTATTAAAAAGTCACTAAAATAAAAAAAAAATTATGTTTACCCAAGTAGGAATTGACATTATAAAGTTATGTGTATATATTACTTGTTTAGCCTATTATTAATCATTTATTATTCTGTTACAGTCTTACGACTAGCATTGGGTTTTATTAATAGGTTCTGTTATTTAGTGGTTTCTACCACGTTTTTTTTTAAATTATATTAAAATATTACAAATTTAAGGTTTATTTAATTTAGGATGCTTTCGACTAAATTCATAACTAAACATGACTTTACAACGATTCAATCAGACAAGGGTTAGGAATCAAATGACACTCGTCAGGCATAAATGATGCGCTCGAAACGTCAAGTAGTTATAAAATACATATAATACCCAAGGCATACACGTGTGGCATTGGATTTGTAACTTTTGTAACATTGAAGCGTTCAATGACGTTTTCGTTGAAAGCATCCTAACCTTACAAATTATTACAAAACGTTAGCAGGACATATTCAACAAAGGTTTACTCTCTTATAATTTACCTTTGAAAACTTTCAATGACACGTTTCAATAGAAACATCATTAGTTTATAGAGTCTTATCACAAGCTGTCATTCCGTGAAATGTTATTGAAGTTACGTAAGAAACTGTCTGACGCGAAGCAAGAACAAAGTTTCGCGAACCTAACGCTCACGTCAAACATTACTAGTTTTAGAAATTGGATGACAAATTGGAAAGGAAAACTTTTGTGACAACCTTAAAGTGGAAATTCTCTCTCGCACTTTGCGGAGCGCTTTTGTCGAAGATATTGTCGCAACCGCACAAAAGCGACTCACGCGAGATAGTAATTGATTACAGAGTGGTTTCCGAACTATTGAACTTTGTTAATTAAACTCCGACAGATGTTAATTCCTCCGTACCGTCTCGGTGTTTACTCGGCGAAGACAACGCAATTATTGCCCCTAATATCCGGGTCTTCTCTGACTGTCTTTATTACATATCCGGATCTGTCTTTATTACAAACTAAATTAAAATTACACTGAATGAGAGGCACTCTAGTAACACCTGGATTTGGGAAGGTTTCTTTGTATTGTAATGATATACGTTAAATTAGTTAAAGTACGTGAACAGCCTATATCAATTATAGGTTATATGATAACACGGGTTTTTCTTGTGTTAAAATGAAGAGTGCAAATAGACTGTTATCTCTTGTAATAGGCGGGAAACGTATACAGCATTGAGATAAGAACTAGTAATATAAAAAAAAACAAAGTTAATTCCTACTGAGGACAAGAAAGGAAAATTTCATTTAATTTACTTTTTATTTTAATTAAAAATAATATAGCTTTTAGCGCTTCCCTTTTGGATTGTACATTTATAATACAAGGTTTGATACCGTTAACCCAGTTTGTTTGTTTAGTGTATTATTTAATTCATTCATTTATTTTGTTTTCATTCATTTTTAATCCTAAAGCATTATTTACGATATTTTGTTGTAACCATGGCAACCATTTAAGATTGTACAATGAAGGTTTAGGAGACAATCAGTTGGGTGCAGAAAAATTACATATAACCTCACTAAGAAATAAATTTCCTGTTATGGGAAAGTCGGCTCAGTGCCAGAGTGCTGGATTTCAAACACGAGGTCATTCGGTTCAAATCTTACCTAAAGACATCAACATTTTTAAATTTGTTAAATAAGAACACGGTTGACACGTGAGTCAGAGATACCTGATTTATTAAAAAACTGGCAACGTTTCGACGACTAAATTGTCGTCCTCATTTAGGCCTACAAGTATAATAGGCAGAATTAACATTTACATTATAAAAATTCACTGGAAAATTAACATAAAATCAAAAACATTACAAACAGTTATTACTACTAATAAATTGACAGAACAACTACACAAATAAATAAAATTTTTTTGTATGATGTAGATGCTAATTCTGTATATTATCCTTGTAGGCCTGAGTGAGGACGACAATTTAGTCGTTTAAATGTTGCCAGATTCTTAATAAATCAAGCTTCTTTGACTCGTGCATCAACCGTGTTTTATTTAACAAAATTTTGTGAGTATACACCTCATCATTTTTAAATTTAATTTTTGAATTATAATTTGAAAAACTATTAACATAAATTGTCCTCTGCTACATTTTAAAACAAAATAAATTTGAACTTGAGTGGATGAATAAAAAGTGTTTTATTAACGATTGAAAATTTATATAGTATATATATATATATATTTATTGAGAGTGTGAACTAGTAGGAGTAATTGAAAATAACCAATCTGACCTGGGAGATTCGGACAGGTTAGGTTTCTAACCATCATGATACCATCCCCTGACTACTTTCCCACCAGCAATTATTAATCTGGATTTTGAATACTGTTGAGGAATAAGGTAAAACTGTCTTTTAGGCTCAGTAACCGATTAAAAAGTGGTTTCCGAACTATTTAACTTTGTTAATTAAACTTCGACAGATGTTAATTCCGTGCCGTCTCCGTGTTTACTCAGCGAAGACAACGCAATTATTGTCCCAAATACCCGGGGCTTCATTACGGAAAATTGAATTACGACTTAGGCTAAATGAGAGGCGCAACACACACGCGTGTAATCAGAGCTGATTTGGGGAGGTCTCTTTGTAATGCAACGATACAACTAGACGCTGTTTACTTTAAATCTAATTAGCTACGTATACACGTACACCTACGTTAGGTTATGTTATATGTACATTATAAATGTTATATTATAGCGTTTTTCTACTAAGGTGATTAGTGCAAATATGCTGTAATAGTCTGATACAGATCAGACTAAGTAGCAATATTATTATAAGGACATTAAACTTTCCCGTCTGGACGTTTGGGTCAGGAGGGAATTTTGTGAGTAGACCAATAGTCATGAAAAAACCTCCTAGACTATTATCCTCCCAGACAAATTTCAACAACATTTTAAAGACAAAAAGCAATACTGAGCATAGGAGCGTAATTATAATCATAAACCTATAAAATCCTTGCTACAAATATTTAAACAACCTTGATGTACGTTTCAGGAGCATCATCAGGAGGTTTCAAACATACTGGGATCTAAAGACCTCAAACATACAAGTTTTTAGATTTCGGTAGGTTTGTCAACGTTTGAGGTTGTTAACTGTTTTAGCGAAATGTACATCAAGGTTGTTTAAATATTTGTAGCGAGGGTCATTGTTGTTCTAGGGTACGACTTTTAAGAACAACTTGTGAATATTGTGTATTTTAAATAAATGAAACGCAACCACGGATAAAACGTTTTATATAATATAATCTTATGTACATTTCTATTAAAAAGCAATCATCTATAGAGGAAATTATAAAAATAACTCTTAAATAAATAAAACTCTTATCAAATATAAAATATTTTACTTAAACATTTTTTTATATTTCAATTGAAAAGCAATCACTTTCATGGGAAATTGTTATGAAAATAACTCTTAAATAAATAAAACCTCTTAACCACACATAACACATTTTATTTAAACCTTTTAACGTATAATTCATTTGCAAAGCGATCACCTTTGGAATAAAAGTATTATAAAAATAACTCTTAAATAAATAAAACCTCTTAACCACACATAACACATTTTATTTAAACCTTTAAACGTATAATTCATTTGCAAAGCGATCACCTTTGGAATAAAAGTATTGTAAAAATAACTCTTAAATAAATAAAACCTCTTAACCACACATAACACATTTTATTTAAACCTTCAAAGGTATAATTCATTTGCAAAGCGATCACCTTTGGAATAAAAGTATTATAAAAATAACTCTCAAATAAATAAAACCTCTTAACCACACATAACACATTTTATTTAAACCTTTAAACGTATAATTCATTTGCAAAGCGATCACCTTTGGAATAAAAGTATTATAAAAATAACTCTTAAATAAATAAAACCTCTTAACCACACATAACACATTTTATTTAAACCTTTAAACGTATAATTCATTTGCAAAGCGATCACCTTTGGAATAAAAGTATTATAAAAATAACTCTTAAATAAATAAAACCTCTTAACCACACATAACACATTTTATTTAAACCTTTAAACGTATAATTCATTTGCAAAGCGATCACCTTTGGAATAAAAGTATTATAAAAATAACTCTTAAATAAATAAAACCTCTTAACCACACATAACACATTTTATTTAAACCTTTAAACGTATAATTCATTTGCAAAGCGATCACCTTTGGAATAAAAGTATTATAAAAATAACTCTTAAATAAATAAAACCTCTTAACCACACATAACACATTTTATTTAAACCTTTAAACGTATAATTCATTTGCAAAACGATCACCTTTGGAATAAAAGTATTATAAAAATAACTCTTAAATAAATAAAACCTCTTAACCACACATAACACATTTTATTTAAACCTTTAAACGTATAATTCATTTGCAAAGCGATCACCTTTGGAATAAAAGTATTATAAAAATAACTCTTAAATAAATAAAACCTCCTAACCACACATAACACATTTTATTTAAACCTTTAAACGTATAATTCATTTGCAAAGCGATCACCTTTGGAATAAAAGTATTATAAAAATAACTCTTAAATAAATAAAACCTCTTAACCACACATAACACATTTTATTTAAACCTTTAAACGTATAATTCATTTGCAAAGCGATCACCTTTGGAATAAAAGTATTATAAAAATAACTCTTAAATAAATAAAACCTCTTAACCACACATAACACATTTTATTTAAACCTTTAAACGTATAATTCATTTGCAAAGCGATCACATTTGGAATAAAAGTATTATAAAAATAACTCTTAAATAAATAAAACCTCTTAACCACACATAACACATTTTATTTAAACCTTTAAACGTATAATTCATTTGCAAAGCGATCACCTTTGGAATAAAAGTATTATAAAAATAACTCTTAAATAAATAAAACCTCCTAACCACACATAACACATTTTATTTAAACCTTTAAACGTATAATTCATTTGCAAAGCGATCACCTTTGGAATAAAAGTATTATAAAAATAACTTATAAATAAATAAAACCTCTTAATCACACATAAAACCTTTTATTTAAACCTCTAAATGTATATTTCATTTGCAAAGCGATCACCTTTGGAATAAAAGTATCATAAAAATAACTTATAAATAAATAAAACCTCTTAACCACACATAAAACCTTTTATTTAAACCTTTAAACGTATATTTCATTTGCAAAGCGATCACCTTTGGAATAAAAGTATCATAAAAATAACTTATAAATAAATAAAACCTCTTAACCACACATAAAACCTTTTATTTAAACCTTTAAACGTATATTTCATTTGCAAAGCGATCACCTTTGGAATAAAAGTATCATAAAAATAACTTATAAATAAATAAAACCTCTTAATCACACATAAAACCTTTTATTTAAACCTCTAAATGTATATTTCATTTGCAAAGCGATCACCTTTGGAATAAAAGTATCATAAAAATAACTTATAAATAAATAAAACCTCTTAACCACACATAAAACCTTTTATTTAAACCTTTAAACGTATATTTCATTTGCAAAGCGATCACCTTTGGAATAAAAGTATCATAAAAATAACTTATAAATAAATAAAACCTCTTAACCACACATAAAACCTTTTATTTAAACCTTTAAACGTATATTTCATTTGCAAAGCGATCACCTTTGGAATAAAAGTATCATAAAAATAACTTATAAATAAATAAAACCTCTTAATCACACATAAAACCTTTTATTTAAACCTCTAAATGTATATTTAAAGGCAAAGCGTCATTTAAATGTGTATTTTGCAAAGCGGTCATTTTCGGAAAATATTATTATAAGAATAACTCATAAGCAAATAAAACCTCCTAATCGCACATAACACCTTTTAGTTAAACTCTTATGTAAACTTCAATTGCAATTGAATCATTTGCATAAGAATTTATTCTTAAAATAAGTCATAAATAAATAAAACCACTCACTCATATATATAAAACCTTTCAACTAAACACTTTGTGCATTTTAATTAGCAAGCAACCATCTCAAGAGAAAATTATTATAAAATATAGCTCCTTGAGAAGATAATTATTTTGCAATTAAAATGTACATTAAGGTTTTAATAGAAGGTTTTACTGGTGGTTGGAAGTTGTATTTATAAAAAAACAAAAATTTGAATGAGTGATTGGTTTTTATTGTTTCATAAACGTAAACCGTAAAATTACTGAATCGCAAAACAAATAGATGCATAGCAAATTGTTTTGCATTCTGATAAAGGTGAATATAAAATTGAACCGAGGCAGCAATGTTAAATAAAACAGTGTTTTTTCGAGACTCAGGTTGTGTGCGATTGGTTGGTTTACGTTCCTACGGGAGGAAAACCTCATAAAACTACCCTCCACCCGGTCTCCACCCTGGCAGAACGTGAGCGGACTTAACCCTTTGCACGACAAGGACATATGCCTTTGAATCGCATTCGTTCTATTGATTGAGAACTTCAGATGTTTTTCTGTCCTTACGATTGCGCCAAATACGGGAAACGCTTTTTTCTGTCATTCTTCTAAATAGAAACGCGTTTTTCCAAGTCCCTCAGAAACTGTCGATATTATTTCGTTTAAACCATGGAAATAAAGTGTTTAAAACTATCAAACACAAAACGTGAAAATAAAAATACGCTTTTAATAAAATATTGAACTTTTATTAAATTTGTAAATTGTTTTTGTAATATGGAAAACAAAATAATAATATTTGTTAAACTAAATAATATGTTACTTTGTATGTGTGTACAATAATAACAATAATATTAATTTTTTTAAACTTTAAAATAATTCTACCCCCATAAAAACTCCATATATTAGAACATCTTTTGGACGTATGTAGTGTCTATTTTAGAACTTTGTACAATCAAGTTATAGCCATAACGTTTTGCGCGCTTTTTACAAATTTTGATTCTTTAATTGAGCATTACGTTTTTATTTATATGTATAATTTAATGAGAATTTATTAAGTTATAGACAAATGTTGCTTTCAAAGTTTTGTTTGAAGATGTTTAGTCTTTTTGGGTTTGCAACCTCTCATTGTTAGTTTTTAAAAAATCCTTGTTGTCATTCTAAAACAAAATTAAAAAGATATTTAGTGTGTTTTGGATAGTAGAAACAGCAGAAATATAAAAGTTTTACAAAATTTTATCAGGGATCGATTTTTTTATGAAAATAACAAGTAAATAAATCCTATAAATGTAAAATCATATTTATAAAATTATTAATCTATCTTTTTCTATTCCTTCTATTACACATATCTCGTACACATTTTCAATCGTTAATAAAGTACATCCACTCTAGTTCAAATATATATATTTTTTTACCTACAATGGATGACAATAGATGTATATACGGTTGTTTAAAATATTTATTCAATAATTCAATTATAAAAATTTGAGGGGTCCAGATCGAATTCGAACTGAGTATCTTCATGTTTGAAGTAGCTAGAAATGTATTTCAAAAATATATATATGAATTTTTCTTTTGCCGCCATTTTGTTGTCGTCGAAACCTTCAATACAGCCTTAAATTGTTACCATGGTTACTACACAAAATCATAAATAATGCTCTAGGATTAAAAATGAATGAAAACAATAAAATAAACAAACAAACTGGATTAACGGTATTGAACCTTGTTTCACAAATGGACAATGCGAAACGAAAGCTAAAGAAAATTCAACACAATGCAAGCGACGAATAAAAGAAAGCGTATATATATATATAATAACAAACAAAAATAATAGTCCAACACCATACATAGAAAGAAAATTGAAAATAGCAACGAAATTCTCTTTCTATTTTGCCACTTAATATTCTTATTCTGACATATGTACGAGTATACACATATTCATATTATTTGTAATTATAAAAGAATAAGAGACTGAAATTAAAATCTTCTTTACTTGATTTTACTTGAAAAAAATCTTTATATTACTTGTTTACGTTATGGAAATCAACTGATGCTAGGATTTGACTGTTTAGAATCGTACGCGTTAGAATCTGATTGCATGGTGAAGACAACTTCGCCGTGATTAACTTGATAAGTGGTTTCGATTGGCAAACATATCTACGGACTTTAGGTGTGGGAAATCTAAATTGTCAGGACGTGCGTTATGGATATCATTATGGTTTCACTCGAGGTAGGAAACTTAATAGAAAAACTTTAAACGGAAACTTTGGGCTTAAACTATAATTAGGGGCATGGTTAACAGTATATATACACGAACTCAAGTTTTGGGCAAACAGTGCTATTTAAGTTATGAAAATGAAGTCATTCTGAAAGGCGTTAACAAAGAAAAATATTGTGATGTTGGGAAAGGCAGAAAATTTGCTAACATAAGTAAATATGAGCATATTAAAAATTTTGACGGTTTTCAAGTTTAAATTGTTTTAAAATCGATATTTAAGAAATATAGAACAAAAATTTTAATTTTGTCAAAACAAAGGAATAATCCCATCCATTCCAATAAATTGTTGACTTTTAATTGTAATTATTCGTTATAAAACTCTTGTTAAATAATAAAAATAAACTATCGTAGTAGGAGCATTAATTACTTTTTCCTGTTAACATAATTCCCTCTGAAACAGAGTGGTAGAGTTCTTCTGTGATTTAGTTATTTTTCTGTAGAAAAATTTGATTTATAAGCGTCGGATCCTTCGCCGTATAATGTTAACAAAAGATGCAAGGTTCTTTGTTTACTATAGGTATAAAACATACATTGATAATAATATGCATATTTGTAGTTCTATTTAAACAAAAGCACCATTTTGTTTGACTTGTTGGCATCCAATGTTCGTTGTTTCACAAAAAACACTTTAATATGTAAACGTTTTGTGTTTTGCACATATTTTAATTGCATACCTCTACAGATAGCGTGATGAAAGAATGCCTGAAGAATGTGTTGCCGCTCGCCTGGCTTGTTACAAATTCCCATTACAGTTTACGTAGAATGAGTTATGAACATAACTTTGCAGTCAGTTCATTAGAGTCGAACAGTGAATTAATTAAAGCCAACTTAACGTTGCCATGGCAACCTTTGCCCGTATAGCTTCTCTACTTCCTAGTCGCATTATGCGCTGTAATATATAAGTCGAGCGCTGTTAAAATATAGTTGAGAGTTTTATTCTGAATAATGGAAAATTTGATTACGTCATCAGTAACGGCTTCCGTGGAATTACTCCAACAAACAGAGTTTCAGTGAAATTCCTGGAAATAATTATTTATTTACATGAAACAAAAAGATATAAAGCAATCAACTTGTTAAACCCTTATTTTTATACTGTTTCATCGCTATTACACACAAAAACGTGCACATTTAGCACGATGATTTAACAAGTTGTTTCTGTTTTTTCAAATCATTTTTTTTTAAATTCATTAGTGGATGATGTGTTTGATCAAATATTAGGTATTTAATTACAAACCCAATCGTCTCTGATTTCAATTTTCTTTGTCATCGATATTGCAGGCTCATCAACACAAAGTCTCTATACTGGTTGATATTCTTATATTTAAAAAAAAAAAATACAAACCAAATCGTCTCTAATTTCAATTTTCTTTGCCACCGATATTGCAGGGTCAATAACACGAAATGGTTCTCTATAACGGTTGATATTATTTTTACAAACGTTTTATTAAAATAAAAAATTACAAGCCCAACCGTCACTAAAGTTAATTTTGTTTCTTAGCGCTTTGCCGTAGTATCACGAACATGAATTACTTTCAATGCATTTTATATCATGTAGGCAAAACTAATATAACTGTAAAAGCGCGTAAAGAGTAAACAAACGGCCAGATTAGTTGAGACACTGAAGATATCTAAATAGGAACGATTTGTTCTTTATTTTCTTCGCTTTAGTTTACTTTTGTTAACGACGGCTGTGATGGGGGGGGGGTCTTTGACTTGAACGGAGCCTGTCTATCTAACCTATGATGATTCTGAGCCGGCTCCGCACAGCCGAATAGACTTAGGAGGACTATATCTGAGAAACTCCCTGGTGAATATAGATCATTGGATCTGTCCTAATGATCCAATGGTAAACTCTAGGCTGATCAACCCATGCGACTTAGCTCACCTGGATTGAGAAACTTGATGCCAAGGCCCGTGTTTCCTCTAAGTAAAAGATCAAGGGTATTACTGTAAAGCCTAGACTGGCCACCGCCCGCCCATGGGACGAGAGGATTCTCCAGTCAGTGAAATACGGTTTCGACCGCTCTTCCGAACAGTTTCCGAGCGAAGGTCTTCCGAACGGAAAAAACCCATCGGCTTGTTTCCTGTACCTTTAAAATAGGCCTCTGATTGGATTGGTCCAGGTAGTGCAATTAGATCTTTATCCACCATCGATTGGCCTTACCTAATGTTAAAATAAGAATTTGGTACTAGGAAGGAAAGACTGCTCACCAGTCCCTGAGGACATTATTTACATACTAATAAACTTAAATAATTGCATACACAGCGCCGTGTGTTGGTTATTAGAGTCTGCAGTGACTATATACATGTTTGAACATTTTTACCACTGTGTGTTGTACAAAAGGCTATTTTATGATAAGAAAACATTCATACGGCCTAATTTGAAATTCTCAAATATATATATATATATATATATATATATATATATATATATGATGAGTAGTTACTATCTGGAGTACATCCGTTCATTTTGCAGTCCATAAATTTGCAGTTCCGACGTTTCGCTAGAATCTCATCCAGCATTGACGAGGTGAACCCAACAACAGTAGAAGAGCGAGAGCGGGACAGTAGATATATATAAGTAATGTGAACAATTTCTGTGAACTTTACTAAATAAAATGCGTACTAAGATATTTCCTGCTTACGCAGCTTTTCCATTGTACAATTGGTGAGAACGTTTCGCTAGAATCTCATCCAGCATTGACGAGGTGAACCCAACAACAGTAGAAGAGCGAGAGCGGGACAGTAGATATATATATATATATAAGTTATGTTAACAATTTATGTGAACTTTACTAAATAAAATGCGTACTAAGATATTTCCTGCTTACGCAGCTTTTCCATTGTACAAGTGGTGAGAACAGTTTGAATTCAGTGTGTAAGTCGCCTCTGTATAGAACAGACGTTTTCCACTCCAATTGAGTGCATATCAATTGTAATGTAACGTTTTTGTATTGAGTAAATATTTTATGTAACAGTTTTCCAAATTGATTGTTTCGTAAATAATAAAAAGGTTTTAAAAAACCAAAATAACTTTTAAAAATCCTCATAATAAAACATGTAACTTATATATATATATATATATATATATATATATATATATATATATATATATATATATATTGAGATTTACATAATAAAAAAGCTATTGAGTGCAAATAAAAATTTTAGTGCTCTGATGCAAATGTAGTAGTACAGTTTCATAATGATTAAAATTATATTAAATATTAAAAATAAAGAAGCTTTCAAAGGAATAAAGGGCAACTTCAGAACTCTCTGTTAAAGAGTAGATTCAATATAGAAATTCAGTTCTAAACCCTTGAGATATCATAGTTCATGGCTGAACCTAAAAGGCCGTTTGGCATTCTTATCTTATTCCTGTCCGATATTAAAATCCAGATTTCCATTGTCTTGGGGGAAAATAGTAATGGGAGAATTGCATGTAGTCACACAAAAAGCACAGCTAACCTAACCCAACTTTCCCCCTCAGAAGGCTTATTAAACTTATTAATATTGTCAGTGATGCCTAGATGTTATAGACGAAATAGGATGTTTGCACTGATTGTCTTTAAAAAAAGTCATATTACCATTTAAAATGTACATATTCTTACGTTGGTCTAGGCTGTTCACGTACATTAACTAATTGTATGTGTATGATTACATTACAAAGAAACCTCCCCAAATAAACGTGTGACTGGATTGTGCCTCTCATTCAGCATAATTTTAATTCAGTTTGTAATAAAGACAGTCAGAGAAGACCCGGATATTAGGGGCAATAATTGCGTTGTCTTCGCCGAGTAAACACCGAGACGGCACGGAGGAATTAACATCTGTCGGAGTTTAATTAACGAAGTTCAATAGTTCGGAAACCACTCTGTAATCAATTACTATCTCGCGTGAGTCGCTTTTGTGCGGTTGCGACAATATCTTCGACAAAAGCGCTCCGCAAAGTGCGAGAGAGAATTTCCATTTTAAGGTTGTCACAAAAGTTTTCCTTTCCAATTTGTCATCCAATTTCTAAAACTAGTAATGTTTGACGTGAGCGTTAGGTTCGCGAAACTTTGTTCTTACTTCGCTTTTGACAGTTTCTTATGACACTTCAATAACATTTCACGGAATGACAGCTTGTGATAAGACTCTATAAACTAATGATGTTTCTATTGAAACGTATCATTGAAAGTTTTCTAAGGTAAATTAGAAGAGAGTAAACTTTTGTTGAATATGTCCTGCTAACGTTTTGTAATAATTTGTAAGGTTAGGATGCTTTCAACGAAAACGTCATTGAACGATTCAATGTTACAAAAGTTACAAATCCAATGCCACACGTGTATGCCTTGGGTATTATATGTATTTTATAACTACTTGACGTTTCGAGCGCATCATTTATGCCTGACGAGTGCCATTTGATTCCTAACCCTTATCTGATTGAATCGTTGTAAAGTCATGTTAAGTTATGAATTTAGTCGAAAGCATCCTAAATTATATAAAACTTAAATTTGTAATATTTTAATATATGTTTTTAAAAAAACGTGGTAGAAACCACTAAATACCTATCGTTAAAAACCAATGCTAGTCGTAAGACTGTAACAGAGTAATAAATGATTAATAATAGACTAAACAAGTAATATATACACATAACTTTATAATGTCAATTCCTACTTGGGTAAACATATTTTTTTTAAAATTTTATTGACTTTCTAATAAATTATTACTATTATTATATTTGAAATAACATAACCTATGCGTTAAATAGCTGTTTTAGCACATAACGTATTTATGTATTTGTGTTTGTTGTGTTCTTGTTAGTTATATCTTGGTGTGTTGACTACTTCTACGAGGCAAGAGGAAATCATAGAAGAGTGAGATGCTTCCCAATATTTTCAATTCTATTGGTTGAATTTCTATATTTCCTTGAGGCAGTTTTTACATTGATTAAGCTGTGTTTCATTTAAATGGATTTTTAAAATAACGTGGATGTGTTTCGAAATGTTTTACTATGTTACTCAAAGATTTGGAAAAATTATAATACATTGTTTTAAGAATTACAACATCCTTGTATGGGTACATGTCACTGTAATTGGTTATTAGCATATTTATTGTTCAAAAAGGGAATTGAATTTCTCAGAGTTCATAATATTCTACCAGAGTATACTCTGTAGCGTAAACATTTCCAAAAATATTTAATATTTGCCAGATCGTTTGGAATCCTCTACGGGGACTATTGGTACAGAGTTGTTGTAATAAGGAATGAATTTTGTAGTAATCTAGGGAAACTGATATATATTAAAACCAAACACATTTAAATAATATAAATAATGTGAGTTTTAGAAAACCTCTTTATATAAGATAATGATAAGATAAGATGACCTCTTTGTAACCAATAATAACCACGTCGGAAATAGACTAATTCTCATGGAGTATGCACATTATGTGTTTTCTTCACATAGTTCCAATCCGTATGGGATGTTGGGAATCATACAGGCTTATTAAAGGATCATGTAACAGGCCAAAACCTGTCATGAAACTACTCTCTTAAACTTTTTGTACATAATGATATTCTTCTTCGTCCAACTCCTTTCCTTCCCCGTACATTAAGTAGTAATAATAATATTAAAAATATAGATCATCATTTCTCATGATATATTCCCGGTTTCTTTGTTTTATTATTATTACAGTATTTACCAACTCTGTCTCTTTTCCATTCTTCTGAATACTTCAGTATTTATGGTGAATAACGAGCCAGTTCATGAGGATCTCTAAACTCTGCGGTACACTAGCCGTGTGTGTTAGAGAAAGTGTGTAAGAAGAAAGAAAGATGGTGACAAATAGAAATGACTTAGAGTAGCTACTTCAGCACCCCTTCGGCATTTACTTTGTCAAAGATAGATGAATATTGAGAAGAATATCTACAGTCCAGTATTTGAGTCTAAGCCATCTCGAATCCATCCTTGAACTCGAAAGTTCCGCTCGTGTGACTAGCGTCGAAGGCTTGCAAACGGGCCGTGGGACCAGTCTGCAAGAGTCTTTCGATTTCACCTAACCCGGCTCAGAGACGATACGAAATCCAATCAATCCCTGTGGCTTCGGGCGTTTTCCAGAACTACTCAGGACTATTTGAACCTTTCGAACGGTCTGGATTCCGTACCTTCAATACTTCATCTAATTAGTTTCGTGCAATTATTTCGATAAAAGTAGTGCAATAGGATGTTTGTCCACTCTCGGTTGCCTTACCTAACAAACTCGAAATTTGATCCTGGGTGGACATAAACCCATCCCATGCTTGAGACCACACTGCGGTACATTCGGCAGCGTGTTATGTGGAAAATGTAAAAAGAAAGAAAGATAGTGAATGAAGAAGAATGGTGACAAAGTGCACTTGTCTCCATCTCTATCTCCAAAAACACAAAGATAGATTCGTAATGTTCAGCATATGAAAATATCACCCCCTCTAATACAACCTCAAATTCGTTACTCACGCATGCGTGTCTGGGGTCAAGCCCGAGAAGAGGGGCCTGGTACCACGACTCGTCTTCAGTGTAAACGAAGAACGAAAATGCATAGCAACGTAGGAGCTCGCCTAAGTCGAGACTTTTGAACAGATGGCCCATTCTGACGGACACTAATCTCATTGTTTCTGTACGACTTCTATTTCTAGGAAGCATCCCCATTGTTCATCGAATGGGCTACTAAGATATGTGAATTGGTTGACACGTTCTACTGGTTTTTGCTTGATGCCGAGTCTGCAATTAGTAATCTGTTCTTTGACATCGTCGAACTTTACTCAAGATATGTGCAATGTGGTGCAACTAACCAAGGCTACTAATGCAAATGCTGTTTGCAATTCCAATGTAATACGAACCATACTGTACATTGTAACATGTACACAGACTGTCCATTCGCTAAACACGATTATCTCGTGTGTCAATATAGAGCATTAGATGGGTCCCGAGGGTTTGCAACTCTAAGCTCCTTCTGACAAATGGTTCTAAATTATTTCAAACCTTAAATTTATCTCCTCTAGCCCGTACATCGACGAAACAAAAGCTTTTGAACTTAAAGTAAAAGCATCGCACACTCTTATAATAGGATTTTGTAAAATAAAAGCCTTAGAACGGAAAGGGCAATCATTTATAGATTTTGTGACGAGGATTTGGCACGAGTAATGTGCGACGTACTCTGATTGGGTATATATCTTATATATGTTTCTTCAGTAGAATTCTTTTTTTTTATTTCAGACGCAAACGTTACCGAAGTTTTTAGAGTGTGATTTCTTTCTATTCTGTTTTATCTTCTACTTAATAAAAACTATTTTTTTTTAGTGACAACTTTTTGGCACAGAAAATATCATTCTTCTCGCTTTATCTAAGCTCAAATCAAGTGAAAACATAAAACTTCATGCAGCAGCTACCATTATGTTATGGAACAGCTGTTTTACTGCGTAGTTTTTTACCCACTCGTTTTTTTATTATGAAGTTCAAATGTTATTATTCAATATATTTTCAATAGCTTATATTAATTTATATTTTAATAAATCTTACTATAAATAATTCAATATCATTAAAATATATTATAAAAAATTATATATTTTTAAATTTGGTTGTTGTAATAATATTATTTTCACTGAATAAACCACAGGTGATTATTCGAAAAAATAAGTAAAAACTATTAACTTACTTGCTGACGTGTTTCGGACCCGTTGATTCATTGATAGGCAATGAAGGTTAGCCTTTGTCGATGAAACGACACTTTCGAAACGCGTCAGCAACTAGGTTAATAGCTTTTTTTCAAATAGTTAATTGTGTGAATAGTTTTGTCCTAATCTTCGAAATGAAAACATCCTTTGATGCATCTGAGACTCTTTTAAAACCAACTTCAATTTAGTTATTTTTAAAAAATTTGCATTTAATATTTTTTTTACCGTCTAATACAGATTTTCTATTAATTCGAGTATCGTAATTACTCTATTAAAATCTCTATTAAGTCTTGGTTGGTTTCCCCTTCTGTCAGCCATTTTACCCACACTTAAATCTGTGAACAGTTTTCTGCAAGCTCCAAATAGTTTATTGAATAGCCTATCTAAATTTGGGATTTCTAATATTTCGTAGCTATTAGGCGCTAGATTGAATTTGATCTGTCTCATCGCCTTTGTGTTACACTTGCCTGTATCTCTAATATTCCTGCTCTTCATTAAGTTCTGTTTCATCGCCTTTGTGTTACACTTGCCTGTATCTCTAATATTCCTGCTCTTCATTAAGTTCTGTCTCATCGCCTTTGTGTTACACTTGTCTGTATCTCTAATATTCCTGCTCTTCATTAAGTTCTGTCTCATCGCCTTTGTGTTACACTTGTCTGTATCTCTAACATTCCTGCTCTTCATTAAGTTCTGTCTCATCGCCTTTGTGTTACACTTGCCTGTATCTCTAATATTCCTGCTCTTCATTAAGTTCTGTCTCATCGCCTTTGTGTTACACTTGTCTGTATCTCTAATATTCCTGCTCTTCATTAAGTTCTGCCTCATCGCCTTTGTGTTACACTTGTCTGTATCTCTAATATTCCTGCTCTTCATTAAGTTCTGTCTCATCGCCTTTGTGTTACACTTGTCTGTATCTCTAATATTCCTGCTCTTCATTAAGTTCTGTCTCATCGCCTTTGTGTTACACTTGCCTGTATCTCTAATATTCCTGCTCTTCATTAAGTTCTGTCTCATCGCCTTTGTGTTACACTTGCCTGTATCTCTAATATTCCTGCTCTTCATTAAGTTCTGTCTCATCGCCTCTGTGTTACACTTGTCTGTATCTCTAATATTCCTGCTCTTCATTAAGTTCTGTCTCATCGCCTTTGTGTTACACTTTCCTGTATCTCTAATATTCCTGCTCTTCATTAAGTTCTGCCTCATCGCCTTTGTGTTACACTTGCCTGTATCTCTAATATTCCTGCTCTTCATTAAGTTCTGTCTCATCGCCTTTGTGTTACACTTGCCTGTATCTCTAGTATTCCTGCTCTTCATTAAGTTCTGTCTCATCGCCTTTGTGTTACACTTGCCTGTATCTCTAATATTCCTGCTCTTCATTAAGTTCTGTCTCATCGCCTTTGTGTTACACTTGTCTGTATCTCTAATATTCCTGCTCTTCATTAAGTTCTGTCTCATCGCCTTTGTGTTACACTTGCCTGTATCTCTAATATTCCTGCTCTTCATTAAGTTCTGTCTCATCGCCTTTGTGTTACACTTGCCTGTATCTCTAATATTCCTGCTCTTCATTAAGTTCTGTCTCATAGCCTTTGTGTTACACTTGCTTGTATCTCTAATATTCCTGCTCTTCATTAAGTTCTGTCTCATCGCCTTTGTGTTACACTTGCCTGTATCTCTAATATTCCTGCTCTTCATTAAGTTCTGTCTCATCGCCTTTGTGTTACACTTGCCTGTATCTCTAATATTCCTGCTCTTCATTAAGTTCTGTCTCATCGCCTTTGTGTTACACTTGCCTGTATCTCTAATATTCCTGCTCTTCATTAAGTTCTGTCTCATCGCCTTTGTGTTACACTTGCCTGTATCTCTAATATTCCTGCTCTTCATTAAGTTCTGTCTCATCGCCTTTGTGTTACACTTGCCTGTATCTCTAATATTCCTGCTCTTCATTAAGTTCTGTCTCATCGCCTTTGTGTTACACTTGCCTGTATCTCTAATATTCCTGCTCTTCATTAAGTTCTGTCTCATCGCCTTTGTGTTACACTTGCCTGTATCTCTAATATTCCTGCTCTTCATTAAGTTCTGTCTCATCGCCTTTGTGTTACACTTGCCTGTATCTCTAATATTCCTGCTCTTCATTAAGTTCTGTCTCATCGCCTTTGTGTTACACTTGCCTGTATCTCTAGTATTCCTGCTCTTCATTAAGTTCTGTCTCATCGCCTTTGTGTTACACTTGCCTGTATCTCTAATATTCCTGCTCTTCATTAAGTTCTGTCTCATCGCCTTTGTGTTACACTTGCCTGTATCTCTAATATTCCTGCTCTTCATTAAGTTCTGTCTCATCGCCTTTGTGTTACACTTGCCTGTATCTCTAATATTCCTGCTCTTCATTAAGTTCTGTCTCATCGCCTTTGTGTTACACTTGCCTGTATCTCTAATATTCCTGCTCTTCATTAAGTTCTGTCTCATCGCCTTTGTGTTACACTTGCCTGTATCTCTAATATTCCTGCTCTTCATTACGTTTGTAAGATTTACTTTTTCACCCTTTTTCCAAGCCAACTTGACCTAACCGAAAAATGTAGACCCAAAACACAACTTGTCCGCTGTTTGTAAGCCACTTTTATATAAATTTATGACTCTCTCTACCTTGGTGGCTTATTTCATCAAGTGTTTTACTAAATTACCATTGGTTTTTACTTTAAAAGTTTCAAATTATTATTGTGAGTGTACTTGTATTTTATATGCGTATTTATATGCAATGAAAAAATGTTTTTCAGGCTTAGATAAGGGCAATTATTATCGAAAGATAATAAAAGCCCTTATCTAAAGATAAGGTATTATCGAAAGATGCATAGTAAAAGCATCGCACACTCTTATAATAGGATTTTGTAAAATAAAAGCCTTAGAACGGAAAGGGCAATCATTTATAGATTTTGTGACGAGGGTTCGGAACGAGTAATGTGCGACGTACTCTGATTGAGTATATATCTTATATATGTTTCTTCAGTAGAATTCTTTTTTTTATTCCAGACGCAAACGTTACCGAAGTTTTTAGAGTGTGATTTCTTTCTATTCTGTTTTATCTTCTACTTAATAAAAACTATTTTTTTTAGTGACAACTTTTTGGCACAGAAAATATCATTCTTCTTGCTTTATCTAAGCTCAAATCAAGTGATAACATAAAAGTTCATGCAGCAGCTACTTTTATGTTATGGAACAGCTGTTTTACTGCGTAGTTTTTTACCCACTCGTTTTTTTTTATTATGAAGTTCAAATGTTATAATTACGAGTAAATATATTTTCAATAGCTTATATTAATTTATATTTTAATAAATCTTACTATAAATAATTCAATATCATTAAAATGTATTATAAAAAATTATATATTTTTAAAGTTGGTTGTTGTAATAATATAATTTTCACTGAATAAACCAAAGGTGATTATTCGAAAAAATAAGTAAAAACTATTAACTTACTTGCTGACGTGTTTCGGACCCGTCGATTCATTGTTAGGCAATGAAAGTTAGCCTTTGTCGATGAAACGACTTTTTCGAAACGCGTCAGCAACTAGGTTAATAGATTTTATCAAATAGTTATTTGTATGAATAGTTTTGTCCTAATTTTCGAAATGAAAACATCCTTTGGTGCATCTGAGACTCTTTCAAAACCAACTTCAATTTAGTTATTTTTAAAAAATTTGCATTTAATATTTTTTTTACCGTCTAATACAGATTTTTTTATTAATTCGAGTATCGCAATTACTCTATTAAAATCTCTATTAAGTCTTGGTTGGTTTCCCTTTCTGTCAGCCATTTTACCCACACTTAAAGCTGTGAACAGTTTTCTGCAAGCTCCAAATAGTTTATTGAATAGCCTATCTAAATTTGGGATTTCTAATATTTCGTAGCTATTAGGAGCTAGATTGAATTTCTTCTGTCTCACGCCTTTGTGTTACACTTGCCTGTATCTCTAATATTCCTGCTCTTCATTAAGTTCTGTCTCATCGCCTTTGTGTTACACTTGCCTGTATCTCTAATATTCCTGCTGTTCATTAAGTTTGTAAGATTTACTTTTTCGCTCTTTTTCCAAGCCTACTTGACCTAACCGATAAATGTAGACCCAAAACACAACTTGTCCGCTGTTTGTAAGCCACTTTTATATAAATTTATGACTCTCTCTACCTTGGTGGCTTATTTCATCAAGTGTTTTAGTAAATTAACATTGGTTTTTGCTTTAAAAGTTTCAAATTATTATTGCGAATGTACTTGTATTTTATATGCGTATTTATATGCAATGAAAAAATGTTTTTCAGGCTTAGATAAGGGCAACAAATTAGTTTCCAAAACGTTGCACTAAATAAATAAACTTTTGACTCGATATTCAACCGTCTTATCATTTATTCAATAGTAATCTCGAGTGCTTGAACATGAATTGCTAATTTACCTTTATTCTCATTAGAATGTTAATAAATTATGATAATGCGAGTAATATTAAGAATTCCCATTAATAAATATTAATTTTCATAATTCTTGCCATTATTCCCAAAAGATAAATTACATTTGAATACTTGGACGGCACATAATGTATCTACTGATTACGTTTGCTATAATGGAATAATGGGACTTTTACATTTATTATATCCACCTAATAGAATCAATCCTTATTCCCAACATCAGCCGATTTAATAAATTTTTCCTTTTCCATATTTAAATAACAAATTATACATTGATTAAATAATTTATGTATATTATACCTAAGTAGGTTTCACCATATTTACATTTATTCCATTTACCACATTCGAATTTAATCTTGCACTTAGAATCAAGAGATTTTAATGTTCATTTTTAAAATTTCACATTTATTCCACTTAATTTCACACACGCTTCGAAGCTGAATGATAGCAGGTGTACTTCAGCTAGGCCTCTTCGTAAACTTGTTTCTTATGATTCTTAATAATTCTGTTACCAGAATATAATCACCCCAATTCTCTCCAAGGCATATGAGAATGCAGAATGTAATGAAGGCGTTTTAATATGCTCCTGGAAACTTAGCAATGAAGTAATTTATTTAATGTCAAAAATAAATAAATTATATCTGTCGACTAGTTACAAAATCAACCACATCACATATTGAGCCATTTTTAGTTTTGGCAGTTTTTACAAGTCCCAAGTGACCTTTATACAGGAAAAAATTCCGAACATTCAAAACTAACTGCACCATGCTGGTTACTTATAGCAATGAATGGAGTTAGCTTCAAAAGGAACTACGTCATAGAATGAGTTTAAAACGCGCTACATCTTATGTCCACTGCGCATCGGCTGCCTTCTTTATTGTTGTTATTACGAGGTTAGTTAGAACTGTTGTTTGTAAGGTTGTAATAAGTTGTACTATGTAATGTTTATTGGTTTATAAACATGCAAGTATATGCTATTGAAAATCCATAATCAGAACTTTTGCCATCGTGATAATAATTTTTTTTTTACATTTAATTTCAAAACCAACTACATCCATCCAACTTCAACTGATTAACTTCAAAACTGTCTACATCATTAAATAATTTTAAAATTAGTAGCAAAATGAGGTACATCCAAGAGGTTTAAATCAAAACCAACAACATCCAGATTTAAATTGTTAATAATTCAAAAAATTAAAACGTTATGGCATTATGTGAATGTCCTAACCAAAGCTAAAACAAACAAAATTAAGAATAAATTCTAAAATTGTACAGATTTTTGTGTTTTCTGAATATATTGGTGTAAGTGATGTAGAGCTGTTTGATACCAGACGACTCAATATTATAATGAAACTTATCAAATTCGGAAAACTTGTGAGATCGTAGCACACAGTCGCTATCTAACAAATTGTAATCTATTGTAAATCTTTCAGCCAAACTGTTACTGCACGCACCTGTAAGCCATAAATATTCATATACGTCGAAAAGTTGCATTGTAGGTAAACCAAGACGTGACTCTATCACTGGAGAGACGATTTACTTGTACATCGAGGGGCCATGCAGATTTATGGGGAAAAACCTCTAAAAATGCAGAAAAGGCACGTCCAGTGAACGCCTGCATCTTGGGAAAGTTCTAGAAGTTCCCACATAAGCCAAAGTGGAAGCTATGAAAAATGACGTTCTGATAGGCTGGAACAATGTTGAGCGTCATAAGGAAACCAATCAAATTTGAAGAGGGGATGAAACTTTTACGGAAACGAAAACGATCCAAAGAATACACGAAAGTCAGTCAATTTCCAAGAGCCAAAGGGGTAAAATTTTAGAATTTGAGGAGTCAAAATGCAGGGAGAAATACGTCAAGTTTAATAAGAATGTTAAATTCAAATAAAGTAAAGTCGCAATGTTAAGTATTATGTGAGATTAATAATTGTGATAATTAAATAGGAAGTGATGTTAAACGAGAAAGATAAAAGATTAATAAGTGAGATTAAATAAGGGAGATTAATAGGTAATGAACTGTATTAGGCGAGGGAGATAAAAGTAGTACGTGAGAATAAGTAAGGGAGATAATCAAGTAATAAGTGGAGTTAGTAAGGGAGATATTACAGAAATAAAGTCAGTTACGGCATAGAAGCGTTTTAAGTGATTAGAGAAAGTTAAATTGAAGATATCTGTGAATAAGTGAATGTGTGTCTAGTGAAGAGAAACAAGGAACCATGCAAGTAATAAGTAATAATTTATCTTAAATTTAAAGCCAACTCTTTAAAGTCAAAGATATTATTAACTTCATAAACGTTGTATTAATTCCTTAAACAGTAATAAGTCATGCAAATATAACATTTATCAAACCAGGTGCAGTAACCTAAACACGCCTAATTAAAGATAATTTATTAGAATTGATAATTTAATAATAAATATAAGAGTTTTGATGCCTGCCAGTAAACTTAGAGTTAGTTAAAACTAATTATATGTAACTACCTATAAATGCTACCGTCTGAACTCAGGATTAAAATAAATCAGTTATTGTAAACAGGTAGCTGCGTATGAATTTGATTTCCTAAGAGTCAATTATCTTGTAGGGCAAATTGAGTAAGGTACGCTAAAATATTTAATAAAAGCAGATATCTTGAATATTCTCATTCTCTAGGATGAGCCTAAACCTGAATGTTTCGTTACAGAGAAGGCCTATTTAGTTGTCCTCTTCAAGACAGGTTTATCACATATAGTCGAAACTTTACCGTATACTGTATGTGTGAGCCTGATCGTAGACAGTAAGCTTAGATAGTCTGAAGCGGGAACATATTGTTGTGAATACGCATTTGGTGCAACAATGTTGCTTTTGTCTGAGAGGTGTGACGTTAGATCAAGTGTCACTGTTAACGTTTACTCAATGCCTTAACAATATATTGTAGATCCTCGGTCCTTCCACTGTACAAATCCAGTTCTATCCGCTTTTAACTGGTCATGGTTAAGTCACGTCCTCCGCTTGCCCTATATAATGCTTGTTAAAATTCAACACAGCTGCAACAGGTCACAATCCCGGTTGAGAAAAGCGTGGCTCGTGTTTGAGGGCTGATGAGTCCATTTTGTTCTTGTACTTTTGTTGATAATTAAACAAAGTATTTTGTGTGTTGTGTGGTGTTTACCTGAATATTTCTGCCAAACCTCTATGTGGAGATTATAAATTTTTATGTCTTGAGTAGTTTTTTGACCAAGTATTAGATCTTGCATACATATGTTTTACTTTTATTTAAAATATACAGGATCAATAATAACTTATCATCGTCTGAGAAATTAGTTTTAATGTTTGTCTTCCTAATTTTTTTATTTTCCATTATAAATGCCATTTTTAGTTTTTCACTCTAATAGTTTTCAGGATCAATGTTTTGATAGTTTATAAGTGTCGCAAGTTGGAAGTGTGACTGGATGCCGTGTAGGTTTTTGGTAACTAAGCTAGTTATTTCGTATTATCAAAAGACTATAGTTCACTGGTATATTAACTTTATTTATATTTTTACTTATATTAAGAATAGGAGGGTTAGGCATGGTCACTACAAGGATACGTTAGCGCCACTTACACAAATACGTGCAGGACTCACACGCGCGCGTGCGCGCGCGCACACACACACACACAACTGCCTTAGATTAAGATACAAAACAAAGTATTATTTATTGAAAATGTTCATGAGGCACTAAACAGAATTTTAAAATGTAAAACAAACAAGTAATGTAAACAAAAATTTTTAAAGTCAAGACTACCTGATTAAGCCAACAAAAAACATTTTTATTTTAGTTACTTTTTATTAAATAATTAAAATAATTATAAATAAAGTAACGTAACCTATACATTAAAACAGCGATTCTATCCAGCGATGACAGAAATATCGTGCTCGCTGGTTCTACCACATAACCTATAACCTGAAATCAGCTGTTTTATGAAATCGTGTGTTGTTACCTATTTGAAGCCAAATGGGACAAAATAATTATATTACACGCCTTGCCCCTTTTGTGCAAAGTTTTTCTCACTTATAAAACTATAGTTAGCTCATTAAATTTAATTAATTAATTGATATTTGGTTTTTAAAAACTGTACTAACATCAAGTACACAACAAGTTTTAAAAATGTATTTGAACCTGTGCAGATGAATAGGTATTTTATTAACGCTTGAAAATTTGTACAAGATATATATAGGCTGATTGTGAAATAATAGAAGGAATCGAAAAGTAGACTAGTTTCGTGAAGATGCATCATTAAAGGAAGTAATTGATTGTTTTGTGTCATTTTTCTTGTAATTGTTAGTAGAGAATGTAGTTAGTGAACAATTATAATTTTCAAATTATATGTATGCTGCAACTGAAAAGACATTATTACCGTTTGTGAGTTAAATGATACCACTAATTTAGTTAACGACAGAATTTATAAATAGATAATTAGGTTTAAATAAACGTATTCAAACACGCTTTCAATAAAGTTTTCCACTAGCGCCACTACAAGCGAGCTACTCGCTTACGTTTGCCACTAAAACTTTAGCTCAGCTTCCATATTATTTATTGTATTCGCATTTAATTTGGATTCCTATTTGAATTTCAAAATGAATATTCTTAAAGATTGTCTTTTGATTGTTTACGCAAAATAATTCTTTTGGGTATTGAGTTCTGCCAAAAACAAATTTTGTGATTTTGTCCCCATACCTGATCCGTTCTACATGATGCCAGATAATCCAATTTTAAGACTGGTCTGGATGAATCAAGTTTACCCCCTCCCCCACTCCATTCCTTACTATACGGAGATATTCCTATTAGATTGAATCATAATACCGTTTTCGCATAAAGTTTTAAAATAGAACAAAGAATTATTTCTTCGTATCACGATAAAAAACAAAAATTTCATTACATTCAGGCTGATTTAAAGTTTTTTTTAAACAAAATTCCATTCAAAAATATTTATATTCAAACTATTTTATATCTCTAGAATATATTGTAAATTTAATGATAGTATAAAACAGTTTCAGAAGAGGGAAATAAAGGTTGAAAAGAACCAAACTCCTTTGACTTGTTACATACAATACAACAACTGTACACTCGCGCCTAATGCCTTTATGACAATCGACAGAGAGCCTATTGTGCTGTGAAATCTTTTGTGTCGTGACGTGACGGCTGTACAAATTGTTTCCGGGTTTATCACTCTGTGAATAGAATCACCGTTCTGATTTATAAAAGGGGCTGGAAAACAGATGTAAAACAATCCCTTCTTCACCTATTCATAGCATTTTGTTTATGTATTTTTGAAGAGGATTTGGCTAAAGCAAAATGGTTGCCATGTTGTCATGAATTTGATTGTGTTATGTTCGAATATCCATAATTTACTCTTGACTCTAAACTTCTTTAAATTATCCATAATTGTTTAATGTTTGAAACTTGCTACATAATTAATACAAGGAAGAAAATAATAATTGATAACCAGTTAAATAATAAAAAATTATGTTTAAATTTACTAAAAACACAAATGTACAGCAGCAATACAACTATTCTTTGAGCTTAGTTTGAGGTTATGTTAAAACATATGAAAGACATATACAAGACTCATAAATTATTCACTTATTTACTCATACGCATTTCAATGACAAAGTCATCATCATCAGTGAGTGTTGCTACTATAATCTCTAACTTACAACTATAGAGTAACTTTTAAACATTTTACTTACATACATTGAACTTACTTACAACGCGTATGAGTTACTAAATGATTAATTTGTGAGTCTTTTGTATGTCTTTTAATTGTTTGTACAGCAGTAAGTTAAAATTAAACATGAAAAATTATTAATTATTGTAAATTAAACAAATGTCTGATATTAAAAAAAACGTTAAATTTGTAAGTCAAATAAATTCATATAACACTTATTGAGCCCCACCTACGAAAGTTTTAATATAATAGGTTAAACTTCTAATTGTAAATTTGTAAGAAATCACCATGATAAATATCTTGCTAAAATTAAAACTACAAATGGCTAAGCTTATTAATACAACTTGTTAAACTTTATGATTAAAGATACGTTATTGAGACATCCAGTTATTTATAATTCGAAAATTTATAAATGAAAACTTATAGAAGTATTTTGCTAAGCCTATAATTACAAATTGCTTACCTTATAACTGAAGTAATTTATAAAAAACTAACAGAGAAATTTATCTTGCTAAACGTATAATTACAACTTGTTAACTTATATTCTAAATAAAATAATAAACAATATATTGAGAAAAAATCTTGCTAAATTCATAATTGAAGTAAATTAACAAAAGAAGTACTAAGACAAATGTCTTGCTAAACTTATAAATTCAACTTGCTAAACTTATTATTATAGTAAACTCATTGAGATAAACGTCTTGTTAAAGTTAAGGAAACTTACTTGAATCGAAACATCTTGCTAAACTTATAATTACAAATGGATAAATGTAAACCTGAAGTAGATTTATAAAAAACTAACGGAGAAAAATAACTTGCTAAACACAATATATTATCCATAAAGGGTTTTTAAAGTGAGCTCAACTTCGACAATCCCATAAAGTGTAATCTAGTTATAAATGTCATCGTATTTTTCCAATTCCATCTATTAGTTCACACTCTTGCTACACATATGATCAAATTTTCATTTGATCATTTATTCAAATTTTCAATCGATATTAAAATAATTAATAATAATAATGTATTAACGGATACTCAAGCCCAAATACAATTTTTAAACTCTTAGCGGATGACACTTGATGATATTACAGTTTTTAAAAATATTATTTCATTGAATATATAAAATGAAATAATTTTAGTGTTATATGGGAGGAAAACATTTCACAAAATGAGTCAAGTTATGCAAAACAGTTATTTCGTCCCATTTGTTTTGTTATAAATAACATATGATTTCATAAAACAACTGATTTTATGATGAACGTTATGTGATAGAACAGGTGTTTTAACGCATAGGATATGTTACTTTCCTTATAATTATTTAATAAAAGTGAGTACAGTAAAAGTTTGTCTTTTGGCGTAAGTAGGAATTGACTTTAAACAGCTTTTGCTTGTATAACTTGTTATGCTCGTTTTCAAATTCTGTATAACCGTACAGTTAAAGGCGAACAAATTGCAATTTACTCTAGAATGCTAGTCGCTAGAGACATCAAACTCCCTAACCGCACTGCCGAGCGTCTCTATGAAGCTATCAGACTACATATACGAGTATATAAGGGGCTCGTTGTAGCTACATGATACACTAGTCGCCAGTTTCAGGACCATACAAGAAGTATTGCTTCATACCCTTGTTATTGCTATTGGACTTTGCTTGCGTGACTGTTTTCATCCTGGTATATTTTAGTAAAATAACTTACACACTGACATGGCCAACCTTTATTTTACCTTTGCTTATCCCACCCATACATTTATTTTGCCTATATATATATATATATATATATATATATATATATATATATATATATATATATATTCAAATTGGAAGACAGTACTTGGCCGTCGCAACACACATAGACTGGAAAGCAATGACAGATTAGTGAGGTAGAGACTAATATCTTACACGAGCAGATTCAGAGTTCGGCGTTTATGGAATACGTTCAATGAATGAAGAACGTTCAGTGGCTCCTCTTTTGGAAATATTGTTTAAATGCTTATTAAACTCACTATGCCATATTATAATACTGAAATATTAAAAGAAGGTTTATTAGTTACTAAAAACCGCACTAGTAACGAGGCCTTTGAATTAAATTAAAATCCAATAAGTCATATCGGTTGATTATAAGAGAAATAATTTGTTTTAATGAAACACTGTGCAAGTTCAAAGATCAACACTGTCTTGAAACAATCATCTACTTCCCAAGTAAGAACTGTATAAACTTTTAATATTCTGCATATTTTCAAAAGATTTTAATGCAATTGTATCTAGTGTAAATTGTGGCTATCTGGGGAGTACGAGGCTATTGTTTCCTACTGGATTAATACCATGTAGAAACAGCTCTTGCTTTAAAAATGACCTCCCTCATTTATTAATGGTTTAAAATGGCTTTTTACTTGCAACTCAGCACTAGGATGTAAAAATCATGAAATATAATATAGTTTGTAAACATTTTATAATATTTATTCTTGTTTTCAGATTGTTGAGTGCGGCAGAAACCTGTTATATTTTATCGCCAGTTCATGCTTTAGTTTCGGGGTAAGTCTTTTTATTATGTCCAAAACTTGTAAATTATATTATGATTTAATTTAATTTAGTTTATTATAACCTTAATGATAACTAGTAATGATATCTCTGAAGATAAGTTGCCGGATAAAGCGACATTTACCTTCCTGTGGGAGATAATCATACATAATACGAATTTATCTGTCCCGACATGTAAACTATTACGTTGAGAGCAGCTCCGATTGTACTTATGCTAAAAGTAATGATATCTCTGAAGATAAGTTGCCGGATAAAGCGACATTTACCTTCCTGTGGGAGATAATCATACATAATACGAAGTTAACTGTCCCAACATGTAAACTATTACGTTGAGAGCAGCTCCGATTGTACTTATGCTAAAGGTAATGATATCTCTGAAGATAAGTGGCCGGATAAAGCGACATTTACCTTCCTGTGGGAGATAATCATACATAATACGACGTTATCTGTCCCGACATGTAAACTATTACGTTCAGAGCAGCTCCGATTGTACTTATGCTAAAAGTAATGATATCTCTGAAGATAAGTTGCCGGATAAAGCGACATTTACCTTCCTGTGGGAGATAATCATACATAATACGAAGTTATCTGTCCCGACATGTAAACTATTACGTTGAAAGCAGCTCCGATTGTACTTATGCTAAAAGTAATGATATCTCTGAAGATAAGTGGCCGGATAAAGCGACATTTACCTTCCTGTGGGAGATAATCATACATAATACGAAGTTATCTGTCCCGACATGTAAACTATTACGTTGAGAGCAACTCCGATTGTACTTATGCTAAAAGTAATGAGATCTCTGAATATAAGTTGCCGGATAAAGCGACATTTACCTTCCTGTGGGAGATAATCATACATAATACGAAGTTATCTGTCCCGACATGTAAACTATTACGTTGAGAGCAGCTCCGATTGTACTTATGCTAAAAGTAATGATATCTCTGAAGATAAGTGGCCGGATAAAGCGACATTTACCTTCCTGTGGGAGATAATCATACATAATACGAAGTTATCTGTCCCGACATGTAAACTATTACGTTGAGAGCAACTCCGATTGTACTTATGCTAAAAGTAATGAGATCTCTGAATATAAGTTGCCGGATAAAGCGACATTTACCTTCCTGTGGGAGATAATCATACATAATACGAAGTTATCTGTCCCGACATGTAAACTATTACGTTGAGAGCAGCTCCGATTGTACTTATGCTAAAAGTAATGATATCTCTGAAGATAAGTGGCCGGATAAAGCGACATTTACCTTCCTGTGGGAGATAATCATACATAATACGAAGTTATCTGTCCCGACATGTAAACTATTACGTTGAGAGCACCTCCGATTGTACTTATGCTAAAAGTAATGATATCTCTGAAGATAAGTTGCCGGATAAAGCGACATTTACCTTCCTGTGGGAGATAATCATACATAATACGAAGTTATCTGTCCCGACATGTAAACTATTACGTTGAGAGCAGCTCCGATTGTACTTATGCTAAAAGTAATGATATCTCTGAAGATAAGTTGCCGGATAAAGTGACATTTACCTTCCTGTGGGAGATAATCATACATAATACGAAGTTATCTGCCCCGACATGTAAACTATTACGTTGAGAGCAGCTCCGATTGTACTTATGCTAAAAGTAATGATATCTCTGAAGATAAGTTGCCGGATAAAGCGACATTTACCTTCCTGTGGGAGATAATCATACATAATACGAAGTTATCTGTCCCGACATGTAAACTATTACGTTGAGAGCAGCTCCGATTGTACTTATGCTAAAAGTAATGATATCTCTGAAGATAAGTTGCCGGATAAAGCGACATTTACCTTCCTGTGGGAGATAATCATACATAATACGAAGTTATCTGTCCCGACATGTAAACTATTACGTTGAAAGCAGCTCCGATTGTACTTATGCTAAAAGTAATGATATCTCTGAAGATAAGTGGCCGAATAAAGCGACATTTACCTTCCTGTGGGAGATAATCATACATAATACGAAGTTATCTGTCCCGACATGTAAACTATTATGTTGAGAGCAGTTCCGATTGTACATGTGCTAAAAGTAATGATATCTCTGAAGATAAGTTGCCGGATAAAGCGACATTTACCTTCCTGTGGGAGATAATCATACATAATACGAAGTTATCTGTCCCGACATGTAAACTATTACGTTGAGAGCAGCTCCGATTGTACTTATGCTAAAAGTAATGATATCTCTGAAGATAAGTTGCCGGATAAAGCGACATTTACCTTCCTGTGGGAGATAATCATACATAATACGAAGTTACCTGTCCCGACATGTAAACTATTACGTTGAGAGCAGCTCCGATTGTACTTATGCTAAAAGTAATGATATCTCTGAAGATAAGTGGCCGGATAAAGCGACATTTACCTTCCTGTGGGAGATAATCATACATAATACGAAGTTATCTGTCGCGACATGTAAACTATTACGTTGAGAGCAGTTCCGATTGTACATATACTAAACGTAATGATATCTCTGAAGATAAGTTGCCGGATAAAGCGACATTTGCCATCCTGTGGGAAATAATCATACATAATACGAAGTTATCTGTCCCGACATGTAAACTATTACGTTGAGAGCAGCTCCGATTGTACTTACGCTAAAAGTAATGAAATCTCTGAAGATAAGTTGCCGGATAAAGCGACATTTACCTTCCTGTGGGAGATAATCATACATAATACGAAGTTATCTGTCCCGACATGTAAACTATTACGTTGAGAGCAGCTCCGATTGTACTTATGCTAAAAGTAATGATATCTCTGAAGATAAGTTGCCGGATAAAGCGACATTTACCTTCCTGTGGGAGATAATCATACATAATACGAAGTTATCTGCCCCGACATGTAAACTATTACGTTGAGAGCAGCTCCGATTGTACTTATGCTAAAAGTAATGATATCTCTGAAGATAAGTTGCCGGATAAAGCGACATTTACCTTCCTGTGGGAGATAATCATACATAATACGAAGTTATCTGTCCCGACATGTAAACTATTACGTTGAGAGCAGCTCCGATTGTACTTATGCTAAAAGTAATGATATCTCTGAAGATAAGTTGTCGGATAAAGCGACATTTACCTTCCTGTGGGAGATAATCATACATAATACGAAGTTATCTGTCCCGACATGTAAACTATTACGTTGAAAGCAGCTCCGATTGTACTTATGCTAAAAGTAATGATATCTCTGAAGATAAGTGGCCGGATAAAGCGACATTTACCTTCCTGTGTGAGATAATCATACATAATACGAAGTTATCTGTCGCGACATGTAAACTATTACGTTGAGAGCAGTTCCGATTGTACATATACTAAACGTAATGATATCTCTGAAGATAAGTTGCCGGATAAAGCGACATTTGCCTTCCTGTGGGAGATAATCATACATAATACGAAGTTATCTGTCCCGACATGTAAACTATTACGTTGAGAGCAGTTCCGATTGTACATGTGCTAAAAGTAATGATATCTCTGAAGATAAGTTGCCGGATAAAGCGACATTTACCTTCCTGTGGGAGATAATCATACATAATACGAAGTTATCTGTCCCGACATGTAAACTATTACGTTGAGAGCAGCTCCGATTGTACTTATGCTAAAAGTAATGATATCTCTGAAGATAAGTGGCCGGATAAAGCGACATTTACCTTCCTGTGGGAGATAATCATACATAATACGAAGTTATCTGTCTCGACATGTAAACTATTATGTTGAGATCAGTTCCGATTGTACATAGTAATGATATTTCTGAAGATAAGTTGCCGGATAAAGCGACATATTAACCCTTTTCACTCCTCTCCCGGGAATGGCAATAAGCAATTCAGTTCGACCGTCAGAGCAACATCCTTGACGCCGTACTCCGAAGCAAGGCAATACCCGACAATGTTTTTGTCATATCCACTCAGAAGTTGACTATAACTGGACTTTACTTTTCTGCTTTTCCGCTCCGAAACTAGTTATAGTTTGCAAGTTTTAAATATAAGCCGGAGAATCTGTGTTTATTCAAATTACTTTGTACAAAACTTTATTTTTCATAGGTTGGTGTTTCTTCTAAAAGCGATTAATAGAAATATACGTCCTGGGTGTTTTTGTTTTCATTTACAAATACTGCGTTAGAAGTTTCCGTTTATTGAATATATTTTATAATTGTTTAGTTTGGTTTTTTAAAGCTTAGTAATGGCGATGTTTATCTTGAAGGTTTTTTTTTTATTATTATCAATTCCCGGAAATGTTTTGTAAATTTCCACAACCCAACATGAATGAAAATATTAAAGTTTTAATTAATTATGCGATTTGTTTGAATATAAATATTTAGCACATAACTTAATCTTTATTTGCTGATAAAAGGGATTGTATGTTTGTAAAATATTTGTTATCTAAAGTCTTTATAAATGTCAGGGTAACTGATAAAATAAATGTGTTAAAAGCCACCGGAGCGGTAGTGCACATCTCAACCCACTGGAACAATATGAAATTTACAAAAATACAAAGTACAAAATATTAAACGAAGAAACACAACATAAATTACACATACTCTTCAATACTATCGAAAACCTCCCTTTAAAACTGTCACCGCTTAACCCAACATCTCCAAGCAGAAGACACTGATGAAGATCGCCACAAAGCGATCGAAAACGTTCTGTCTCAGTTATTTTTCACAAATTTACAAAATTTTAAGTTCGGATAGTCATAAACTAATGTTAAAGTGATTACATAATAACACAAAGTTGATAACTCATGACACAATATATCAAATCGAACAAAATTAATAACAGGGTATAATAATACTTAATCCTACTCTCATAGAAAACTAAAACTTAAAATAAATCTGCTCAAATATTTTATAAAACAGGGTATAAAATAATACTACTAACTAATACTACAAACTAAAATAATAACACAGTAAACACCACAACACAAACCACGAATGCACAAACGAAGCTGCACAGGCTGTACTGAACTCTACATCTGCCAAACGGGTTACTCCTTCCAACAAGTGTTCAATGAACTATTAAATATAAGACTGAGTCATGTTTATCCAGTCACATAATTAGAAACAGTTCCACCTTTACAGGCATCACCCGCTTCAAGAAATTCTCAACTTCAACAAAAATGACGAAATCTCACAAAAAAAATTATTTCATTTACTTTTTATTAAACATTTACAATTAATATTAATAAATTAGCATAGCCTATGCGTTAAAACAGCTGTTCTATCACATAATTTACAGTATAAAAACAGCTGTTTCATGACTTCATCACTTATTTTAAGGCAAATGAGACGAAATTACTGTATTGCATACCTTGCCCCTTTTGTGAATCGCTTCCCCCATTGATAGATTAATGAAACCGCTAGGAGAAAAATATGTTTTGCATACAAATTGAAGTATGTGGGGCTAAGAGTATTTTTACGCCCATTTCAAATATGCCTTGGTTTTTCTACCACACAAGGTTTTAATGTGACAGATAATTTGAATTTAAAGATAAGTATATATATATATATATATATATATATATATATATTCATGCAACACATAAATTTAAGTAGATTGTGAACTAATAGAATAAAACAGACTAGGCGAATCTAATATAAAATATATTAAGTTGAACAATAATAGGTAAAACCTAACGCAAGACACTTAAAAATTTTGATTACACTAATGAAGACCTGCACATTAGCGTAAAAACATTGTTTCATTAATTTTTTTAAAAATTCATTTTAATTATAAATTCGTTAAATTCGTTCTTTTTAAGTTCAGACATAGAAAATTTAAAAACCTAAATGCCTTGAACAAACTTTCTAACTTGTAATACAAAATCAAACCATAATTTTCGACGCAAAATAAACCAAGATTTATTTTCTATTTTTTAGAGGCGAAATATGTATGTTTTGGAAATACCGCAATAAAAACGAATAAAACCTTTTATATATCATTCTGCAAGAATTATGTGGTAGTTCAGTGAATAACAGAATGCAGCAGTTAAATTTCCCGAGGGACCCGTGGGTTATAAATTAATAAGCGACCATTTATTGATTCCCCCAACTAAACTCACCTATAAAGTGCTCATCACTGCCACTACAACAACTATAAATTTGTAATGTTTATAATCTCAGAGTTTCCTTATAAAAATCTCTCAGCGTAGACATTCTATTTAAGTACCTTGTGATCAACGTAAAATGTAAGCTTGCAAGACATAAATGCAACTCCCTCTTCTTCATAAATTACAGTTATTACGTCATAATTTGTAAGGTTATGTCATCTGCTACCTTCATCTACTTCCGGTAAACTATAAATTGTATATAGGTTGTTCTACTTACAGTGTATTCAGTTGTATAACCAACGCCCACAGCTCGGAGAGGTTCTTTTTACAATTTTTTTGTGGTACGAGAATATTAAGTTATTAAGGTAATATTCAATATAAGTCTAATGCCAATAGTCTCATGATATTTTTAAACGCCTACAATTGTTTTATGTAGAAATTTCGTTCCAAACGTAAAAACGTTACCACTATCAATTTATATTTTAAGTCAACTATATTATTTTTTATATATATACAAAAATAGTAACTTATACCGCTGAAACTAGATGTTTTCAATCTGGGTAGTAGAGAAGAAAACCTATAAGCCCCGAGCTTCCAACTGAACTGCTAATGGAAATTAGATACATCGATTATACCTTCATCAAATTTTGTGGAACTTTCACACAGACTGTGACCTAGAAACATTAACATTAAGAAAATCCAATTCTCTCTTGACGTGAAAGCAGCCTACAAGTCTAATCATATATATGCTTGTACATGAATGGAAGACTGAATGTTATTACCCGTCTCGCTACTTACTCCAAACCCAGAGAAGTAACAAAAATACTTCCATGAAGAAGTGGAGAAGAAAGTCTACCACTAGCATTTAGCTGAAAACTTTCCTCCAGCTGGTGATTTTCAGATAGAACTGATGGAGTTGCCTCACGATCCCGTGGTACCAATTTTTGGGTTGTGAAAAACTGCCAAAAATTGTCCCTCTGAAGGCAGAATGGTCGTAGGCCAGAGGTTGTATAGCGTTCCAGAGGAATAGAACTTATACAACGTTAGCTGGCTAACAGGGGCTGACTTAGACCAAACGCACCCTTCCAGCCAGCCAGGTCTCATCCGTCTTTGCAACCGCGCCTTCCCATAAGACAGACAATGGAGTAAATTTCATTGAAATATCAATGGTTAAGCTGCTCTGATCACATACTTCTACGAATACTACTGCTGGACCCGCAAGCAGTTCTAATTCTTACCATCTTTATCTATAAACAAGTCATATACAAAAAAAATTGAAAGACAATTCCTACTTAAGTCAACAAAGAAAAATTTTATTCAAGTTTTTATAAATTTTATAATTACAACTAATATAAATATGTGTATACATGTGTCAGAATAACAATATTAGGTGGAAAAATCGAAAGCAAATTTCCTTGCAATTTTCCATTTTCCTTTTTACGTGTGGTGACGGACTGTTATTTTTGTGTGTTACTATTTATTTCTTTTTATCACTTGCATTGTGTTGTAGTTACTTTTCTCTTTCTTTTCGCATTGTCCGTTTGTGGAGCAAAGTTTGATACCGTTAATCCATTTCGTTTGTTTATTTCATTCTTTTCACTTATTTTGAATCCTCTAAGATATTGTGTGGTAACAATGGCAACAATTTAAGGTTGTACAATGGAGGTTTCAACGAGAAACAGATGAAAGCACAAGAAAAATTCATATACCTCTTTGAGAAAGAGTCTAGCTATGGGAGAGTTGGAAAAGTCTAAAGAGCGCCTGACTTTGAATATGAAGATACTCAGTTCGAATCCGACTGAGACCCAAAATATTTAATAATTTAATTATTGAATAAATATTTGAAAAAAACAGTATTAACATTGTCATCTACTATAGGTTTGAAAAAACTTGATTGGATGAATAAAAACGTATTTTATTATCGATTAAAAGTATTTACAAGACATATATCAGGAGTGTTTGAGCTAATAGAAGCAATTTTAAAAAATACTAGCTTGCTGTAACGATTGTTGTCTGTACCATTGGATAACAATGCAACTGTCATTACTTTATTAGATTATTATTATTCGACCTTTACTGTGACCATTAGACTTAAAGTTATTAAAAGGATGAACAGATTCACGAACGTTAACAACGTATGTAACTTTGGAATTGGAATGGTTGTTCCAAATATCAGTATTATAATATTAAAAAGGTTAGGGTTAATTCTGGCAATTTTTTACCGGAAATACATTCGGCCCTGGGATTTTCAAAATTGTATGTTCGTTAGCTTTGGTGTTTTTAATTGTTTTTTTTTTTAATCATTAAAACTTGTAGTTGAACCACATCATCACATGTGATTTATAGAGCTTCTCACCTTCTTCCACTACATACATACATCAATACAACTTCAACCACTTGGGCGAATTACGCCCAAATTATACAAGTACAGTGATTCAAATCTAAGCAAGTGACATGTTTGCATGAATCGCAAAAAACGAGTTGAATCATTTTTATAGAGGTAAGGCTACACTAGATGTACTATTAATATATTTGCAAATATTCAAGAGAATCGTACAACCCATTTCTGAAACCAAAAAACACGGTACTATATTGTGCATTAGTGTGAGTATATGAGTGTATGTTTTATGAGAGTATGTATGTGTGTGTGTGTGTGTGTGTGTGTGTGTGTGTGTGTGTGTGTGTGTGTGTGTGTGTATATTGGTGGTTGCATGTTGTGGTTTTGTAGTTTGTTTTGAAGTAGTTCCTCAATACATTGACGACCTTGTTCTGCATATGAAAATGTACTCTGACCACATCATAATTTTTGTAACACGCCAGTACCCAAAATGACAGAAGAAGATACCCTACTTTTGACAAATGTTTCAACGTTATATTACCTTTTTTTAATTTTTAATGTATCTCTTCACAACATTTAAATCTTCCATCACTAAAAAATACCAATAAAGTATTTTGCTTCTCTAAGTAACACGATAACGTTGTTAAACGTAGAGTTTGGACACTGTGTGCTCAGGTTAAGAGAATCGATATCGCTGAAACAATGACAGACAGCTTTGTGACGTCACCTTGGAAACATTTTGTTACAGAAATCGTGATCTCTCTTCCACCTGGTGCCTAAGCTTTTCCTACGACTCCTTCACTTACACGACCTAAATATCTCCGGTGAGACACGCATTCTTTTACATTATTTTAAATTTTAAAACTTTTTTCATTTTTCTGAGGATGTAAATAAGATTTTCAGTTTAGATTCGACACAGTAGCCCTATTGTCTGAATCAAAATTTTCTTAATCTTTTAATAGGAAACTAATGGAAATATTTTTTTTAATGACACAAAATTAATTACTCTACATTATATACTCTATGTATTGTATGTTAGAACATGTTCAAGTGACACTTTACAATCATGCCTATGTTACTTAGATTTCGATTTGCTTATTTAAAAAAAGGTAGTCAAAATTGTTTACGTTCTCTGCGTTTAAATATTTTTGAAACTCTTCAATACCTTTATATACAGTTTATTTAAAACAAGGCTTTGTGTGTTTGTGTGTGTGTGTGTTTTTTGTGTTGGAGGGTTCGTGTTTCATGCCGTGTAAAACTAAAACGTTGTAACCCCTTTTGTACATGTAAGAAGCCTAAATTCCCATGTTTAAAAGAAAAACGTAAATATATTCATCATTTTCTTTCCAATAAAACATTTTCATGGTTAGAACATGCTATGAAACTAAATTTATATATATATATATATATATATATATATATATATATATATATATAGAGAGAGAGAGAGAGAGAGAGAGAGAGAGAGACAGAGATTCAGAGACAGACAGAGAAAAAAGCAAATGTAGAGATAGAAAGGGGCAGAGACAGAGAAAGAGAGAGAGAGAGAGATATAGGGGATGAAGGTTAAAAATATTCCTGGAATAGAATTATAACAACTTTATCTTGTGATTTTAAAATTGATTTTTCCAGTAAAACCTTACCCACCAAAAAGAGAAAAAACAATACTGAGGTGCGGTTCGATAGGTGGGCGGTAAAGTGTTTCCAGACGACTATGAAACATATGTTATGAAACTGGAACAACACGGAACGAGTCCAATTCGCCTGCGGTCCATAAATTATTAATTCAAATTGCATAATTCATAACCCGAGGGAGTCTCGACAAAATCCCACAGCTACTGGAGTGTGTATTGATTCCTAAAGTTCGCGAAGGTTAGATAAATTTCGATTTGAGCGGAATACTTACGCTCCCATAAGGTAGAGTAACGGCTTTCCCCGTAACAGAATCTCTGTATTTACAACCGCTTGCCCAACCACGCTGGAAATTGGCTTTTCCTAAACGAGGAAACTTCATAAAATATTGTTAATACTATAACAGTGTCTCTAGATAGAACCTCTACTTTCGAAAGATAATGAATCTTCAAACCTGATCCTTTTACTTCCACACTCATGTTTTAAGTTTAAAGCTTAAATAATCCGTAGTAATTTTGTATTTTATCTGTTCGATATTTCCTAACAAAGCTTATTATGATTGAATACCGACGTTACACAAAAAAAAGTAATGTAAACACAAATATTTTAGAGTCAATTCCTAATTAAGTGAACAAAGATTAATATTTTTTTTAGTTACCTTTTGTTGAATAACTTTAATTGATATAAAGTTGCATAACCTATGCGTTAAAACAGCGGTTCAACGACACAAAATTAGCTGTTTTATGAAATAATTGATAATCACTTACGTCAAGTCAAATGGGACTAATTAGCTACATTATTGCAAACCTAGCTCTTTTGTGAAAAGTTATTGTCCCATATAAAACTTAAATTAATTCATTACTACATTTAATTAATGAGTCAATATTTTTTAAAAAAACTGTAATAACATCAAGTGTAATTCACTACAAGATTTTAAAAGTGTTTTTGAACTTGAATATATATCAATTGTATATATATATATATATATATATATATATTTATATATATATGTATATATATATATATATATTTATATATATATATTTATATATATATGTATATATATACATATATATATATATATATATATATATATATATATATATATATATATATAAAATATTGTGATATTTTTTCTTGTAATATAGTTAATAAATTAAAAATATTTTAAAAACAAGAATACTTTTAATGAATATATTTAATCAAAGCTTTTCGCCGATAAATAGTATCACCATCTTCAGGAAAAAAATTATCTAATAAAATATTTTTACAAAATTCTGTAATTTTAAATTTTGTAAAAATATTTTATTAGATAATTATTTTCCTGAAGATGCTGGTACTATTTTATCGGCGAAAAGCTTTGAATAAATATACTCATTAAAAGTATTCTTGTTTTTAAAATATTTTTAATTTATTATATATATATTATTCATAAAACTTATATTCTATAAGTTCACACTCTCCTTATATATATATTTTTTTTCTTGTATAGTAATCAAAAACAACTAAGATTATTCAAATTCAAAAATTATTAATTAATTTTTATTCAAAGCATTTCTTTGATAAATAGTAACAACACCATCCGGAATGAATAATACACACACATACACACACTCATATATATATATATATATACATATTAATATTTGTACGTATATATGGACAGTGTGAACTAATAAAAGGAATTGAATAACCCCTTGGAACAACTATGGTGTAATTTTCTATTTATATTTTAAATAAAAAAAGCTTCCATCCACAAAAACTATTTATTTAAATCCTAGTGTACATTTTGATTACAAAGCAATCATCGTCAGAGGAGATTAATTCAAGAATAACTCCAATCTTGTAATAGTAAGTTATTCTTGTAATAATGTTCTCGGAAGATGATTGCCTTGCAATCAAAAATTTGACTACATTATGATTTAAGTAAAACGTGTTTGTGGTTAAAAGGTTTTATTTATTTATTTAAAATATAATCAAAAAGTTAATATCATTTACCCCAAATTATATTAGGCGCTATAATGCTTTGTTGGGCTGGTATATGTTAATAATAGGTGTTCTATATTGTGGTCAAAGCGTGAATTTTGATTTATTAGGTTTGTTCATTTAATATATATATATGTCTATATATATATATATATATATATATATATATATATATAAAGAACAAAAGTCAAAATACAAATACAAGAATTATATTTGAATTTACAATATTCAATGAATTGTAAATTCAAATATAATTCTTATATTTGTATTTTGACTTTTGTTCTTTATTAATACACAAGAAAACATATTGCG
>JBAIZL010000004.1:222787421-222854921 GCA_036971475.1 Prosapia bicincta
TTTGAGAAGGGTGTTTTGTGACGTAACAGGTTTTTTACGTAGGGCTCGACATGAGGTTTTTTTGTACTGAGGTACAGATTTTACTCAAATGCGAGTGATTATTGGCTGAATCTTTTTCAATTCGTTCTATTTGTTCACAATCTCCTTTTATATATATATTTTATAAATTACATATATTTTATTTTTTGGCTTGTAGTAGATGACACTTGATGTTAATACAGTTTTTTCAAAAAAATTCATTGAATAAATGTAATGAAATAAATTTAGTTTTATATGGGAGACGTACTTTTCACGGAAGAGAAAAGGTATGCTATATAGTTGTTTTATACCATTGGGTTAAAATAAGGGATAATAGACCCCTTTAAGATTTCATAAAACAGCCGAAATATTTTATAGGTTATATAGTAGAACAGTTTTAATACATAGGTTATGTTACTTAATTAAAACTAATTGTAATTATTAAATAACAAGTAACTAAAATAGATTTGTATTTGTTAACCTAAGAAGGTATTGATTATTAAAATGTTATGTTTGTATTACTTTTTTGCTTTCTATACCAATGTTGGAATATAAAAAGATTGACTATAATTAATATATGCCAATATTCATAACTTATTACAATAAATAGAAACTAAATTTGAAAACTACATACGAGTCATTTTAAAAAAGTAAACTGGAAAAAATTGTTTTTAGAATAGTGAATGATTAACGTAAGTAGTGTGGTGAACAGAAATTGAAAATAGTTTAAAGAGTAGCGTGCTCTCGATACAATAGAGTAAGGTGCTGAAAGAGTCTGGAAGGACTAGGAGTATAGAGGAAACTCTAATGTCCTGGATATAAAAATAAAGTGAGCTTTCTGGATAGCATTTTCGTGTTTGATTATTAATTGCGAGGATATTCTCGTAGGAACACGTTTTTTGGTTGAGAAAGACGTAGGTAATTTCGTATTCTGTGACTGTATTATTTTAATTCGAGAGAGTGACTGGTTGATCATTTTTGTTTCTTATAGGAACGTACAATGGCGTGACCGACAAAGAAAAAGAAAAGAAATGTTACGAGAGTAAAGATCAGTTATCGTCTCGCATACTCGCATTATTATATTCGATACCAATACATCATATATTCAATATTGAACACATGAAAGTTTTGTTTCGTGAGACAACTCTATGGGTCTTCGTATATAATTAATCATGGGAAATCAAACAATCATAAAATTGATTGTTTCGAAAACGTTTGTAATAGGTTTGATGGATTAGCAAGCACTGGCATTATTGCGACGCCGACTTTTTTAAATAATAAACTAGTGATAAGTTATGTTATTGGTATTGGAAAATTATTTTTCACGTTTTAATAATTATACATTCACGTTCTCTTTTTTAAAGTTGGTTCTGCTTTAAAACAAATTATGCTCTATCTTCAAGAAAAAAAAATTATATATTACCTTCAGGATTACAGTAAAGTACGAGAGGCAATTAAATATGTTTATGTGCGCAAAATTGTTTTTTCAGGTGGAAGGCTGTAAACCTTTTTTTAGTGTTTACCTTTTATATGATGACATTCAAACGGAATGGGCCTTCAGGCGCGTTTATACTCTTTTCTTTAGATAAATTAATTTCCGGTTCATGGTTCTACAGTTCCACAATTACCCAACGTTAAACTGACCGGACAGAGCAGTACTTTGTCTGAGTCTCTAGTGTGCATATACATGTTCCGTCAAGTTACAACTTTGTATTATAAATATTGATTTACTATTATTGAATTTTTCAATTATGTTTAAAATGCCAACATTTCTATTATAATATTTAAACTAATTAAATAAATAAAATAAATACAATTATACGTATACGTGAATTATATACTATATCAGAAACAAATGGGAGATTCCCAAAGGTATTACATGAAGTGTGACCTCAAAACTGCTTTAAAATCTCAAGCCAAATTATACATTCAAGAAATATAAGGAAGATGAATTATTTAAAAGGTTCACCCGTCGAAGAGACGGTGAATAAATCAATCTTGTCATGGCGAAGGGGGGAGTAGGGGGATCAATTAAAACTGTTAATTGCAACGCGTTCAAGCGAACACCCTTGCACACCCTCCAGGAGTTTGTGCGGTTTGGCCTTAATAGTAGTTAGATTGAATGGCTGAGCAAACACAGAAAAACCTATAACAAAGCCACCAAATACAGTGCTAGTAGAAGTCATCGAACGTTAGTTAAACGTTGTACACGTATAGGTGTTACTGGATCTGTCGATTGAGTATCACTTAGATGGAAATATAAGAATTTTTAAATACATTTCGGAGGCAGGATTTAAATGTTATTCAAGAATACTAATTCTTCCATAAACATATAATTTTTAAAACAGAGTATAATTCCGACTAAAATGACGATGGTGACGTCATATGCGGAAGACGTGATCAAAATACTTCCATTTCGTTCGTCTTCTCATTCTTATTCCTTTTTATGGTAGTCATTTGTAAAAGATCTGTCCAACAAACTACTTTGTTTCTTTATTCTCCTCATTCTTTTTATTTTTATGGTAGTCGTTTGTACAAGATCTGCCCAACAAACTACTTCGTTTCTTTCTTCTTCTCCTCATTCTTATAAATTTTTGTTTTCTGTATCTCCCCCATTCACCGTATTTTTCTTTACTTCTTCTTCTCCTGTACTTTTATCATTTTAGTACATTCTCTTTCGTTTGACGTTCTTCATTAATCCAATTTAAACTTTGCAACTTGATACAGTTATAAAATACTACTTACATCTTTTACACTTGTACCATATATTTGATTTCTTTCATACAATGACCTGTAAACTTAATCTTGTTTTAAATAAATTTTCTGCCTTCTACTTCTTCTTTACTTTTTAATTCTTATCGGTATTTGCTTTTGTCTTTTTCCTTTCTTTTCACATAATTTTCTTCTTTCTTCTTCTCATTTTCTATCGTTTCTTTCTTGAAGACGTTTTTATTTTTCTATTTCACTTTTTTCCCCGTTATTTTGTTTCGTTTGTTTACCCTTCCTCTCTTTATATTATTATATTTCCTTATTTCTTTTACCTTTTTAGTTTTTTCTGATTCTGTTTAGGAATTTTTTATTCATACGAATTACCGATACTGTTTAGTAACGTTTCTGAGACATGGCATCTCATGTGTACAATCTGTCTAATCCTTAGATGAATTGTGTTTTTGCTTCTCTCAGTTTAGCAGCACATAAACAGTACATTTAGTCATAGTACACTTTAACAGTCTTATCCAATGTACATTCCACATCAGAACCTTATGAAAACCTTATTTAAACCCACACAAACGTTTTTTCCAACTTTCAAATGCTTCTGAACGCATTGTTTTCTAAAGGTTTCAAAATTTTAAATAATGATTACAAATAAACTGTACTGGAATTATCCTTATTCTGAAAATAGTAAAAGTTAGATAACTTTTTAACGCTTCAATTGTCGTCACCGAACATTGTCGTCACCGAACATTGTCGTCAATTTTTTGTTTTTCCAATCATTTCCTTTTTCCTCTTTTATTTTCTCATCTCTTTTCTGTCTTTTTTTAAGCCACTTTCTTTTTCCGTTTCAATTTTTCTTTTTTTAATTTGTTTTCATTCATGTTATTTCCATTGTTCTAACTTTAATATGACCACACTGTGTGCCTACAACTACTATTGTCACCGTGTATATTTGCTCTTTCTTGCATTCCAGGCATGCATTAATTATACTTAGTGTCGCTGTACTAAAAACACACAATTAGTAATTTTTTCTAGCATACCTGTATTTTCCATTCTTCTATCTGTAAATGTAATATTACTTGACGATTTTATTTCTTACAAAGAATATTTCACACGTACTAGTGCATTTGAATCATCGTATCCGTACAATTAGCAAAATTACAGACGTATCAAAAAACAAAAATCTTATTCGTCTACTTCGGGCAAACAATCAACTAGGATTGATTAATTAACTGCCAAATTCAGGTTTAGAAAGAGTTCGGAGATTGTGATCAACTCGTGTAAGTTCTATGAATCAAGATCAAGTGTTTAATAACAATCAACATTTTATATAAAATTCTTAAGTAAGTAGACCTCATACGACACATGAGTTCTGTCTTGTGAATATAGCTTCCATCAAGTGACTAACAAAAAACAAATCTGCCAGGGCGGACAACTAGCCTAAAAAGACTGGCTATTATTTAGACTAATTGTCCTTAATTTCAGTTACATAATTTCTCATATTTATTGTTCTTCTCGGCTTTTACCGCAAAAAGCCTTCTTTCCTTTCTGATTAATTTCTTTTCATTTTCATCTCCATTTATTAGCTTTTCTTTATTACTTCTTTGAAATATTGCCTCTCACTAAAATATTTACACTCCGGGACTTTTATGTATTTGAAGAATTGCGTTTTTTATCTTCAACAAGTAGGTAATATTTTATTATTAGTATTACTTTGTGTTATGTGATCACAAAAATGCATTTTCCTTTAGGACTAATTTATCCTATTTATTTCTTCTATTTGCTTTACATATGTAACCACTTTTTTGAGCATGTCTAATTTTCTTTATATTTATTATTATAAATAAATAACACCACTTTACCACAAATAGGTTTTATTCAAATGCTGTTGTATATTTTGATTGCAAAGCTATCATCATCAGATGAAATTACTACAAGACTTATAGTAGTCTTGAGTGCAGAGGAATCTGCTAATCGAAATGTACATAAAGTTTTTAAAAAAAACTATTTGTGGCTAAGATACCTAAGATGTTTTATTTATTTATAATAAAATATTAAACTACAGTTGCCCAATTTTTTTATTTCTTTTTGCATTTTCCCTGTAATTTTTAGTTTAAATATATCTATTTATCAGAGTAAAAGTTTAATAGCTGTACATAGGTTTAGAATAACGTTAAAATGTTCCATTCTCCTGAATAAATGTTTATGATTTTATTACATTTAACTGCCGTTCGTAGCGACAAATATTCGGTTCCAAAATCTTTTGTTCTTTACAAAAACAAATGTTTGAACCAAAGTTCAAATTACATTTAACAATTGCCTCGTCAATCCAAATGACAAATAAATGTTCATTTTAGATTTTTATCTGTGCTCCAGGTTTCCACCCCTCGCCCTCCATTCGCATTTTTCTTCCCCAACATGCCCTCCCTCTGTCGGAGATTTATTAGGGAGTAAATCGAGTCTAACATCTAACTTCAGTTTAAAACTTTTGAGTTACTCGATTCTCTTGGTGAATAATGGTGACAACTGTGTTAGGCGGAGAGAAAGGCTCTTTATTTGCGATATTCAATGAAATGGAAAAATGAGCTTCTATATACGCGTCAGGGGTCGTAACTTTGTTTTACGCTGTTCCCATGTCGGGGTTGGTTTTTTGTATGTGGGAAATTTTAAGATATCTGAAAGAAATTTGTTTACGAGTATATTAGTTTAGTAGGATAGATTTCAATATGGCTACCGACTGGGCTTACTTAATTTGATCATTGTTCAATTCATCATTATATATATATGTTACATCATTATATATATATATATATATATATATATATATACACTAGACAAGAATTAATAATAGAAAAGTAGATGCAAGAGCAAAGCGAAACTCGAAATTGAGGGTACGGTGAATGTTTGCTTTGGTGTTCAGACATTTTACAGTGTGAACTATAAATAGCAGTAGTGTTATCGCTGACAGCCGTAGCCAATAACCGTGCACACCAAACCAAAGGTAATAACGCAGGATATTTCTCTAACAGTCCTGAAAGTGACCTTTTCAGGTCAGTTACCTTTAAGCTTTAATATATACCTAAGCAACTAACGACTCTTGATGCATAGTGGTGAAAACATTTTTTTCTTACAACTTTTGCAAGTTTATTGTTAAAAGATTTACTGCTACTGTATGTTAAGTCGTAAAATAAAAATCGAATTTCCATGAAATTTTCCATTTTGTTTTCTATATATGGTGTTAGACTAGTATTTTTGTTTGTTTATATTTATACGCTTTCTTTTTTTCGTTGCTAGCATTATATTGTAGTTTTTTTCACTTTTCTTTCGTATTTTGTTCTTCTAAAGCAAGCTTCGATACCGTTAATTAATTTGTTTATTTTATTCTTTTCATTCATTTTTAATTCTATAATATTATTTTTTATATTTAGTGGTATCTATATTTAAGATTGTGCAATGGAGGTTTCGACGACAACCAGAGGGGGGCAAAAGAAAAATGCATACACCTCTCTGAGAAGTACTTTACTAGCTATGGCAAATTTGGCTCAGTACTAAAGCGCTAGACTTTGAACTACATAAACCCCCCAATTCCGACCCATTTGAATCCGACCTACATCCCCCAGTTTTTTATAATTTAATTATTGAATAAATATTTTGAAAAACTCTATGAACATCAATTGTCATCCACTATAAGTTAAAAGAAATGTATTTGAAGTTGATTGGATGAATAAAACGTATTTTACTAACGATTGAAAATTTGTACATTATATATATCGGGCGAGTGTGAGCTAATCGAAAAATCGATTAGAGATTAGAGATTTCGAGATAATCGAAAATTATTTGATAGCTTTCTTGTGAATTTTGTTTCTGGAGACTCTATCCAGAAACTGGCAAGCTGATGATGATTACAGTTTCCGTACTAGAGGTTTTCTACGATTGAAATGCCTTGTTAAAATCACTGACTGTGCTAGTCGCTAACTCAACCCAAAGTTTTATCAAAAAATTCAAATGAGAACACAAGAAATCTGTCTTTATTTTCATATTTCATCCCCTAGATTTGTATGACTCGAGCAGATTCCTTAGCTAGTCCCAATAAGCTTCCGCCCTATCATTCCCCAAACGTTTCCTTTTTTTCAACGATATTTAATCGCTCTACAAATTCAATGTCCTGCTTTAATTTCCCTATTTTTGCGCCTCTAAAATACCTTCTTATATTTTTGCATCACATATTCAAGGTATGTTTTCCTTACATTATTTCAGAACTATTGTGGTTCATTGCTTTTATGAAGTTTTCGTAACTTCATATTCAATGTGTAATCGAGGTAGGTTCGTGATTTTGGATTTACATGTGGAGGGTTTTATTATTTAGGATTAACCCCATTTTTGTTAATATTCTAAGCCTCCAGTAACAGTAAACAATGCTGCAATATATTAAATAATCTTCTTGTAAATAGAGGTTATGCAATTTTTCAAGACGGTTGAAAAATTACATATTTCAATAACTTTTATGAAGAGGATTCTTTTCTTTTAATTTAGATCCTGAAACTTTCGACTCTTTTTTAGACAAGTTCATTTCACGTACTACATCATTAGGATCCCCTTGAGTTACAAAAATGAAGCTCATGTGACAAAGCCCTAGCACGGAAATCAACATCACTTCGTGATTTCGTTCATTAGTTTCCAAATCACTAATCCGGAGTTTGTGGGACAAATAAATACTCATTGTGTATAACAGGTCTTGCAGAAGCCAGGTTTCAGTATGTTACCTGTCGTCTAGATAGAGGATGTAATACGTATAGTGACCATATGCTTTGTTTGTGCTGAGTTTACACTGAAAAGTATATGTTCAATGTCAAGAGCACAGTGGTACAATATATTACAATTAATATTGGAATAAACCCCAATACCACTAAATTAACATATAATACAAGTTACTTTGAATTAAACTCTTTGTATGTTTCGATAACAAAGTTATCATCATCATCAGAGGATCTAATTACAAAATTAGAATCTAGCAAACAATAAGTTACAAACTAGAGTTACCTAGTTTGTAACTTCTTGTGTGCTAGATTGTAATCAGACCTTCTGATGAAGGTGACAAACGTTCGTCGAAATCTGCATAAGGGTTTAATCTTAGTAACTTGTATTATTTGTTAATAATGATTATTTTTGTGGTATTTGCGTTGTTTCCAATATTTTCATTGTGAAATTTATATTGACGATTGTTGGTGCATTAATGTAATAAACTATTAAAATATATAAATAATATTCGAGCTGGCTTGTGAGTGAAAGTTATAATTAAATAATAAAAATATATACAACTCACAAATATACAATTTTTTTTATTTCAAACGCGTTTAGCAAAGGTTTTGCTAAAACTCTATAGGTTATGTTTTATATATATATATATTTTAGTTAATTTCATTTGTGTATTTTCACTGAAGATGACGACAAAGTAGTCATCGAAACGCGTTTGAAATAAAAACAAATTGTATATTTGTGAGTTGTATATATTTTTATTATTTAATATTAAAATATAGTTCATTAATTTAAATTGTACTTGTCACAGTGCATTTATAATTTTACCCAATAAGTATAAGAATAATTTAAAGATATAGTTGTTACACGAAAAGATTATTTATGATGAAATTATAATTAAATTTTCGGATTCACTAAAAGTTACATAATGCTCACTACCAACATCTCTAGTGATAAAATCGATGTTGTGCCAGTGAATTTATTGATAAGACCAACTGCTTTCTACAATATAACTAACTTCATTGTTTGCATACGAAATGCTATTTTAAAACTATGTACACTTCTAAATTAAGTTTAACAAAAAATTATCAAAATCTAGCATTGTTTTGGCACTTACGCAATAATTGGTGGCATTAGAATGGAATATCATACCATATGTACTCCCTAGGGGAATAGATTTTTCCAATGGTATTGTGAAAATATTCCTTATACTTGGACCACTCTACCCCTGGTCAAGTTTACGAAAACCCGCACGACACGCATGCCTCTGCATTGCGTCGAACGCCGTGTCATGTTTTCTTACATGGTAAGTGGATTAAATTCTCTGAACCTGTAAAAGGCTATGGTATGATTTTGTACAAGTAATAAATCCAACATTTGTCCTCCAGATGTATACAGACAATCCAGGCCACATTATGTTTCGGTTATGATGAGACGGGATATAAGAAGTAGGCTGTAATTGTTTCTAAATATTTAAGATTTGGACAACACTCATTATGTGCTACATAGAATGTATGAACAAATAAATAATCTGTTACATGGGGCGTATCGTAGTGAAGAACACCTCACATCCACAAACATAACAACAATCCTACAAGAGCTTCACAAACAAAGCAAATGTAACCAAAGCTACACCTCCGTCCAATATGAAATATACAAACATTTCAAGCTACACCCAACTCACAATTACATTTTAAGTCACATATACTTTGACATCACCACATTACCACATGAACAAATTCACTTAATATCTGTATACTAACTAACCATACCCTCACCAAAAAAAGGGATAGCTCCCGAAACAGTAAACAAAAAAAGTCAAAACTACTATTTAACTGTATCAGTGAACAGCAATGGTTTAGGCCTTTACGTACAAAATAGTACCAAAAAAGAAAGAGATAGCAGAGCAACAAAATATTACTATGCGCAGGCGTTTATCCTCATTATTTTTTTATCCTACGCATCTCTGTCTATCTTCTCTCTCTCTCTCTCTCTCTCTGTCTCGCTCTCGCTCTCTCTCTCACTCACTCTCTCTCTCTCTCTCTCTCTCTCTCTCTCTCTCTATATATATATATATATATATATATATATATTTATCTATCTACCTATCTATTCATAATTCAATCTGACGCGGCGTCTCGTGGGCAGGTTGCACGGTTACGCAACCCACCAAACCAGAGTTTAATAACAAACAAATAATATATTTATAATTATGTAAGAATTATGTACATTGTTACAAGCGATTATTCATCATATAACATGATCGACCATTATAAGTAATAATGATAGGTCAGAACAGCAGCGACCCTGTAACCGTTCGTTCTGTCGAAGACAGTCTCGTTCGGGCTGGTTGCAGGGAAACGTGCAACACCCAATGACGTCACTCCTAACAGAGAAAATCATTGGAAGATCCAGACAGACTAAAACAGTTAGGCAGCGCCGTAAGGTTCCTTAGGTTGCAGACGAGCTGCAACCACGGAAATGTTCGGTCAAGATCAGCTCCATGCGAAGTTAAGCATCTCCACTCCGCTCCGGGTTTGTTGCCGTTTTCAGTTAAGAATGAATTGAGATTGGGTTGTTAGTAAATAAACCCACGAATTGAGATTCGTTATCATAAATAAGTAAAAATACAATGAAAAAAGCCAAATATTTTTTTCGAATGAACAAATCACAACGTATTAAGCAGTATCAAGCAGTATCTACCTATTTTCCCTATAAGAGGCCTTTAACTGTTTATTATAACGATTTCTTTGCCCTTAACAAAACTGACACTTTACCTATCTATCTATCTATCTATCTATCTATGTGTCTATCTAGCTGTCTAGCTATCTATCTATCTCTGTAACGTCATTTATAATGCGTTCCTGAGAATTAGGTTGTCTAAATCTTTATTTATACCTTTTATAATTACAGAAGAAAGTTAGAACACAGATGATTGTTTCCTAATTCATGTATAATTCTTTTGCATACAATTACAATACTTTTCAACGGTTTTAGTACATTTCATTCAAAGTATTATTATAGGAAGAGGCAAAATCACATGGTTTCCGTTTATTTATGCTAAATAGTTTGAATAACAATGATCTGTGTTTGCAGAATTGAACCTGTGTTGGAATCTGCCTGTTTAGTAATTGTATTATTTGCTGTATCGGGGTTCTTCGTTACTCTGTCAACTGCATTGTTTGCTGAGAGCAAACAGGAAGTAATTGAATACATCATAACAAGGAGTGCATATTTCGCTTTGAATTCCCAGTTGATTAGAGGGGGCATTCAGAGCATTTGAAGCATTGTTTTGCTTTGTTGTCAGGACATTTTGTGCGCATGCGCAGTGCACGTTCAAGCTGTTGCTCTTGCATGGGAGTTCAAAGAGTACAAAAGGTTCTACGTATGTGATTACACATAAACATCTAAGAATGTTTTAGAACTGGAAAGAAAAATTGTGACGTAAAATGGAACTTCCAAATGGCCTATAAAATAAAACCGTAAGGGTAAATTAAAGTTTTCAAAAAAAAAAATCAGTTCGAATTACAACTTATTTTGAACGTCATACTTGTAAACCTTATTCCATATTTGTGTTCCTGTAATTGTACTGTCACCATCTTTAAAGTATATTTCAAGGTATACGTTTATCTTTTACCTATTTCCTTCTGAAATTTCTTGTAGACTAGGTTGAAAACATATAAATTTATCCTCTTCAAAGGGGTTGAAAAATCGTTGCATTACCCTAAAATGTTGCCACTTGTATTTAATACATAGTTGTCCCCCATGAACATATATATTTACCTAAAAGCTATAAAAAAAACTTAATATTAATACATAAATATAAATACTTAACCTGTATTTATCAGCGTTATTTGCAAAATTGTTTCTCAGTCGTTGCCCATTGGCGACTGAAATAAACTGAATAAATATTTATGTCACATCTCTTTTCTTACTCGCCCTTTCTTTGTTACCCCTATGGCATACCACATTTGCATTTATGCTTCCACTAATACTCGTTTGTCGCACAGATATTACACGAATGCCACAACTCATTGAGAGCAAATCTTGATAATAGGGTGCTTCACATCTGTTCTTGTGCGTTATTCCCTTTATATAACGTCAATGCTTCAATTCACCGGGTGGCAAACACGGAAACATTCGCACAGCCATCATGTCACAGCACAAAAGCGGTCCCAACACAGCTCTCGGTCGATTGATATAAAGCACGAAGCGGAAATGGGCATTTACTGTACGTAATGAGTCAAAACGTGTCTGAACCTTTTTACTTGGTTTTTAAATCATATTAGTGTAAAAATAACACTTCTCTATATACCCAAAGGCTTACTCGCTTAATGAAAAATGCGGAAATCATAAACCTTTTCACCTCTTTTCTTTCCATTACGCTTTTCGAAGTAAAGGTTGCGCTTTGGTGTGTAAATGCTTTTATATTTTGAATAATAAATATTTATACCTTTTTTATTTACAGTATTAGATGTAAATCACACCCAAAATCATCCCGTCTCACAATAATACCTTGAATCTTACAGAAAGGCGTAACGATATTATTGTTTTCATCAGTCACTATTATTTAATAACTACATACTACTACTAATAAAAATAATAATTATATGGAAATATGAAACATTTACTGGTAATTACATAAATTAATAATCTTATAAGTGTAAATGAATATATCCGAAGGTAGAAATAAGGACAAATTTAAAATAATAAATAAGTATATATTAGAATAAATAAATAGTAAGAGTAAATACATTTGTAAGTATAAAATATGTTCACTCTATATTAAATTATATTTTTTGTGAGAACACAAATTATATATATATATATATATATATATATATATATATATATATATATATATATATATATTATATATATAATTATATATTATATATTGTGAGAATTATATATTTGTGAGAACAACTAAATTTATTTGTGGTATGCATAATTTTATTTATAATCATAAATACATATATTTGTCGGTATAAACGTATATATATATATTTCTGTAATAAATGAACTAATTTGTAAGCATGTATAATTATAAATATAAATATATATATTTAAATATATATATATATATATATATGTATATATATATATATATATATATATATATATATATATATATATATATATATATAATAAAGAGCCAGTGGCTCCTACAATTCACATCCAAGACAAACCTTTTTGTCGTCCAAGGATTGGCAACGGTATCGATTGACACTTGCCACAAGTGGCTCCTAATTTATTTTAAGTAAACATAAATTTACTATTTTTATTTCTAATTAGGCTATACAAATTTTTTTGTAGCTACAACTTTGCTTAATACACACACACACACACACACACACTCACACACACACACACACACTCACACACACACACACACACACACACACATATATATATATATATATATATATATATATATATATATATATATATATACATATATGTGTGTGTGTGTGTGTGTGTGTGTGTGTGTGTGTGTGTGTGTGTGTGTGTGTGTGTGTGTGTGTGTGTGTGTGTGTGTGTGTGTGTGTGTCTGAGAGACCTTATCGGTGTAGAGCACTTAGCTACAGCCTATATATATAATTTGGGCATACAATCACATTAAAACATACATTCCCCAAATTAAACAAAATTCTTTTAATTGAGAACATAGGCGAACAAAAAATATTTTATGTGAAAATTAAAAATTTCATAAATATTGCTATATAAATGAACTAACTAAAGAACAAATACAAATTGAAAGTACTACATCATGGACTATATAAAGGTATGGAAGGTTTACAAATGCCCAATAAATGTGAATATATAAATAGCACTCAATCTTTTGTTTTCATTTGGAAAAAGGTTTTCTTTTATAAATATTATTTCTTGTTTTGTATTTAATATAGTTGTAATATATAAGTTGAATATTACGTGAAAGGAACAAATAAAACTACCTTTGAACAAAACATGTTTTTGTAATCAGGCAAATAACTTACTTGACGTTTAACTGTTACATTTCCGGTTTAAAATAAAACTCTCTTATGCTAATATGCGTAAGCCTGTATAGAAAATTAAATATCAAACACTGCTTTACATGTATAACCTTGATAGTGTAGCCCAACTTGATAACAATGATGCAAAGGTCATTGTTTGTCAGATGATGGCCATGTTTGGCAAATATGGTGTTAACGAGTTAACGTCGCTTCATTCTTAACAACACAATTTATTCAAAAGTGTGCTAATAAACTAAACCGTCCTAAACGTCTGCAAAATTACGCTAAATTGTATTGAAAAGTTTACCTAGTGCATACCTTATCGTATGTCGTGTTGACTGCTAGAATCGCTGACTACAGCGTAGATCGTGCTAATTAGCGACGGTGTACCAGCCCGAAATAACTGAATTATTTCATCAACGGAACTGTAAAATGGCGGCCGGAACATTGATGAATATTGAATAGCGTCAGGCGAAACCGATTACAGAATGGACACACTTTGACAGTAAAATATTGTTAATGTGCATGTAATAATGCCAAAATATTTCAATTTCAGGTTTATGTTATCTGAGCAATTAAACCTAGTTGGATTGGTTTTGCTGATGCACGGTATTAGCATTATACAATACAGTGTTCAGGCTAAACTATCAGCAGTAGTGTTTCATTTGCTACTAATTGTAGGGTTTGCTTTTAAATTCCTTTTATTAGCTTACACTCTCCTGTTATGTATCTTGTACACATTGTCATTGTTTAATAAAATACATATTTATTCACACAGTCAAGTTAAAACACATTTTTGTAACCTATATTGGACGACAGTAGATGGTAATAAAGTTATTTCAAATATATATTCAATAATTATATTCTAAAATTTTGGGGGGTTTAGGTAGGATTCTAACTTAGAAGTTTTTGGTTTTCGTCAAATCTTCAATGTACAACCTTAAATTGTTGCCATGGTTACTACACAATATCATAACTAGTGTCCTAGGATTAAAAATGAATGAAAAGAATAAAATAAATAAACAAACTGAATTAATGGTATCAAACCTTGCTTCCCAAACGGACAATGCGAAATGAAAGCGAAAAGAAACTACAACATAATGCAAGGGACGAAAAGAAAAAAGCAAAAATAGTAACAAACAAATATAATACTCTTAACACCATACATAGAAAAAAAATTGAAAATTGCAAGGAAATTCGATTTTTATTTATTAATTGACTTTAAAAAAAGGTTTACATTACTTTTTTACCGACATCGTTTTTTTTTTATTATATCCTAAATTGAAGTAATTATAGAAGTAAAATATGTACATTACTAGTGTAATATTAAAGTCGTATGAACGATAGAACAATATAATATAATAAAGTAAATTTTTTCCGGTAAAGACTTTACAAGATCTTAATATTTAAAAAAATATGTATATTAAGTTAAAAGGAGGTGTTTATATAGAATTTAATTTGACCTTTCTAATTGTCCTTATTCTCCTTTGTAAATAAATAATTAAAGAGAAAACAATTGTGAATGAAGGGTGAAATTTAACTTATTTTATTTTAAGGTCTCCCTAATCTGGTTATATTGCGGATAAGGTTATTTCAGTCTGGATAAGTTTATTAATAATTTTTTTTTTTTGTTGACTTAAGTGGGAATTGACTTTAAAAACTTGTTTCTATTGCTTATTCATAAGGCTAATATAGCCAATTAGCGAACAGGCTTGGAATTAGTTTTTATTGTGATTTTGTATACGTTAAAAATGGTTCACTATATGTATAATCATTTATTATATATATATATGAATGTATTTATATTGAGTAGAATTTGAGTAAGCATGGTCGATTCTCAGCGTTCCCTTGCATTGGTTAGTACGGCGTGGTCTATTTGTCCAGCTAGAGAATTGATTGAACTGCTCTCTAAGCGTGAGGTTAGTGTGTTACGTTATTATATGTACATATATATATATATATATATATATATATATATATATATATATATATATATTGAGTAGAATTTGAGTAAGCATGGTCGATTCTCAGCGTTCCCTTGCATTGGTTAGTACGGCGTGGTCTATTTGTCCAGCTAGAGAATTGATTGAACTGCTCCCTAAGCGTGAGGTTAGTGTTTTACGTTATTATATGTATATATATATATATATATATATATATATATATATATATATATATATTTATATTGAGTACAATTTGAGTAAGCATGGTCGATTCTCAGCGTTCCCTTGCATTGGTTAGTACGGCGTGGTCTATTTGTCCAGCTAGAGAATTGATTGAACTGCTCCCTAAGCGTGAGGTTAGTGTGTTACGTTATTATATGTATATATATATATATATATATATATATATATATATATATATATATATATATATATATATTTATTTATATTGAGTAGAATTTGAGTAAGCATGGTCGATTCTCAGCGTTCCCTTGCATTGGTTAGTACGGCGTGGTTTATTTGTCCAGCTAGAGAATTGGTTGAACTGCTCTCTAAGCGTGAGGTTAGTGTGTTACGTTATTATATGTATATATATATATATATATATATATATATATATATATATATATATATATATATATATATATTAAAACGACTGAGGTCATTAAAATACAAGAGTTATTTAATAATTTTAATGATTCAAAGCTTTTTATAAAAATAAATGGGCAAAAAAATGATACATGTATAAAACTACACAGCAAGACCTAGATACACTGTTAGTACTGGAAGAACACCTGAGCAAATATAAAGGAATATTGTTATAAGGTAATCTGGAATCAGCGAGTTTTTATTTTTATTTCAGAACAATGCGGTAACTAACACAATCTTTAGAAGGGCATGAAGTCAAGGGGTTTCAGAACAATGCGGTAACTAACACAATTTTAGAAGTGCATGAAGTCAAGGGGTTTCAGAACAATGCGGTAACTAACACAATCTTTAGAAGTGTATGAAGTCAAGGGGTTTCAGAACAATGCGATGACTAACACAATCTTTAGAAGTGCATGAAGTCAAGGGGTTTCAGAACAATGCGGTAACTAACACAATCTTTAGAAGGGCATGAAGTCAAGGGGTTTCAGAACAATGCGGTAACTAACACAATTTTAGAAGTGCATGAAGTCAAGGGGTTTCAGAACAATGCGATGACTAACACAATCTTTAGAAGTGTATAAAGTCAAGGGGTTTCAGAACAATGCGATGACTAACACAATCTTTAGAAGTGCATGAAGTCAAGGGGTTTCAGAACAATGCGGTAACTAACACAATCTTTAGAAGGGCATGAAGTCAAGGGGTTTCAGAACAATGCGGTAACTAACACAATTTTAGAAGTGCATGAAGTCAAGGGGTTTCAGAACAATGCGATGACTAACACAATCTTTAGAAGTGTATAAAGTCAAGGGGTTTCAGAACAATGCGATGACTAACACAATCTTTAGAAGTGCATGAAGTCAAGGGGTTTCAGAACAATGCGGTAACTAACACAATCTTTAGAAGTGCATGAAGTCAAGGGGTTTCAGAACAATGCGATGACTAACACAATCTTTAGAAGTGCATGAAGTCAAGGGGTTTCAGAACAATGCGGTAACTAACACAATCTTTAGAAGTGCTTGAAGTCAAGGGGTTTCAGAACAATGCGGTAACTAACACAATCTTTAGAAGTGTATGAAGTCAAGCGGTTTCAGAACAATGCGGTAACTAACACAATCTTTAGAAGGGCATGAAGTCAAGGGGTTTCAGAACAATGCGGTAACTAACACAATCTTTAGAAGTGTATGAAGTCAAGGGGTTTCAGAACAATGCGATGACTAACACAATCTTTAGAAGTGTATGAAGTCAAGGGGTTTCAGAACAATGCGATGACTAACACAATCTTTAGAAGTGCATGAAGTCAAGGGGTTTCAGAACAATCCGGTAACTAACACAATCTTTAGAAGTGCATGAAGTCAAGGTGTTTCAGAACAATGCGATGACTAACACAATCTTTAGAAGTGCATGAAGTCAAGGGGTTTCAGAACAATGCGATGACTAACACAATCTTTAGAAGTGCATGAAGTCAAGGGGTTTCAGAACAATGCGGTAACTAACACAATCTTTAGAAGTGCATGAAGTCAAGGGGTTTCAGAACAATGCTATGACTAACACAATCTTTAGAAGTGCATGAAGTCAAGGGGTTTCAGAATAATACGATGACTAACACAATCTTTAGAAGTGCATGAAGTCAAAGGGTTTCAGAACAATGCGATGACTAACACAATCTTTAGAAGTGCATGAAGTCAAAGGGTTTCAGAACAATGCGATGACTAACACAATCTTTAGAAGTGCATGAAGTCAAAGGGTTTCAGAACAATGCGATGACTAACACAATCTTTAGAAGTGCATGAAGTCAAAGGGTTTCAGAACAATGCGATGACTAACACAATCTTTAGAAGTGCATGAAGTCAAAGGGTTTCAGAACAATGCGATGACTAACACAATCTTTAGAAGTGCATGAAGTCAAAGGGTTTCAGAACAATGCGATGACTAACACAATCTTTAGAAGTGCATGAGGTCAAAGGGTTTCAGAACAATGCGATGACTAACACAATCTTTAGAAGTGCATGAAGTCAAGGGGTTTCAGAACAATGCGGTGAGTAACAAAATCTTTAGAAGGGCATGAAGTCAAGGGTTTTCAGAACAATGCGGTAACTAACACAATCTTTAGAAGTGCATGAAGTCAAGGGTTCTCGGAACAATGCGGTAACTAACACAATCTTTAGAAGTGCATGAAGTCAAGGGTTTTCAGAACAATGCGGTCTAACATAATCTTTAGAAGTACATTAAGTCAAGGGGTTTCAGAACAATGCGGTGAGTAACAAAATCTTTAGAAGTGCATGAAGTCAAGGGTTTTCAGAACAATGCGGTAACTAACACAATCTTTAGAAGTGCATGAAGTCAAGGGTTTTCAGAACAATGCGGTAACTAACACAATCTTTTGAAGTGCATGAAGTCAAGGGGTTTTTTGTAATTGCTTTCATGCAACTTTACGAAATAAAACACAGTAAAAGTTATTCTTTACTGCAGTGTTTTAAAAACATACATTACCCACCTTTGGCATTCACAACAATGGATGTCCATTGTACGGACAAAGGGGAAAGAAAGGGCATTTTTGTGTTGAAGAATCTGTCCTGGTTTCAGGGGGTGCTAGCAATGACGTATTTCGCATAAAAACAAACGACAGCTTCTCCTTTAAGCGAAGTCGTTATGTCTAACAAAATCCGGTGCAATACCGTGCTTTTTGTGAGAATTCCAAGAAACGTAGCTGTGCTTGTATAGCGTTGTATAACTGTTATTTATTTATCCCAGATACTATTGCAATGTTTATTTATTCTTTATCAATTTACTTATATATGTTTTGTTTTGTTCCCAGATTGAACAATAAATCGTTTTGGATTTACGCTGTGGAGAATACATTTCCCCAGGTGTTCAGGTTAGTCATTTAAAAGTTTTTTTAATTTAGTTTAATGTATCCGCAACATTAGATGTTGGTATCTAGATTTATTGTTTACATTTCTTTCTCTGTGTGTACTTGCGCGATATAACGTTAAAGTGCCACATGTTGCTGCAGTCTATAATATATCGTGGTTGTATCGGAAATTTCTTATTTAGTGTAAACGAGAATGCTGGCAGTCGGAGGAACGTATGCATAGTATCAACAAACTTTCTTGCTAATAAAATGTTTTAGTTGACCAAATAAATAATATATTTGACCAAATTTCAATACTTTTTGCTTTAGTTTTGCATTTATATGATGTGCACGAATATAGCAGACATCGTATCCTTTGTTTAAGGTCAAGCTGATTGTGAAATTTTAAACTGATTTCATATCAATCGCAATAAATAAATAAATCTAAGATCCGTATGTTGTCAGTCCGACTGTTATAAAACGCAAAACAACTAGTCCTTTTATCGTAATTTGCTCTAGGAATTTCATCTGTTCTCATTTACATCCAGTAAACCCTTCAGATATTTTATTTCTAAATAGTTGGCAGGAGTTTTATTACTATTGCAGGAGTTTAATTAGACAGGAGTGTAATTTAAATTCAGTTTTCTTTGTGTTGTCTTTACATTTGTTTTATAATATAATATTGTTTCTATCATGCCTTGGTCCTAACAAATTTATACAATCTGTTATTTTTAACAGATTTATACAAGTGTATAAATATATACCGACAAGTGTATAAATATATACCGACAAGTGTATAAATATATACCGACAAGTGTATAAATATATACCGACAAGTGTATAAATATATACCGACAAGTGTATAAATATATACCGACAAGTGTATAAATATATACCGACAAGTGTATAAATATATACCGACAAGTGTATAAATATATACCGACAAGTGTATAAATATATACCGACAAGTGTATAAATATATACCGACAAGTGTATAAATATATACCGACAAGTGTATAAATATATACCGACAAGTGTATAAATATATACCGACAAGTGTATAAATATATACCGACAACTGTATAAATATATACCGACAAGTGTATAAATATATACCGACAACTGTATAAATATATACCGACAAGTGTATAAATATATACCGACAAGTGTATAAATATATACCGACAACTGTATAAATATATACCGACAAGTGTATAAAATGAAAACCAACATAAAGGTGAATATCTTTTTGAACATTTTGATTCCATACATAAATACGCATCTATTAGTTATTTCCCACCACGTGAAAACGCAGGCAATCCATTAATAACACGAACAGGATTAAAGGATTTTAACAACAATCGATCATTCTAGCTGCGGTGCATGTCGTTGTAGCACAGTGTTTATATAGTAATAGGATTTGAAAGGATTACTACTTTCGGACAGTGTTTCTAGTTGAATGTGAATTCCCGACAGATGGGTTCCAGTTAATTTTGTTTTAGTGGGCGGAGAATAAATTGAAACACTGAATATAGTATGTTAGGCACGATACTTGTCCAAGAGAGAGAGAGAGAGCATTATCTGGCCAAGGCACGATACTTGTCTACCTGTCCCTTAGAGCAAGAGAGAGAGAGAGAGCATTATCTGGCCTAGGCACGATACTTGTCTACCTGTCCCTTAGAGCAAGAGAGAGAGAGAGAGAGCATTATCTGGCCTAGGCACGATACTTGTCTACCTGTCCATTAGAGCAAGAGAGAGAGAGAGAGAGCATTATCTGGCCTAGGCACGATACTTGTCTACCTGTCCCTTAGAGCAAGAGAGAGAGAGAGCATTATCTGGCCCACACAAGAAAAGAGCCATTATTATATTCCAGTTTTCTCCAACGTCTTACGTCGGCCTTTAACCTTTACGTTTGTCCCTTTCCATTTTAATCATTTCTGTCGTTGGAAATAGTCTTGTACTGCAAATCTATCGCCGGTCCGAACTTTTTTTTAGCTTTGTCTCAATATAACAAAGTCTTTCTTCTGAAAATGTATACAGGTATCGATGTATTGTCTTCCCAGCCAAAACTTACACTCATATCCATATGTCATGATCTTGTATTGTACGTGTATTGCACGAGCAAACTTGAGTCCCTAATAAATTCATGAGCTCTCCACGCTTACACCCTTGAGCTAGTGTAAGTGTTAGAAGCTTGAGAATCTACTGTGACTCCATGAGCATTCTCCACCTGCTCCTCAACCGTAAACCATGATCCAGTGTCCTTATATCACGTCAGAGACTCGACTATGACTCCATGAGGTTTCTCCACCTGCTCCTCAACCGTAAACCATGATCCAGTGTCCTTATATCACGTCAGAGACTCGACTATGACTCCATGAGGTTTCTCCACCTGCTCCTCAACCGTAATCCATGATCCAGTGTCCTTCTATTACGTCAGAGACTCGACTATGACTCCATGAGGTTTCTCCACCTGCTCCTCAACCGTAATCCATGATCCAGTGTCCTTCTATTACGTCAGAGACTCGACTATGACTCCATGAGGTTTCTCCACCTGCTCCTCAACCGTAATCCATGATCCAGTGTCCTTCTATCACGTCAGAGACTCGACTATGACTCCATGAGCTTTCTCCACCTGCTCCTCAACCGTAAACCATGATCCAGTGTCCTTATATCACGTCAGAGACTCGACTATGACTCGATGAGGTTTCTCCACCTGCTCCTCAACCGTAATCCATGATCCAGTGCCCTTCTATCACGTCAGACTCTCGACTATGACTCCGTGAGTTTTCTGTCCCTACATACTTAACCATATTATATAAATAGTGTCCGTGTAAAAAAATTGAGATTTTAATGTGATTCCGTGAGCTTAAATCTAGTATAATCTCAAAATGAATGCAAATCGAGCTACATTAGTATCGGTCCATATTTCATACCGATAATAAACCAAGCTGTACAAACTAGATTTGTAGCAAACCGCACATTTGTAATTTTCTCATACACTATAGAAAAGCCGAGGGAATTTATATTCGTTCAGCAGTGACGGAAAATAAGCAATTGTTTTACATAAGCAATGTTTTGTTTGGAAAAGCAATAAATGCTCGCGTATGAATTTATAACTACACGAGTCCTACGGGAAATGTAACTGCCGCTTTTCCCCACTCTTCGCGTTGTTACCATCGACGTTTTTCGCGAAACGACATATCTGATATTCCGTATGTTTTCATAACACCTACTTACAAATTATCCATATTTCCCCTCTCTAAAAGTATTTATTTGCATGCTCGATGTTAAATCAGGTATTTTGTTACGTTAAAATTTATTTGGAATAATTAATATTTTTTTATTTGTATTTAGTTTATTTACAAAAATATATACTGTTATTAAAAACTTTTAGGCTATTACTATAACTTAGACCATACCATGATAGCAAATACAGTAAAAAACACAAACGACAAGTATCAAATAATAGTTGATTTTCTCGTGATCGTTTCGATGACAAAGAGGCCATCATCAATTAAATTATCTTCCTAATTTTAATCTTAAATTCAAACTCAGCAGGAGTAGCAAAAAGAATGGTGTGGTTTTGAACAAGGTTTAAAGAAATGCCGAATAGCTTACACTTAATGCTGTTTATTCATCTAATTTGTGTTTTGTGATAAGCTTTTTTTACATAATTAATAAATTTTAATATGTGGCCCTTAGTCGCTCGACAAATGTCCAAATAATACTCAACTTCTCTCTAAACATTCGTTAACATGTTTTCGGTTATAGTTGCCATTGCTTCATTAGTCCTGTTTTTAAGTGGTTCAGAATTTCTTGTGAATAAGAAACGCTTTTGATGTAACCCCACAAGAAAGAATCACAAGGTGTCAGATCTGGGCTCCTTGGAGGCCACGGCACAGGTCCTTGCCGGCCTATCCATCGATCTCCAAATCTTTCTTCAAAGCGTCCGTAACGAATGCACTGAAGTGTGGGTAAGCACCATCTTGTTGGAACTTTTGAGTTGGAGACTTCCAGAGATAACAATATAACTACTAGAAATTTCCCTATAATCTTCTTACGAACTAAAACCGCACAGTTCTTTTATGACAACCCTGTATATCACTTACACTTTATTATACTTAAAAAAGAATCTAACTTGGTTTATATAAGAGTCGACTTTCGAGGACTTTAATTACGTGTTCTCATTTTCGACCATCAACGGGGAGAGAGCATGTAAAGGGAAAAGGAAGCCCATCTTTAGTCACAATAACTACACTAATTCTAAACTTCAAATCATAGATAATTATAAACACACACACTTACAATATATATATATATATATATATATCGCAATATGTTTTCTTGTGTATTGATAAAGAACAAAAGTCAAAATACAAATACAAGAATTATATTTGAATTTACAATTCAAAGCTTTTCGTTGGCTAACAGTACCAACATCATCAGGAATATTAAACAATTAAAATTAACATATTTTTATATATATATATATATATATTTTAAAACAACATAGGTTATTAAAATACAAGAGTATTTATTAATTTATATTCAAAGCTTTTCGTTGGTAAACAGTACCAACATCATCAGGAATGGAAATTACAATAATGTAAGCTATAGGCCTAAAACATATGTTAAATTAGAAATAGAATTATTGCTAAATTTATACAAATTGCCAAATTTATTTTGTTGCTGTAACATTATAGACATCGAATATAGTATCAAATTTAGAATGTATTTTTATTTGTTCTTTTATTAATTTGTTATTATTATTGTGTTTATATATTTCGAATGCTTCATATATATTCATTCTTAATCCCTTATTAATTTCTTTTATAAGTTTCATATTTTCAATATTTGGAAATTGGTGCTTATTATTATTACAATGATTTGCAAAATTTGATTTATATATTTCTGGATTAATATAGGCATTCAAATGTTCTTTATATCTTTCTTTTAATTTTTTCTTGGTTTGACCTATATAAACTTTATTACAATTTTCGTATTCTAATTTATAAACACTGCCTTTTTCATGCATATTAATTGTTTTATTATTGTTATTTAATATGTTTATTATTTTGTTATTAGTTTTGTATGCAATTTTGATATTTGTATTTTTATATAATTTGGTGATATTTTTTATATTTTGATATTAGATAGTAAAATAAATGAAATTATAAAAATATATGATAAAAATGGTTATTGGGTTCGCTATGTAGATGATGGAATGTATATATCAAATAATAATAATATAAATTTACCAAATATTTTGGATAAAATAAATAAAATTAATAATAAAATCAAATTTACTTATGAAATTGAAACAAATAATAAAATAAATTTTCTAGATTTAACAATAATAAGAAAAAATGAAAAAATTTGAATATATGATATACCGCAAACCAACTTTGACAAACCAAATTATACCAAATAATTCTAATCATCCATATAATCAAAAAATGGCTGCTTTATTTAATCTATTATATGGAATGAATAAAATACCCATGAATGAAGAAAATAAAATAAGAGAAAAAAACATAATTTATCAAATTGCATTAGAAAACGGTTATAAAAAGAGAACTGTTGACAAACTTAATTATAATATTTTTAATAAACAAAATAATTTAATTTGCAATAATAATAATAATAATACAATATGGACTACATTTTTATTTATAGGCCATGAAATAAAAAATATCACCAAATTATTTAAAAATACAAATATCAAAATTGCATACAAAACTAATAACAAAATAATAAACATAATAAATAACAATAATAAAACAATTAATATGCATGAAAAAGGGGTTTTTATAAATTAGAACGCGAAAATTGTAATGAAGCTTATATAGGTCAAACCAAGAAAAAAATAAAAGGAAGATATAAAGAGCATTTGAATGCCTACATTAATCCAGAAATATATAAATCAAATTTCGCAAATCATTGTATTAATAATAAGCACCAATTTCCAAATACAGAAAATATGAAACTTATAAAAGAAATTAATAAGGGATTAAGAATGAATATATATGAAGCATTCGAAATATATAAACACAATAATAATAACAAATTAATAAAAGAACAAATACAAATACATTCTACATTTGATACTATATTCAATGTATATGTGTTACAGCAACAAAATAAATTTGGCAATTTGTATAAATTTAGGAACAATTCTATTTCTAATTTAACATATGTTTTAGGCCTATAGCTTACATTATTGTAATTTCCATTCCTGATGATGTTGGTACTGTTTACCAACGAAAAGGTTTGAATATAAATTAATAAATATTCTTGTATTTGAATAACCTATGTTGTTTTAAATTATTAAACAAGAAAACGTATTATATGTATATATATATATATATATATATATATATATATATATATATATATATATAGAGAGAGAGAGAGAGAGAGAGAGAGAGAGCGAGAGAGAGATGATAGTTGTGTAATTAATCGGTTTTCTCAATACTTTTTGTTTATGTTTATTTGTTTCTATTTTATATTGTCCTGTGATTATTCATATTTATAAACATTTTACTCCCTTTACCTTACAATCACAGCATCGGTTTAAAAGATCAAAATACTATTACAATCAGAAATATTACCAACATAATAAAATAATTTTTTTAAAGACCTATAAATCAGTTTTTTGGACTCTAATTTATTTGTTCGTTTTTAAAAACAATGGAAGTCTGACGTAGGTAGTGCTAGTAACACTGTACGTTAAATGTGACTCTCCCTTATGAATCAAGATGAGTTGTAGAGCATCCAATTTAGAAGGTAAATAAATACGGGTATATATGTTGCCTGGTGGTCTACAAGATCCCGTCTGCAGCGCAATCTGCATTACAACAAGCCAAACTCATTCGTTCCCTTGATCTCAGAGTGGTAGTTCCGGCCAATGGAGAGAGATTTGCCTGAATGTGCTTTTCCCTAAGGACAGAAAATATATATATATATAAGCTACGTGTAGGGATATAAAAACATTCGTTATTCCTTATTTTTTCCACCCATAGTACTTACGTTGTGCATATTAATAGTATGAAAACAAAAACCCTATTTCACGTAAACAAGAAATTAAACGCGTAGTATCAACTTCCCTCCATAGGGAGCTCTCTTTAATTTGGCCAACTATGCCTACCTTAGCTTTCAGCAGTTGTGAAGTCTCAACTGAAAACAACATAAGTCGTAGCGTTAATGTAGAATTAATAGAAATTAAACGCATAGTACCACCTTTCATCCATAGAGAACACTTTAATTTGGTCAAAAATCCACACCTCAGCCTTGAGTAGTTGAAAACTCTCAGCTGAAAATATAAGGCGAAACTTTAATGCACCATTAAACTGAAATTAAATAAGTAGTACCAACTTCCCTCCATAGAGAGCTATCCTTAACTTGGCCAAATATCCGTACCACAGCCTTGAGTAGTTGAGAACTCTCAGCTGAAAATATTGGTCGTAACTTTAATGCAGCATTAAACTTAATTTAAATAAGTAGTACAAACATCTCTCCATAGAGAGCTCTCCTTAACTTGGACAAATATCCCCACCTCAGCCTTGAGTAGTTGAGAACTCTCAGCTGAAAATTAGGTCGTAACTTTAATGCAGCATTAAACAGAAATTAAATACGTAATACAAACATCCCTCCATAGAGACCTCTCCTTAACTTGACTAAATATCCCCACTTCAGCCTTGATTAGTTGAGAACTCTCAGCTGAAAAAATATGGCGTACCTTTAATGCAGCATTAAACTGAAATTAAATAAGTAGTACCAACTTCCCTCCATAGAGAGCTATCCTAAACTTGACTAAATATCCCCACCTCAGCCTCGAGTAGTTGAGAACTCTCAGCTGAAAAAATATGGCGTACCTTTAATGCAGCATTAAACTGAAATTAAATAAGTAGTACAAACATCCCTCCATAGAGAGCTCTAATTAAATTGGCCAACTAACCCCCCCTCAGCCTTGAGTAGTTGAGAACTCTCAGCTGAAAATATAGATCATAACCTAAATGCAGCATTAAACTGAAATTAAATAAGTAGTACAAACATGCCTCCAAAGAGAGCTCTCCTTAACTTGGCCAAATATCCCCCGTCAACCTTGAGTGGTTGAGAACTCTCAGCTGAAAATACAATTCGTAACTTTAATGCAACAAAAAACTGAAATTAAATAAGTAGTAGAAACATCCCTCCATAGAGAGCTCTCCTTAACGTCGCCAAATATCCCCACCTCAGCCTTGAGTAGTTGAGAACTCTCAGCTGAAAATATAGGTCGTAACTTTAAAGCAGCATTAAACAGAAATTAAATAAGTAGTACAAACATCCCTGCATAGAGAGCTCTCCTTAACTTGGCCAAATATCCCCACCTCTGCCATGAGTAGTTGAGAACTGTCAGCTGAAAATATTGGTCGTACTTTAATGCAGCAATAAACTCAAATTAAATCAGTAGTACAAACATCCCTCCATAGAGAGCTCTCCTTAACGTCGCCAAATATCCCCACCTCAGTCTTGAGTAGTTGAGAACTCTCAGCTGAAAATATAGGTCGTAACTTTAATGCAGCATTAAACTGAAATTAAATTAGTAGTACAAACATCCCTCCATAGAGAACTCTCCTTAACTTGGCCAAATAGCCCTACCTCAGTCTTGAGTAGTTGAGAACTCTCAGCTGAAAATATAGGTCGTAACTTTAATGCAGCATTAAACTGAAATTAAATTAGTAGTACAAACATCCCTCCATAGAGAACTCTCCTTAACTTGGCCAAATATCCCCACCTCAGTCTTGAGTAGTTGAGAACTCTCAGCTGAAAATATAGGTCGTAACTTTAATGCAGCATTAAACTGAAATTAAATCAGTAGTACAAACATCCCTCCATAGAGAGCTCTCCTTAACGTCGCCAAATATCCACACCTCAGCCTTGAGTAGTTGAGAACTCTCAGCTGAAAATATAGGTCGTAACTTTAATGCAGCATTAAACTGAAATTAAATTAGTAGTACAAACATCCCTCCATAGAGAACTCTCCTTAACTTGGCCAAATAGCCCTACCTCAGTCTTGAACACCCCAGTCTTTTAAGGCCAATACATAGCCTGTCCCATTAGCCTGTCAAGCTATAGTGCGTGAAGTCCCAACCAAGCTATTGGACAAGTCATACAAGGGCCAGAAGCAAGTTAAGGGCGAGAACACCCCAGCCTATTAAGGCCAATACATAGCGTGTCACACTAGACTGTCAAGCCTTAATAAGTGAAGTCCCAATGAAGCTATCGGCCAAGCCGTACAAGGGACGTAATCCAGTAGAAGGTCGAGAACACCCCAGCCTATTAGGCAATTACATATCGTGTCACACTGGACTGTCAAGCCTTAATACGTAAAGCAATAGGCCAACCCGTACAAAGCTGGAAGCCACATAAGGGCGAGAACACCCAGGTGTATGAAGGCCAATACATAGCGTGTCACAGTTGACTGTCAAGCCTTAGTATGGGATGTCCCAACCAAGCTATAGGCCAAGCCGTACAAGGGCCGGAAGCAAGGATAAGGGCAAGAACATCCAAGCCTATTAAGCCAATACACAGCGTGTCAAACTAGACTGCCAAGCCTTAATAAATGAAGTCCTAACCAAGCGTTAAGCAACCCCTACAACGCCTATTCGTGGCCCTATAAGTCTATTACGGCCATAACATAGTGTCACACTATACTGCCAAGCCTTAATAAGTGAAATCCTAACCAAGCTATAGGCTAAGCCGTACATGAGCCTGAAGCCAGGATAAGGGCGAGTACAGTTATCAGAGACGATACATAACGTTTCACACTAGACTGTCAAGCCCTAATAAGTTAAGTCCCAACCAACTTATAGGTCAACCCGTGTAAAGCCATAAGCCAGGATGAAGGCTAGAACACTCCAGTCATTAAAGGCCTATAAATTGCGTGTCACACTTGACCGTCAAGCCATAGTACATCAAGTCCCAACCAAGCTATAGGCCAGATAGCTTTGGTATGTATTTAATTAACTTTGAGCTCATACAATGGGAGCATCTGCACTGGAGTGAACACGACTGTTTCTATTTCAAAATTTAACACATCTTTGCTTAGCAACATTCTAACAATCAATTTGCCTTTTTTGGAAGTTTACAGAAATGTTCTGAGAATTTTTCCCTATCATTACTAACATATCCATCGTTAGATTTAATTAGTTTTAATTTAGTAAAAAGGAATATAAGCGTTTCTTGATAACTTTTATTCATTTTCATAAAATGAAATTTTTGTTTGTTGACCTCCGTCGCAGTTGGCCATTTTTTAAAAAAATTTATTTACTCACATATAAGAGGTAGTTTATTTATAGAAATTTTGACATCAATTTTTTTTATAAAATAATTTAACCTCCAACATAAAACAATTTGAACTGTGTAACACAAAGCAGGTTCAAAGTTTCTTAATCGATGTGTACTTTAAAATAGTTTTAAATGGAATTTCTCCTTTACAATTAATTGCATGGTTTTACCTTAATGGATAGGCTGACTATGGATAGAGAATATAAGAAAAGATGCATCTTTTCAAATATTTGCTTTAAGACTGTCACTTGTGTAGTCAGACATAAATAACTAATTGTACCCACACTAGCAAGACGGAGTGTTCATGAAGGAAATTAATGGGTAGTAGAATAGGTCTAGATGGAATTTTGACGGTAAAACAATATTAATGACATACCTTATATCTTCTCACCAAAATTAAACAATGTAAAAGGGTTTAATGTATGCAGATAGAGTAACGTATCTTCATAAATTATTAAGAATGTTTTGGTTTATAAAAATAAACATTTTATAGTTTTTTAAGAAGTATATTATATCTACACCTGAGGAGAATTTTGTGCATAACTAAAGAAATTGTGTGAAAAAGAGATGGTGATCTATAATTTTTAATTCTATCCATATCTTGTAATGCTTCATTATTGCAAAGATCCCTTCTCTTATAAACTCATATAAATCTTCAAGTACAGTAAAAGATTTCTAGTAATGGGGAAGTTGGCTCAGTGCCAAAGTACTGGATTTGAAATACGTAGTCATTCAGTTTGAATCTGACCGAAACATCGCTTTCAAAAAATTTGATTAATGAAAAAATGTTTGAAAGTACTATATTAAAACAATTGTCATCAACTACATGTTTAAAAAACTGTATTTGAACTAGATTGGATGAATAAAAATGTGTTTTATTAACGATTTAAACTTTGTACAACATATATTTAAGAAAGTGTGAACTAATAGAAGGAATTTAAATGAGTTATTTATGGTGTACATTTTCTACTAAAAATAAACGTACGATATGTTTTTAACGTAAAATAATTATTTAATGACTGACGAATATCTGAAAATATGACGGTTTTCTGAACAGAGTCACGTTATCTGAACAGAGACTGCAGGGATGCGTAAGTTTTACTCACGTCTTTGCAGTATATATCTGTCAGAGAAGCCTGGGACTTCGGGGTCACGTATTCAGACAGTTATTCAACCATGCATTTATCAAAACCTCCCCGGAGTTGCCATCTATTCTTTGTTTAACTTAGGTGTTGGAAAAAGGCATTTTAATTAACACTAAAGTTTATTTCAAATTATAGACAAATTTTTAAGAAGCGTATATATAAAAATGTATGGCAACTATCAATGTTTTCCCAACTCTGCAATGGGCTTTTTCTTTCCCTCACATATGTAGTTGTAACTCATTACTTTGTCTGTTATTTAGTAATAAATTTAATGTGGATTGTATCAATTTGTTAAAAGTATATTTATTATTTAGGATCAATTATACTTTTTAAATCATTATTTTTAAGCATTAAAGAAAAATATAATAGAATATTTATTACGCAAGAGTTTTAAAGCATTAACAATTGGGTAATTTCTATTTATGTATGTGGCGTGTATATAAATTGAAGCAGATTAATTATATTTATATATGTGGCTATTTTAGGCCTATTGGCTGAATGTGTTATTTAACAGAAAATCCATTCGAAAATGAGCATGTATATAAGCACTGCAGACTCAAACAGGCAACACGGCGCTGAGTAGGCCATCTAACGCCAATGCTAACCGTGGATGAGTGGTGTCATTAGTGAAATTAAGCTAATGAAAGGAAAGTCGAAAAAAGTTAAATAGCCTGCATCTTAGTTAGACCAATTCAATACCAACTTAAGGGCCTCGAGTTCTATCCCCGGAAGAAACAAATGATTGTTGTGGTTATCCGCTCTAAATGTACTCCATCTGTGAAAACGTCAAAATCTGGGATACCGATTTAAGGCATAGTCCTGGCCACATGGCCTTCATTGAATACCATATGTGTAAATATAGCAGCTCTAACCTGCTTCCTTAAATCGTGTCAATTATATAGAAGGTAGTTATATACTCGTAAAATTATACGCTCTTAAGTGTGTGTTCTTACAAGGACAGTATAATTTACTCAGTCCTTAGATGCAGCCACTTACTTTCTAATTTAAACGGAATATTCCAGCCGTTAAGAATCCAACTCTATTTCAATGATGCTTTTGTGTTTCTAGACTCGATGTTTTTTTAAGTTCACATACAGCTGATCCCCTAAGCATAGCTTACGCGGAAGAGGATCCATTGTCAGCTGATACATCTGTCATAGCAGCCATTACAAACATCTGATCAATACAGTTTGATTAATATATTAATATATAGACTTACAACGCTTCAATGTGCAATATTATGTTTCTTCTTGTTGGTTCTATGCTAATGAGTAATACACTCAAAAACTTTAACACTGATTGAATGAAAATGCTAGCATTTAAAATAATCCATTAGGAATTTATTTATTTAACGTTAATTATCTTTTTAATAACACTTGCCATTGTATTTACACAAAATTATATACTTCATGCCCTCATGAATACAATTGCATTATTTTAAAACTTACAAAGGTAAATACAAAAAAAATTCAAACTTTTAATAACTACCAGTGTATCAAACATACTTAAACAGTAAGAACTGACGATGGCGACACCGTAACCAAAACTAGCCTCTTTGGTAAATAATATCAAAGGTTTAGTAGATGTTTTCTTTATTTACCTTTTTTTATATTTATCTTCCTAGGTAATCTCTCTGTAGCAAATTTCTCCTTCGTCTTTAAAATCATTTCGCATTGAATAACCAAAATACAATACATTTAATCTCACACGAATATAAATTACATTCAATTACGTCATAACATATATATAGTAACAGTGTTTACGTCTGTTACGAGGTTTTTCCACTTTTCAATCAGTTTTAACAATGTCTTGAATTTTTCGTTTTTATACTTTCCTTTTTATAAACAATTTTATCGTAAAAAATTATTTTAAAAGAGTCTAGCTTTATTAAAAGAAAACATTTGTTAATGTCGGCAAGACGCCTGGAGGCAATCAAGATAAAACGATGTTGGCTAACTAAGAAATTTGCGTTTTATACCTGTACAAAACAGTTCTTGATTAGTGAACAAAGTTCCTGCACTAAGCAGTTTTTCTTTATAACACGCATTAAGAACAAATGTTATAACACTCAAATTAGAATGTATTGATCAAAAACCCTCAATCGTTTTTTGCATTGTTAATACCTTTTCGTCACTAAGAGGAGGTCTTTAAGACCTTCAACATGAGTTGACAAGGCTTCAGTGGTGCATTTAGGGAAGCCTTTACGGCTGTAGCCCCCCCACATTTAAACATGAACATGTGAAATTGTTTAAACTGTAAAATAACACTATAAACCTAAATTAAATTCCATTTCCTATGTTATACGTTCACTTCTAATTTAAATATACTTATTAACTAGTGGAATATGTTTGCAAATCCATATTATTCACTATAATACCGTGGTATAAAAATGTATTAAATACACCCACCCACAAAGTAATAAATACAGGTTTTTTATTGTAATTATATGGAAATTGAGGCTAATTAGTCATTGTATAATATCACAGACTAGGCCTATAACTATTTCCTTCAGAAAAAAGACGCTTAGAGTTACACTATAGCTACCATATTTCGTATTTTTTTCCCGCGATAAAGAACTCCACCTCCCCCACCCACCAACCCTTCTCACAATTTTCTTCAGGATCCGCCACTATAGGCTATCACTGTTCACAAAATATAACATCTACTAGAGAGTTTATAAAAACTTTTTTGAACAAGGAATTCGTGAGGAAGATGTTCGTAACGAACATTAAGAGCTACTGAGAATAACCAGTAATTATGAGTATTGTTTGTCATGACGCTGAGGATAGTTACTTGGTTATCGAAACGTATCTAAGAACAGAGCAAAAAAATATTTGTGGTTAGATTATTTTTTAGTATTGTTTATTACTGACAAAAAGATCGCAAATTAAATTCCAATATAATATTAAGAAGTGAAAATAATTATAAACAAGAAATATTAAAAAAAAAGATAAATAAAGTCAACTCCTATTGTGCTCAACAATGAAACATTTTATTTTACTTACTCTTTATTAAATTATTATAATTATTAAAAATAAACATTAGCTATGCAATAAGACATAAACTATAACATAAAAATTAGCTTTTTCATGAAACAATAAGTTTTGTCAATTATTTTGAGCCAATGGGGACTAACTATTGCATATCTTGCCCTTTTTGCGATACGTTATTCTCCCTTATAAAATTAAAATAAAATAATTAAATTTAATTAATGAAATAATATTTGAAAAAACAATGATAACATCAAGTGTCATCCAGTACAATTTTTTTTTTTAAATTGTACTTGAGTGATTCATAGAGAGTATTTTATTAACGATTGAAAAGTTGAACAAGATATATGTAAGGAGAGTGTGAACAGATAGAAGGAATTGCAAATACTTTTTACGGAAAGCTATAAGCACGTGAACCTACAAAATGTAAATATCAAGAAACCTTTGAGTAATAAGAACACGCTTTTACAGCTGTAGCAATTTACATAATTACCAGGATCTGCGTTAATGAGACAAAGACAGATAGCATTACATCAAAGGTTTTTACTTCCATTTAAAGTAGAATATTACGTTTTTCCATTCTGTTTGCATAGTTAGAGAAGCTGTCGCTAAAGGAATTTACGGCGTGTTACTACACCATTATCGGATATGTACAGTGAACTCAAATAGCTTACGTGTAAATGGCGTGTCAGCAGTGGCTAACGATCTAAGAGTGAAACTATATATGAATAAAGGTATCGAGTGCTTTAAACATCTAAAACCGAAGGGTTTGTCTTGTTTGTTTTGCTCTTCAAACATCGTTAGGTCGGTGGAATACAAAAGGTTGTAATGAGGTCAACTAGGCAGAATGAACTACACTAGGAACTTGCGTCGCGAATGCTTACTTTGAGAAGGATTAATCCTGCCGGAACAGGATTATACTTACAAACAGAAAGTTGTTACTTTGTATTTTAATTACAGTTTAGTTCAGCGAAGAATATAGTTGATCAACTCATTTTATATTATTTCATCTATTACTCCGTACTCTCTTAATACACGCGTATATATTGTTAAAATTTTCCATCGTTATTAAAATACTTTTGACTTCATCTACTCAAGTTCAAATATAATTTTATAAACTCTTATTGTATGACTCTTTACGCTAGTACATTTCTTCAAATATATTTTCGTTTATAAGATTTAATTAGTTAATTTTTTAAATTTTATATGGTAGTAAAACGTTTTACAAAAGGCGCAAGGTATGCGATATAATTACTCCATCCTATTTGAGTTAAAATAAGTGATAACATATGATTTTATAAAACAGCTGATTTTATATTATAGGTTATGTTGCGGTAGAACTGCTGTCTTAACGCATAGGTTATGTTACTTTATTTATATTATTTGTAACTATTGAAAAACTATTGAACTATTGAAACTAATGAAAAACAACTAAAATAAATATTTTCCTTGTTGACCAAAGTAGGATTTCACTTTAAAAAATGTATTTTTATATTACTTGTTAAAAACAACTAAAATAAATATTTTCCTTGTTGACCAAAGTAGGAATTCACTTAAAAAATGTATTTTTATATTACTTGTTAAAAACAACTAAAATAAATATTTTCCTTGTTGACCAAAGTAGGATTTCACTTTAAAAAATGTATTTTTATATTACTTGTTAAAAACAACTAAAATAAATATTTTCCTTGTTGACCAAAGTAGGAATTCACTTTAAAAAATGTATTTTTATATTACTTGTTAAAAACAACTAAAATAAATATTTTCCTTGTTGACCAAAGTAGGAATTCACTTTAAAAAATGTATTTTTAAATTACTTGTTAAAAACAACTAAAATAAATATTTTCCTTGTTGTTCAAAGTAGGATTTCACTTTAAAAATGTATTTTTATATTACTTGTAAAAACAACTAAAAAAATTTTTTCTCTGTTGACCAAAGTAGGAATTCACTTTTAAAAATGTATTTTTATATTACTTGTTTCCATTAATGGATGATGACATTAATCAATGATCATTGACTAATTAAATAAAATACCAAGTACTTCTCTCGTAAGAGACGGAATTTTCTCTGCATTCACTAAAATACTGTGAAATGTCACCTCCAAATGTACACGTTCTCGTTCTATGAAGGGGAAGTGATTGCATGTAGTCCTCTCACGTAGAGAGTGGTGGGTGGAAGGGTGCGAAGGGTAGTTTTATTAGATTTATTCCGGTGGAATCTTGAAGCAACCCAGCGCAAAAAAGGCGAGTTACAATAAAATCGTTTTATTCCACTTATTTTCTTTTACTTACGTAATAGTTATTGCCCCACCTTAGCCGGGTAAACCGAGCATTACAGACATTTGTATATGTTATAAAACTAGAATAATTATATGAAGGATGAAAGATAGTTCTTACACAAGTTACGTCTTCAAAACATAATCTAGGCGTCTAGGATGATATAATTTTACCAAGTAATATTAGCTAACTATTCTGTTTGCATAGTTAGAGAAGCTGTCGCTAAAGCAATTTACGGCGTGTTACAACACCATTATCGGATATGTACAGTGAACTCAAATAGCTTACGTGTAAATATCGTGTCAGCACTGGCTAACGATCCAAGAGTGAAACGATATATGAATAAAGGTATCGAGTGCTTTAAACATCTAAAAACGAAGGGTTTGTCTTGTTTGTTTTGCTCTTTAAACATCGTTAGGTCGGTGGAATAGAAAAGGTTGTAATGAGGTCAACTAAGCAGAATAAAATGCACTAGGAACTTGCGTCAGGAATGCTAACTTTGAGAAGGATTAATCCTGCCGAAATAGGATTATACTTAAAAACAGAAAGTTGTTATTTTGTATTTTAATTACAGTTTAGTTCAGCGAAGAATATAGTTGATCAACTGATTTTATTTAATTTCATCTATTACTTCGTACTCTCCTAATATACGAGTATATATTGTTAAAATTTTCAATTGTTATTAAAATACTTTTGACTTCATCCACTAAGTTCAAATATAATTTTATAAACTTTTATTGTATGACTCTTTATGTTAGTACATTTTTCATATATATTTTCATTATTAAGATTTAATTAGTTATTTTTTTTAATTTATATGGTAGTAAAACGTTTTTACAAAAGGCGCAAGGTATGCGATATAATTACTCCATCCTATTTGAGTTAAAATAAGTGATAACATATGATTGTATAAAACAGCTGATTTTATATTATAGGTTATGTTGCGGTAGAACTGCTGTCTTAACGCATAGGTTATGTTACTTTATTTATATTATTTGTAACTATTGAAAAACTATTGAACTATTGAAACTAATGAAAAACAACTAAAAAAATTTTTTCTCTGTTGACCAAAGTAGGAATTCAGTTTAAAAAATGTATTTTTATATTACTTGTTTCCATTAATGGATGATGACATTAATCAATGATCATTGACTAATTAAATAAAATACCAAGTACTTCTCTCGTAAGAGACGTAATTTTCTCTGCATTCACTAAAATTACTGTGAAATGTCACCTCCAAATGGACACGTTGTCGTTCTATGAAGGGGAAGTGATTGCATGTAGTCCTCTCACGTAGAGAGTGGTGGGTGGGAGGGTGCGAAGGGTAGTTTTATTAGATTTCTTCCGGTGGAATCTTGAAGCAACCAATCGCATAAAAGGCGAGTTACAATAAAATCGTTTTATTCCACTTATTTTGTTCTAGTTACGTAAATGTTATTGCCTCGCCTTAGCCGGGTAAAACGAGCAGTACAGACATTTGTATATGTTATAAAACTAGAATAATTATATGAAGGTTGAAAGATAGTTTTTACTGACGTTACGTCCTTAAAACATAATCTAGTGGTCTAGGATGATATAATTTTACCAAGTAATATTCACTAAAAGGATATGACAAATGGGAAGTGGGTAAAATGAAGAGAGTGAAACAAAAGGACTGTTTGAGGAACACGGAGAGAGAGTAGAACATAGAGACAGAATAGCAAAGCGTGAGAGATAGACAGGGGGAGAGAAAGAGTGAAATCCAGACAGACGAAAAGGTTGTGAGAGATTGCCTGGGAAAATAATTATTATTTATTCAATTAATAAAGTATAAAAACTTGAGGTTTCCAGGTAATTCGATTTGTAAATCTTCATGTTCAAAGTCTAAGGCCCCTTGGCACTGAGCTTTAACTTTCTTGAGTTGAATTTCTAAAAGGTGTGTAAATTTTAGAGAAAAAGTGTTTTATTTATATTCTAAACTTATATTGCTTTTTAAGCTTACATGCTTTTACACACAGTTACAACGTTTTTACTAATATTTTATTTACTTAAAACAACTGTAGACGTTTGTTGAACGTTTGGCTACAGACTAGACGTCCAAATAAAAATAAATGAAAGGAAAATAAAATAGATAAACAAGTAATATTTCAAAATTGTTTGTTAAAGTCAATTTTTTATCACGTAAACAAAGAAAAATTTTACTTTAGTTACTTTTTATAAATAACGTGAATAAAGTAGCATGGCCTATGCGTTAAAACAGCAGCTCTACAACACAACTTATAACATAAAATCAGCTGTTTTATGAAATCATATGTTATCACTTATTTTAAGTCGAAATAACTCTATTCCATGTCTTGTTCCTTTTGGTAAAATGTTTTTCTCCCATATAAAAATAAAATAATTCATTAAATTCAATTAATGAATTAATAATTGAAACACAATTACTGTCTTAGCAGTAAGTCAAGTCAATTGTTTACATCGACTTGAGAAAAACTAGTAAGATGTTTGCTCTATTAAACTTTACATCTATGAATCAGTCGGGACAATAAATTATTCATTCGAACGAGATTAGCTCATAATACAATCAGTAATATACGCGTCAAACAGATATTTAAATGTATTGTAACGAGGAAGACATCCGTAGGACATAGTACTCGACAGCGTTACAAGTCCCTTCACTCTTGAGGCGTCACAACAGCCCAACTTTCTCGTAGATAGACCTGGAACCTTCTAGAAGTAAAGCGGATAGAAATGACTAGACATTGCTAATATCTGCAAGACGATTTATAAAGGGCTTGTTAAACGTTAATAGTCGGTGTTATGTAACGTAATAAAGCGAGTAATAGCCTTAGAGACAGAGTAAAGACTGTGCATGTTAAATTGAAATATATTATTATAGAACTCTCTACTCATTATTAGATATTATTAAACCCATTTCATAACAGTGTTATAAATTCCAAGCTTAAAAATAGTATCAGCAATAAAAGTGTGTAAATGAAAAAATAGTTATTAAGTATAAATTGCTATATAAACTATTGAACCCCTTTAAGAACGGAACAACTTGTATCAAGGTTAGACGATAAGTAATATCAATTCATTTACACAGCAATCTCATGTTACAAAATTTAACATGTCTGCCAAACATTTCTAAAATTTCATAAAACGCTTGAACGCCTCACAAAGTTTGAATACCTCATTACACTCTATATATATTTGCACGATGATAACATCTTCAATATTTCGTGAAAACGTTATTGCGTGTGAAGACAGCTCTAGTCAGTTCCTCCAATAACGCCAACACGTTGCCAGAGGAGTTGCGACCCGGGTGGTGTCGCTTACAGACGGATTTTCGATATTTCAACCGTATGATTTACGTATCGTTCCGGACCAAGCGAGACCTTATAAAGTCGTTATAACTTTATCTAGTTCAGTTCTTCTTGAAAGTTGTTTTTATCGCAAAAAACTTTTGTAAGATAAACTTATTTTTACGCCAAGTTCCGAGCTAAGGACGGGAAAAGGAAATCTGAAAAGAATCGAGTTATGTAAATTTCTTGACGAAACTTGCTTTGATTTTCCCGATCCTTTTACAGTTAATTGTTTATTTACACCTTAGAGTCAATCTATAACAAATTGTAACTAAGCATGAACGTATTCTGCAAAGAGTTCAAGAGATGTTTATGTTGAGTGTCATTTAAGAAATGTCGTAAACTTCAATAGTGAATTTTATCTCTGGAAAGTCAGATAAATCAATTATTTTAGTTAAATTAAAGACTACATACCACAACTCGTAAAAATAAATTATCCTTAAAATAAAGGCAAATATAACTCCTAAGCCTTGATACATCGAATTACCACTTTAGTAATCATATTTGAAAATTGCTTATAAGTAAATGCTCTCTGTAAATGCCTCTGTGTAACAAAATCACATTCTAGTGGGTTAAACATAAATTGATTCGGATTACACAATGGTTACAATATTAAACATTGAACAAGACTTACAATTATATATATATATATAAATATAAAATACGTTTTCTTGTTTAATAATTTAAAACAACATAGGTTATTCAAATACAAGAATATTTATTATTTTATATCCAAAGCTTTTCATTGGCAAACAGTACCAACATCATCAGGAATGTTGTATATATATATATATATATATATATATATATATATATATATATATATATATATAATATGTTTTCTTCTTTAATAATCTAAAACAACATAGGTTATTCAAAAACGTGAATATTATTTATTTATATTCAAAGCTTTTCGTTGGTAAACAGTACCAACATCATCAGGAATGAAAATTAAAATAATCAATTATTGTAATTTTCATTCCTGATGATGTTGGTACTGTTTACCAACGAAAAGCTTTGAATATAAATTAATAAATATTCTTGTATTTGAATAACCTATGTTGTTTTAAAATAAATATATATATATATATATATATATATATATATATATATATATATATATATTTTAAAAACAACACAGGTTATTCAAATACAAGAATATTTATTATTTTATATCCAAAGCTTTTCGTTGGCAAACAGTACCAACATCATCAGGAATGAAAATTACATTATTGTAATTTTCATTCCTGATGATGTTGGTACTGTTTGCCAACGAAAAGCTTTGGATATAAAATAATAAATATTCTTGTATTTGAATAACCTGTGTTGTTTTTAAATTATTAAACAAGAAAACGTATTTTATATTTATATATATATATATATATATATATATATATATATATATATACAGTGTATGATCTGTTTAAAATAATATTTATTTACAGTGTATGGTTGATCTGTAAAATAAAATTTATCTGCAGTGTATGATTTATCTTTAAATAAGATTTATCTACAGTGTAAGATTTTTCTTCAAAATAAAATTTACCTACACTGTATGATTTATATTCAAAAAAAGATGTATCTACTGTGTATGATTTACCGAAAATAAGATTTATCTACAGTGTATGATTTACCTTTAAAAAAAGGTTTATCTACTGTGTATGATTTACCCAAAATAAGATTTATCTACAGTGTATGATTTACCTTTAAAATGAGATTTATCCATACTCCACGATTTATCTTTAAAATAACCTACAATGAACGTTTTATTTGCCTAGTAGTTTTTATATTCCGTGGCATTTCTGCATATGATTCAGGATTTTAGTGCCAGATTTATGTAACTTTTATCTTGAATGTAATATTTGTTTTTATATTTTAAGGTGAGACTTTCGTTTGTTTTCACTCGAAAACATTAACAAAAGCGCGAACGGAGTCATAAAATAGCGGACATAAGCTCTGCTTAATCGCCTTTGCGTTTATTGGCCACGCTCACTGCTTACCTTACGTTTGCGGCTTTATCCTATACGGTGGCTATAAATAATAACTTAGCATTCCTGGCCAGAAGTATTGCTGCATGTTGTGCGATAAAATATAAATGCTTTCCATTACAAGATTGCTTGTATCGGGTAACTGTGTTTTATTCCAATGGGACGTAAGCTCTTTCCGTTCGTCTTTTTTTATGCAAAATTTCCATAAACCTTACAAGAAAATATAGTTTAGTTTTACTCATTTCTTGTGTTTGCTCATCTATGTTGAGAATATATCATGTAATTTGGAAACATTATTTTTCAACAGAATAATTTTACGTTTTAGTAATTATTTTGGAAAAATAACAGTTTAGGCCTCATTGGCTATGAATGGAATATCTTTAATTTCCCTGATATTTACTCCTAATCTTTTAATTTTATCAAGTATCTTATTCTATTATTTTAAAGGAGGTTTTCTTCGTATAGTTTTAACCATTTTTTTTTTTTTTAATTAGCCCTAGATCTTTTATAAAGGCCGCTAAAATTAAAATAAAAAATGGTACTGAATTGTTTCTTTTAATACTGTATATGTGACTTTTATAGCGATTTCAATATAACCTTGAAACTAGGAAATGAAGGCGCGAGAAAGACGTTTTTGTATTAGTTGTTAGAGGAAATATTTTCAGGACAAAGTATTTTCTTCATTTTTTGTCTTCAGGAGAAAATATTTACCCAATTCTGTGTAGATTCATATTATTCTGCTGGAAAAATATTAAAATTCTAAATTTTTTTTACAAAACATGTTATAAAATTTTTTGCAAATTGCTTATTTATTTAATGTTTTTTTTACTATAACTATGACAATAACATTAAAACTGCGATTTAACTGATAACCCGCGAAGATTGTTTAATTCCGTTTATAGCATAAAGGACGGTTCATTTGGCGGAGTGCCAAAGGAATAGGTTGCGAGACATAGCAAGAGACTTGTCTAGTCGATGCGCAATGGCGTACTTGACACTTTTTGTACAGAGTTATACATTAGGCCTGCAAGTCAGTGTTTGTGGAACCTCCCTGATATAAGTAACGGTCCGTCACATTCACTCTCCCTGGATGCGAGAAAGCGGTAAACAGTTACTTCACTCTCCACCTTCACTACTCGACGAACTCCTTGTCTGCGCATCTCTAATGTCTTACTATATCTCGGGGGTTATACTACTCATAGATCACTAGCCAACCTAAAAACATCAATCCAATACCAGCGCACTGAACTACGGTCTGCTTATAATGGTGCCATCTGTACTTACCGTACCTGTGTGTGGTCTGCAAATGCACTCAGTCTACCAACTGTGCGAGGAAAGTTTACAAAAAAATTCTTGAAAGTAGTTTAAGATCAATGATGTTTCTTTAAGTAACGAAGATCAATGATTTTGGTTCTGCACTATTCATGATCTCAAGCATATGCAATCTACTAAATGAATTGCCTCTAACTCTGGCAACTCTTCCATATTCCTATCGTTAGTAGAGGTCAAGTAGGTGATATCATGCTCCTGAATGAAGATCATTAGGTAACGAGTTTGCTCTCTTCAATTCAGAAGGCACTCTAAAGGGTCTATAACCTGAAATGTTCTTTTATATTATATTGTTTTACTAAATTCCTTGTAGCTTTCTGTGAAAGTACATTGCAAAGTTCGGAACCTATTGGCTGTAGATCATGTTTATTTAAGTATTCCCCAAATTTACTTTGATATATTTCTTTTGTACTCCGATTGTTCTTAGTCACACATGTTACCTAATTCTCTCCTCCCCCTCTCTCACTCTCTTATATTCTCTTTCCCCTTCCTTCATTCTCTCTCTCTTTCCCTCCCTCCCTCCTTTTCTGTCTTACTCTCTCTCTCTCTCTCTCCCACTTATTATCCCTTACTCTCACTAATTTCTGAAGACAGTAACTACCAACTTCCATAAAGAATCGTAACACTCTTGGTGCAACCAGTCATAGTCTGCAATAAGCAGTGTTTCAGCAACAGTGGTAAATACAAAAATAAAGTAGAGTGATCTGGGAATGGATATGATTTTTTAATGAATGTTATTAATTGAAGCCTAGAAATTGTTAATAAGTAAAACACTTGGATTACTTAGTTTATGTCACAGAATAACAAACTTTCCTAAACAATTTGTCTATTCCGATTTTAGGATTGGATTGGGCGACAAAATGTGCCTTGTAAATGTAACACTATAGAGTATTGAACAAACTAAACTGTCAGAGGCAACCTGGTGAAGCGAACTTTTGGTGAATCCAAGGCGTCGTGTGTGTCCATAACTTTCTGACAGATACAAAACATAGATAGTCTACATCATTCTATAGAGTAATTTTTATTAGAGTATTGCTGTAATTATAACTCAAGACTTTACTTAATAATTATATCCACGGATTTTTGAAGAAAATATAAAATTTTCTCTTAATTTACTGAATAATTACATCAAAATTATTATTTTTTGTAAAGGCAATGAAATGTTTGGATCGTCAAGAGTGTAAATAAACAACCATTTCTATAAAGAAAACATACTTCTTTCTTTAGAGAACTATTGCTTCGTGATAAGTTCTTTTATTTCCCATAGAGCTTGTCTATGTTTAAAATATCCATCAATGTTACATATGGAGGAGAATTGCATATATCCATGGGATAAAGGCTCTAAATAGTAGCTCTGCCAGAAATTCCTATTGGGAGGTAGTAGCTGAGGGAGGGGATTGGGACATTCTGAAATGAGAGGGAACTAACTTGGATAACGTAAAATATTAAATGTCATTTTGTACCACTCAAAGCTTAAAACTACACTCGGGAAAGACAATATGATATTTTTTTAAATTTAAATAAATTCCAAATTGAAATAGTACTCAACGAGTAATTCATTTTGGAAAAATATAGTATATATAGTGTAATATAGTATAAAGTAATTGATAGGTGTGAGACCCTGCACAAGTAAGACGTGATTGCCCCATTAATCCTGCCTACAATCACTCCCCAATCCCTACTAAGAGAGTATACCATTGATGTGTAATATAAAACGAAAATAATAAGTTAAAATAAATTATTTGTGACCATTCCTATCAATGGCGCACTAAAGCTAGTGTTCCAAGACCAAAAAATTAAAAGTTATAAATAAATTAAAAAATCAATAATGAAGATTATATATTTTGACTGCAATTTAGGTGTAGGGTAATATGAACGACATTAGAAAATATCATTGGCCATACTTGTAAAATGAATTCCCCGAATCAGAGCTTCCTCTAATGAACGGACTGTAAAATACTTCTTCTAAACGTATTTATTCTAATATAACTAACATATAATTAACTATTTTCAAGGTTGAATTGTACCCGTCTGTTTAAAAAAATATCATAACAAGAGGAGCAGTCAAACAGTTTTAGTAACATTGTCCATATTTCGGTTTAAATAATTTACAGAATTATTCTGAGACGTTTATAAAAAACCGAATTAACTTATACCAATAAACATCCAATATATGTGCGACAGTTTGATTTGTTTTTGCTGTCCATGGTCTTAGAATTTAGACCGTAATTAGAAAATGTTGTTTAATTATTATCATTTTGGGAATAGCAAAAAAAGACAACTTCAATGAATGTCAATGGCTCAGGAATCAAAATATAGAAGCACCCAAGGTGCTCATCAAAAAATATTAAATAACCTACTATACTATGACCTAAAATCACAAATTTAGTCTTAATTTGAGTCTTTTGTAGTGATGTAAATGCAAAAACATGAGTTTTAGAATGGTAAAATTTGCAATAATTTCTACGAGGGGTGAATCACCAGGCTTTTCGTTGCAGTTCTGGCCCCCTGCTTGACAAAATCCTGGGTGCGCCACTGATTGCTATGATTGTTTTTGCACATACAATCCCTAGGTGACGCAAACCGACGATATTTACCTTGTGTGTATGATTTAAGGAGGCACATTGCCGTCAGAGATATCACGTATGATATAAACACTACCAATCATCGCTCTCAAGGCATTAGCAATGTTCGACGATAGATTAGGGTGTGCTTGGAACTTGATACCCTTTATTCACAAGATATAAGGTCTTCAAGAATAATTATACTGGTTGAAATCCGAAATTAACAAGGTATTGTTTGACCAAGCATAACTCGATCATTCAAAATCCAAATTTACAAAAGATTTACATATATGAAACACTTAGTTTTGTTCTAGTCTTTAAAGCACAATTCTTAAAGCTCCAATATAGGCTGAGGCTCCATCCAAGCTGAGACTAATGTTTTTGAAGACCATTGTAAAGTCATTTCGCTATTCGTCCTTTATGACGTAATTTAACAATTCTACAAAAACTAGGTAAACTTTTATTGTATGTAATTTCTCTCAGAGCCCTTGCCATTTGCCATTTTTAGGACAAATATTCTTGTTAGCTTTTATAATTCAGGCTGTTCTTACTTTTGTTTCTTATAGCCCTTTTCATTTGCCATTTTAAGGATAAATATTCTTGTTAGTTGTATAGCTCGGGCCGTTCTTACTTATGCTTCTTATAGCCCTTTCCATTTGCCATTTAAGGATAAATATTCTTGATAGCTTGTATAGCTCAGGCCGTTCTTACCTATGTTTCTTATAGCCCTTTTCATTTGCCATTTTAAGGATAAATATTCTTGTTAGTTGTATAGCTCAGGCCGTTCTTACCTATGCTTCTTATAGCCCTTTTCATTTGCCATTTTCAGGATAAATATTCTTGTTAGCTTGTATAGCTCAGGCCGCGTTCTAACTTATGCTTCTTATAGCCCTTTCCATTTGCCATTTAAGGATAAATATTCTTGATAGCTTGTATAGCTCAGGCCGTTCTTAAATATTTTTCTTATAGCCCTTTCCATTTGCCATTTTAAGGATAAATATTCTTTTTAGTTGTATAGCTCAGGCCGTTCTTAACTATTTTTCTTATAGCCCTTTCCCTTTGCCATTTTAAGGGTAAATATTCTTGTTAGCTTGTATAGCTCAGGCCTTTCGTACCTATGTTTCTTAGAGCTCTTTCCATTTGCCTTTTTAAGGATAAATATTCTTGTTAGCTTGTATAGCTCGGGCCGTTCTTAACTATTTTTCTTATAGCCCTTTCCATTTGCCATTTTAAGGATAAATATTCTTTTTAGTTGTATAGCTCAGGCCGTTCTTAACTATTTTTCTTATAGCCCTTTCCCTTTGCCATTTTAAGGGTAAATATTCTTGTTAGCTTGTATAGCTCAGGCCTTTTGTACCTATGTTTCTTAGAGCTCTTTCCATTTGCCTTTTTAAGGATAAATATTCTTGTTAGCTTGTATAGCTCGGGCCGTTCTTACCTATTTTTCTTATAGCCCTTTCCATTTGCCATTTTAAGGATAAATATTCTTGTTAGCTTGTATAGCTCGGGCCGTTCTTACCTATTTTTCTTATAGCCCTTTCCATTTTCCATTTTAAGGATAAATATTCTTGTTAGCTTATATAGCTCAGGCCGTTCTTACCTATGTTTCTTATAGCCCTTTCCATTTGCCATTTTAAGGATAAATATTCTTGTTAGCTTATATAGCTCAGGCCGTTCTTACCTATGTTTCTTATAGCCCTTTCCATTTGCCATTTTAAGGATAAATATTCTTGTTAGTTGTATAGCTCAGGCCGTTCTTACTTATGTTTCTTATAGCCCTTTCCATTTGCCATTTTTAGGAAAAATATTCTTGTTAGTTGTATAGCTCAGGCCGTTCTTACTTATGTTTCTTATAGCCCTTTCCATTTGCCATTTTTAGGAAAAATATTCTTGTTAGTTGTATAGCTCAGGCCGTTCTTACTTATGTTTCTTATAGCCCTTTCCATTTGCCATTTTTAGGATAAATATTCTTGTTAGTTGTATAGCTCAGGCCGTTCTTACTTATGTTTCTTATAGCCCTTTACATTTGCCATTTTTAGGATAAATATTCTTGTTAGCTTGTATAGCTCAGGCCGTTCTTACCTATGTTTCTTATAGCCCTTTCCATTTGCCATTTTTAGGATAAATATTCTTGTTAGTTGTATAGCTCAGGTCGTTCTTACTTATGTTTCTTATAGCCCTTTCCATTTGCCATTTTCAGGATAAATATTCTTGTTAGCTTGTATAGCTCAGGCTGTTCTTACCTATTTTTCTTATAGCCCTTTCCATTTGCCATTTTTAGGATAAATATTCTTGTTAGTTGTATAGCTCAGGCCGTTCCTACTTATGTTTCTTATGGCCCTTTCCATTTGCCATTTTTAGGATAAATATTCTTGTTAGCTTGTATAGCTCAGGCCGTTCTTACTTATGTTTCTTATAGCCCTTTCCATTTGCCATTTTTAGGATAAATATTCTTGTTAGTTGTATAGCTCAGGCCGTTCTTACCTATGCTTCTTATAGCCCTTTCCATTTGCCATTTTCAGGATAAATATTCTTGTTAGCTTGTTTAGCTCAGGCCGTTCTTACCTATTTTTCTTATAGCCCTTTCCATTTGCCATTTTTAGGATAAATATTCTTGTTAGTTGTATAGCTCAGGCCGTTCTTACTTATGTTTCTTATAGCCCTTTCCATTTGCCATTTTTAGGAAAAATATTCTTGTTAGTTGTATAGCTCAGGCCGTTCTTACTTATGTTTCTTATAGCCCTTTCCATTTGCCATTTTTAGGAAAAATATTCTTGTTAGTTGTATAGCTCAGGCCGTTCTTACTTATGTTTCTTATAGCCCTTTCCATTTGCCATTTTTAGGATAAATATTCTTGTTAGTTGTATAGCTCAGGCCGTTCTTACTTATGTTTCTTATAGCCCTTTACATTTGCCATTTTTAGGATAAATATTCTTGTTAGCTTGTATAGGTCAGGCCGTTCTTACCTATGTTTCTTATAGCCCTTTCCATTTGCCATTTTTAGGATAAATATTCTTGTTAGTTGTATAGCTCAGGTCGTTCTTACTTATGTTTCTTATAGCCCTTTCCATTTGCCATTTTCAGGATAAATATTCTTGTTAGCTTGTATAGCTCAGGCTGTTCTTACCTATTTTTCTTATAGCCCTTTCCATTTGCCATTTTTAGGATAAATATTCTTGTTAGTTGTATAGCTCAGGCCGTTCCTACTTATGTTTCTTATGGCCCTTTCCATTTGCCATTTTTAGGATAAATATTCTTGTTAGCTTGTATAGCTCAGGCCGTTCTTACTTATGTTTCTTATAGCCCTTTCCATTTGCCATTTTTAGGATAAATATTCTTGTTAGTTGTATAGCTCAGGCCGTTCTTACCTATGCTTCTTATAGCCCTTTCCATTTGCCATTTTCAGGATAAATATTCTTGTTAGCTTGTTTAGCTCAGGCCGTTCTTACCTATTTTTCCTATAGCCCTTTCCATTTGCCATTTTTAGGATAAATATTCTTGTTAGTTGTATAGCTCAGGCCGTTCTTACTTATGTTTCTTATAGCCTTTTCCATTTGCATTTTTAAGATAAATATTCTTGTTAGCTTGTATATCTCATGCCGTTCTTACCTATGTTTCTTATAGCCTTTTCCATTTGCCATTTTAAAGATAAATATTCTTGTTAGTTGTATAGCTCAGGCCGTTCCTACTTATGTTTCTTATGGCCCTTTCCATTTGCCATTTTTAGGATAAATATTCTTGTTAGCTTGTATAGCTCAGGCCGTTCTTACTTATGTTTCTTATAGCCCTTTCCATTTGCCATTTTTAGGATAAATATTCTTGTTAGCTTGTTTAGCTCAGGCCGTTCTTACCTATTTTTCTTATAGCCCTTTCCATTTGCCATTTTTAGGAAAAATATTCTTGTTAGTTGTATAGCTCAGGCCGTTCTTACTTATGTTTCTTATAGCCCTTTCCATTTGCATTTTTAAGATAAATATTCTTGTTAGTTGTATAGCTCAGGCCGTTCTTACTTATGTTTCTTATAGCCCTTTCCATTTGCCATTTTTAGGAAAAATATTCTTGTTAGTTGTATAGCTCAGGCCGTTCTTACTTATGTTTCTTATAGCCCTTTCCATTTGCCATTTTTAGGAAAAATATTCTTGTTAGTTGTATAGCTCAGGCCGTTCTTACTTATGTTTCTTATAGCCCTTTCCTTTTGCCATTTTTAGGATAAATATTCTTGTTAGTTGTATAGCTCAGGCCGTTCTTACTTATGTTTCTTATAGCCCTTTACATTTGCCATTTTTAGGATAAATATTCTTGTTAGCTTGTATAGCTCAGGCCGTTCTTACCTATGTTTCTTATAGCCCTTTCCATTTGCCATTTTTAGGATAAATATTCTTGTTAGTTGTATAGCTCAGGTCGTTCTTACTTATGTTTCTTATAGCCCTTTCCATTTACCATTTTTAGGAAAAATATTCTTGTTAGCTTGTATAGCTCAGGCCGTTCTTACCTATGTTTCTTATAGCCCTTTCCATTTGCCATTTTTAGGATAAATATTCTTGTTAGCTTGTATAGCTCAGGCCGCGTTCTAACTTATGCTTCTTATAGCCCTTTCCATTTGCCATTTAAGGATAAATATTCTTGATAGCTTGTATAGCTCAGGCCGTTCTTAAATATTTTTCTTATAGCCCTTTCCATTTGCCATTTTAAGGATAAATATTCTTTTTAGTTGTATAGCTCAGGCCGTTCTTAACTATTTTTCTTATAGCCCTTTCCCTTTGCCATTTTAAGGGTAAATATTCTTGTTAGCTTGTATAGCTCAGGCCTTTCGTACCTATGTTTCTTAGAGCTCTTTCCATTTGCCTTTTTAAGGATAAATATTCTTGTTAGCTTGTATAGCTCGGGCCGTTCTTAACTATTTTTCTTATAGCCCTTTCCATTTGCCATTTTAAGGATAAATATTCTTTTTAGTTGTATAGCTCAGGCCGTTCTTAACTATTTTTCTTATAGCCCTTTCCCTTTGCCATTTTAAGGGTAAATATTCTTGTTAGCTTGTATAGCTCAGGCCTTTTGTACCTATGTTTCTTAGAGCTCTTTCCATTTGCCTTTTTAAGGATAAATATTCTTGTTAGCTTGTATAGCTCGGGCCGTTCTTACCTATTTTTCTTATAGCCCTTTCCATTTGCCATTTTAAGGATAAATATTCTTGTTAGCTTGTATAGCTCGGGCCGTTCTTACCTATTTTTCTTATAGCCCTTTCCATTTTCCATTTTAAGGATAAATATTCTTGTTAGCTTATATAGCTCAGGCCGTTCTTACCTATGTTTCTTATAGCCCTTTCCATTTGCCATTTTAAGGATAAATATTCTTGTTAGCTTATATAGCTCAGGCCGTTCTTACCTATGTTTCTTATAGCCCTTTCCATTTGCCATTTTAAGGATAAATATTCTTGTTAGTTGTATAGCTCAGGCCGTTCTTACTTATGTTTCTTATAGCCCTTTCCATTTGCCATTTTTAGGAAAAATATTCTTGTTAGTTGTATAGCTCAGGCCGTTCTTACTTATGTTTCTTATAGCCCTTTCCATTTGCCATTTTTAGGAAAAATATTCTTGTTAGTTGTATAGCTCAGGCCGTTCTTACTTATGTTTCTTATAGCCCTTTCCATTTGCCATTTTTAGGATAAATATTCTTGTTAGTTGTATAGCTCAGGCCGTTCTTACTTATGTTTCTTATAGCCCTTTACATTTGCCATTTTTAGGATAAATATTCTTGTTAGCTTGTATAGCTCAGGCCGTTCTTACCTATGTTTCTTATAGCCCTTTCCATTTGCCATTTTTAGGATAAATATTCTTGTTAGTTGTATAGCTCAGGTCGTTCTTACTTATGTTTCTTATAGCCCTTTCCATTTGCCATTTTCAGGATAAATATTCTTGTTAGCTTGTATAGCTCAGGCTGTTCTTACCTATTTTTCTTATAGCCCTTTCCATTTGCCATTTTTAGGATAAATATTCTTGTTAGTTGTATAGCTCAGGCCGTTCCTACTTATGTTTCTTATGGCCCTTTCCATTTGCCATTTTTAGGATAAATATTCTTGTTAGCTTGTATAGCTCAGGCCGTTCTTACTTATGTTTCTTATAGCCCTTTCCATTTGCCATTTTTAGGATAAATATTCTTGTTAGTTGTATAGCTCAGGCCGTTCTTACCTATGCTTCTTATAGCCCTTTCCATTTGCCATTTTCAGGATAAATATTCTTGTTAGCTTGTTTAGCTCAGGCCGTTCTTACCTATTTTTCTTATAGCCCTTTCCATTTGCCATTTTTAGGATAAATATTCTTGTTAGTTGTATAGCTCAGGCCGTTCTTACTTATGTTTCTTATAGCCCTTTCCATTTGCCATTTTTAGGAAAAATATTCTTGTTAGTTGTATAGCTCAGGCCGTTCTTACTTATGTTTCTTATAGCCCTTTCCATTTGCCATTTTTAGGAAAAATATTCTTGTTAGTTGTATAGCTCAGGCCGTTCTTACTTATGTTTCTTATAGCCCTTTCCATTTGCCATTTTTAGGATAAATATTCTTGTTAGTTGTATAGCTCAGGCCGTTCTTACTTATGTTTCTTATAGCCCTTTACATTTGCCATTTTTAGGATAAATATTCTTGTTAGCTTGTATAGGTCAGGCCGTTCTTACCTATGTTTCTTATAGCCCTTTCCATTTGCCATTTTTAGGATAAATATTCTTGTTAGTTGTATAGCTCAGGTCGTTCTTACTTATGTTTCTTATAGCCCTTTCCATTTGCCATTTTCAGGATAAATATTCTTGTTAGCTTGTATAGCTCAGGCTGTTCTTACCTTTTTTTCTTATAGCCCTTTCCATTTGCCATTTTTAGGATAAATATTCTTGTTAGTTGTATAGCTCAGGCCGTTCCTACTTATGTTTCTTATGGCCCTTTCCATTTGCCATTTTTAGGATAAATATTCTTGTTAGCTTGTATAGCTCAGGCCGTTCTTACTTATGTTTCTTATAGCCCTTTCCATTTGCCATTTTTAGGATAAATATTCTTGTTAGTTGTATAGCTCAGGCCGTTCTTACCTATGCTTCTTATAGCCCTTTCCATTTGCCATTTTCAGGATAAATATTCTTGTTAGCTTGTTTAGCTCAGGCCGTTCTTACCTATTTTTCCTATAGCCCTTTCCATTTGCCATTTTTAGGATAAATATTCTTGTTAGTTGTATAGCTCAGGCCGTTCTTACTTATGTTTCTTATAGCCTTTTCCATTTGCATTTTTAAGATAAATATTCTTGTTAGCTTGTATATCTCATGCCGTTCTTACCTATGTTTCTTATAGCCTTTTCCATTTGCCATTTTAAAGATAAATATTCTTGTTAGTTGTATAGCTCAGGCCGTTCCTACTTATGTTTCTTATGGCCCTTTCCATTTGCCATTTTTAGGATAAATATTCTTGTTAGCTTGTATAGCTCAGGCCGTTCTTACTTATGTTTCTTATAGCCCTTTCCATTTGCCATTTTTAGGATAAATATTCTTGTTAGCTTGTTTAGCTCAGGCCGTTCTTACCTATTTTTCTTATAGCCCTTTCCATTTGCCATTTTTAGGAAAAATATTCTTGTTAGTTGTATAGCTCAGGCCGTTCTTACTTATGTTTCTTATAGCCCTTTCCATTTGCATTTTTAAGATAAATATTCTTGTTAGTTGTATAGCTCAGGCCGTTCTTACTTATGTTTCTTATAGCCCTTTCCATTTGCCATTTTTAGGAAAAATATTCTTGTTAGTTGTATAGCTCAGGCCGTTCTTACTTATGTTTCTTATAGCCCTTTCCATTTGCCATTTTTAGGAAAAATATTCTTGTTAGTTGTATAGCTCAGGCCGTTCTTACTTATGTTTCTTATAGCCCTTTCCTTTTGCCATTTTTAGGATAAATATTCTTGTTAGTTGTATAGCTCAGGCCGTTCTTACTTATGTTTCTTATAGCCCTTTACATTTGCCATTTTTAGGATAAATATTCTTGTTAGCTTGTATAGCTCAGGCCGTTCTTACCTATGTTTCTTATAGCCCTTTCCATTTGCCATTTTTAGGATAAATATTCTTGTTAGTTGTATAGCTCAGGTCGTTCTTACTTATGTTTCTTATAGCCCTTTCCATTTACCATTTTTAGGAAAAATATTCTTGTTAGCTTGTATAGCTCAGGCCGTTCTTACCTATGTTTCTTATAGCCCTTTCCATTTGCCATTTTTAGGATAAATATTCTTGTTAGCTTGTATAGCTCAGGCCGTTCTTACTTATGTTTCTTATAGCCCTTTCCATTTGCCATTTTTAGGATAAATATTCTTGTTAGCTTGTATAGCTCAGGCCGTTCTTACCTATGTTTCTTATAGCCCTTTCCATTTGCCATTTTTAGGATAAATATTCTTGTTAGTTGTATAGCTCAGGCCGTTCTTACCTATGTTTCTTATAGCCGTTTACATTTGCCATTTTTAGGATAAATATTCTTGTTAGCTTGTATAGCTCAGGCCGTTCTTACTTATGTTTCTTATAGCCCTTTACATTTGCCATTTTTAGGATAAATATTCTTGTTAGTTGTATAGCTCAGGCCGTTCTTACTTATGTTTCTTATAGCCCTTTACATTTGCCATTTTTAGGATAAATATTCTTGTTAGCTTGTATAGCTCAGGCCGTTCTTACCTATGTTTCTTATAGCCCTTTCCATTTGCCATTTTTAGGATAAATATTCTTGTTAGTTGTATAGCTCAGGTCGTTCTTACTTATGTTTCTTATAGCCCTTTACATTTGCCATTTTTAGGATAAATATTCTTGTTAGCTTGTATAGCTCAGGCCGTTCTTACTTATGTTTCTTATAGCCCTTTACATTTGCCATTTTTAGGATAAATATTCTTGTTAGTTGTATAGCTCAGGCCGTTCTTACTTATGTTTCTTATAGCCCTTTACATTTGCCATTTTTAGGATAAATATTCTTGTTAGCTTGTATAGCTCAGGCCGTTCTTACCTATGTTTCTTATAGCCCTTTCCATTTGCCATTTTTAGGATAAATATTCTTGTTAGTTGTATAGCTCAGGTCGTTCTTACTTATGTTTCTTATAGCCCTTTCCATTTGCCATTTTCAGGATAAATATTCTTGTTAGCTTGTATAGCTCAGGCTGTTCTTACCTATTTTTCTTATAGCCCTTTCCATTTGCCATTTTTAGGAAAAATATTCTTGTTAGTTGTATAGCTCAGGCCGTTCTTACCTATTTTTCTTATAGCCCTTTCCATTTGCCATTTTTAGGAAAAATATTCTTGTTAGTTGTATAGCTCAGGCCGTTCTTACTTATGTTTCTTATAGAACTTTCCATTTGCCATTTTCAGGATAAATATTCTTGTTAGTTGTATAGCTCAGGCCGTTCTTACTTATGTTTCTTATAGCCCTTTCCATTTGCATTTTTAAGATAAATATTCTTGTTAGCTTGTATATCTCATGCCGTTCTTACCTATGTTTCTTATAGCCTTTTCCATTTGCCATTTTAAAGATAAATATTCTTGTTAGTTGTATAGCTCAGGCCGTTCTTACTTATGTTTCTTATAGCCCTTTCCATTTGCCATTTTTAGGAAAAATATTCTTGTTAGCTTGTATAGCTCAGGCCGTTCTTACCTATGTTTCTTATAGCCCTTTCCATTTGCCATTTTTAGGATAAATATTCTTGTTAGTTGTATAGCTCAGGTCGTTCTTACTTATGTTTCTTATAGCCCTTTCCATTTGCCATTTTCAGGATAAATATTCTTGTTAGCTTGTATAGCTCAGGCCGTTCTTACCTATGTTTCTTATAGCCCTTTCCATTTGCCATTTTTAGGATAAATATTCTTGTTAGTTGTATAGCTCAGGCCGTTCTTACTTATGTTTCTTATAGCCCTTTCCATTTGCCATTTTTAGGAAAAATATTCTTGTTAGTTGTATAGCTCAGGCCGTTCTTACTTATGTTTCTTATAGCCCTTTCCATTTGCCATTTTTAGGATAAATATTCTTGTTAGTTGTATAGCTCAGGCCGTTCTTACTTATGTTTCTTATAGCCCTTTACATTTGCCATTTTTAGGATAAATATTCTTGTTAGCTTGTATAGCTCAGGCCGTTCTTACCTATGTTTCTTATAGCCCTTTCCATTTGCCATTTTTAGGATAAATATTCTTGTTAGTTGTATAGCTCAGGTCGTTCTTACTTATGTTTCTTATAGCCCTTTCCATTTGCCATTTTCAGGATAAATATTCTTGTTAGCTTGTATAGCTCAGGCTGTTCTTACCTATTTTTCTTATAGCCCTTTCCATTTGCCATTTTTAGGATAAATATTCTTGTTAGTTGTATAGCTCAGGCCGTTCCTACTTATGTTTCTTATGGCCCTTTCCATTTGCCATTTTTAGGATAAATATTCTTGTTAGCTTGTATAGCTCAGGCCGTTCTTACTTATGTTTCTTATAGCCCTTTCCATTTGCCATTTTTAGGATAAATATTCTTGTTAGCTTGTTTAGCTCAGGCCGTTCTTACCTATTTTTCATATAGCCCTTTCCATTTGCCATTTTTAGGATAAATATTCTTGTTAGTTGTATAGCTCAGGCCGTTCCTACTTATGTTTCTTATGGCCCTTTCCATTTGCCATTTTTAGGATAAATATTCTTGTTAGCTTGTATAGCTCAGGCCGTTCTTACCTATGTTTCTTTTAGCCCTTTCCATTTGCCATTTTTAGGATACATATTCTTGTTAGTTGTATAGCTCAGGCCGTTCTTACTTATGTTTCTTATAGCCCTTTCCATTTGCCATTTTTAGGATAAATATTCTTGTTAGCTTTTATAATTCAGGCCGTTCTTACTTATGTTTCTTATAGCCCTTTCCATTTGCCATTTTTAGGATACATATTCTTGTTAGTTGTATAGCTCAGGCCGTTCTTACTTATGTTTCTTATAGCCCTTTCCATTTGCCATTTTTAGGATAAATATTCTTGTTAGCTTTTATAATTCAGGCCGTTCTTACTTATGTTTCTTATAGCCCTTTCCATTTGCCATTTTTAGGATAAATATTCTTGTTAGCTTGTATAGCTCAGGCCGTTCTTACTTATGTTTCTTATAGCCCTTTCCATTTTCCATTTTAAGGATAAATGTTCTTCTTAGCTTTTAAAATTCAGGCCGTTCTTACTTATGTTTCTTATAGCCCTTTCCATTTGCCATTTTAAGGATAAATATTCTTATTAGAGTGTATGATTCAGGCTTTCCATTTGCCATTTTCTCCCCTTCCAAGTACCAGATAGTCATTTATTTATATCCGGGGAACATTGTTGTCTATGGAAAAATGAAATAATAAAAATAAGTGTGTAACAAAAACAAGGAAATGTATAAACCTACACAGCAAGACCTAAATACACTAGCCTATTAGTATGTGAAGCAAGACTTAGCAGATATAAAGTGTAATTTTTATATGGTAATCTAAAATCAACGACGGTTAGCGCTGCTTTCTCGTGGTAGTCGTTTCTTTAGTGAAAAAACACGGTGAAATATATTCTTTATTGCAATGTTTAAAAAACATACATTACCTACCTTTGGCATTCACAACAATGGATGCCCATTGTACGGACAAAGGGGAAAGAAAGGGCATTTTTGTGTTGAAGAATCTGTCCTGGTTTCAGGGAATCCTAAATGCTAGCAATAACGTATTTCGCATAAAAACAAACGACAGCTTCTCCTTTAAGCGAAGCCGTTACGTCTAACAAAATCTGGTGTAATACCGTGCTTTTTGTGAGAATTCCAAGAAACGTAGCTGTTTATATATAACATTGTATAACTGTTATTTATTTATCCCAGATACTATTGCAATGTTTATTTATTCTTTATCAATTTACTTATATATGTTTTGTTTTGTTCCTAGATTGAACAATAAATCGTTTTGAATTTACGCTGTGAAGAATACGTTTCCCCAGGTGTTCAGGTTAGTCATTTAAAAGTTTTTTTACGTAGGCTACTTTATTGATTCTAAAATATTTTAAAAAATATACTACATTTTAGGTTTATACTACTACTGTTTGTCATTTATAAATGTTCCAATTTTAGGAAAAAACCTTCATTCATTTATAGATACGTTTACTTTTATTGAAGCAGTGTTTGTGTTACAAGGAGAGAGCTGTTAGTCACTACTTCTTACCGTTAGCTCGCTTCTTGTGTCTCCAGCTTGTGTACCTAGCCCTTGCTTCTCAACACGTTGTAAAGGGTTTCTTATTTTATACTAATATTTGCAAATATCTTTTACTTTGCATTTTAATTTACAATAATTGCTTTCAGTGTCCATATCAGATCTAGCATTTTCATTTGAAGTAAAGAGATGTGATCGCCACAAGTCTTTTTTTCCAAATATGTAACCATTACGTAATTGGTACTCGTATCTAAACCAGGGTTCATGTTGTTGTGCTTGAGCGGGTCGCATTGATCAAGGCCCGCATCTGAACCTGGGATAATTCAATTATTCCGTTATGGCCTGTAGTCAAGTACAAAATGATAACGCTGGGTTGGACCGCTGCAAGCGAGTTGTTCAGTCTAGTATAATCAACTTGAAAATATTTGTATACCCTTCGATAAGAGACAAAAACATTTTTTTATCATAAACACCGCAACAAACAAATATCCTCTAGTGCTCTATTAAAATAAATCTATTGGTCTGTTACAGTATTAATGTTGGGATTGAAGTTATTGCTTTATCCATCTGCCCCGTCCATAAACCTACTTATATTACACTGTTTTAGGTAGACAGACTTCTCGTTATTTGACATTAATTGCCTTAATCCTTTAGTGCTCAAACAGTTTAATTAGGAACTTTATCCCTAAGTAGTACGTGAAACTATATTACTCTTTCTTCATACTATCCTTCTTGTGTAATCCTCGCTAACCTACAAAGGTAATCTTTATTTTATTAGGCGACAATTTGCAGTATTACTCTCAAATTTTTCTTGCATTTTCTCCCATCTCGCCCCATATAAACGTCACTTAGCCTTCTCTATTTTTATTCAAACTAATTTTCTTCAAAAACTCAAGAACCCCATTTCGTTCTATAAAAACGTTTTCCAGCTCTGTAGATGTATTTGTCGTTAATGTTCCTTGAATCGTCTTCAGAAATCTGTGGGAAACGTTAAAATCCCGAAAACAACTTGAGGATATATTTTTGTTCTTGTACAACTTTAAATTATTTACTACACAATGTTACATCTTCAGAAGGTTAGAGGTGTGAGGCAGCGGTTTTTTTATTGTTATTGTTTAAATACGAATAGATCAATAAGCCGCTGCAAATTTGTTTTGCGTTTTAAATTGTATACAGTGCGTTCGAAAGGTCTCTCCGCAACACTCGATGTAGGTGTCTCGATTTATTGTTTATATTTTTTCCTGTGTACTTGCCCAATATTACAGATATTAAAGGTCCCACATGTTGCCACAGTCCATACAGCGTGGTTGTATCGGAAATTCCTTATTTGGTATGAACGAGAATGCTTACAATCGCAGGAATTATTTTAAGGTTAATGTTGAGAAACTTTTTGAACGCAAAGTATTGTCAAACTTTGTTGCTCATAAAAGTGTTTTCTTTTCTTCAACCGCATTTTTGTCTCTTCCTACAAACGTATTCTGTAAAGCCTTCCAAGCAACTTTCTAAAATAGACCCGCTTTCTGGATAGCTTGCTCTTGTAGGTTATATCTCTATCAACCAGACTTTCTACAGATTAAAACCTGCTTCGGAAATATCTTCTCTGTAATCGGCAATTCTCCTGTGACCTTTTTTTGTCTAATGTTGATCATTTCTGAGCCGTAGAGTTGGACGGAAAATGGCAGCCTACAATACTTGCCATAAAAGCTTGTAAGTGATACTCACTACCAAATCCTTGCAATTATTGTTTATTTTTCATTTATATTTTATGTAATCGATTCGTCCAACTACTTAATCTTTTTAACTCTCTCAACTTATAGTTGCCCAAACGTCGGTACTCTTATTGCTTTAGTTTTACGTTTATATGATATGTACGAAATAGCAGACATCTTCGCCTCTATCTAAGGTTAAGCAGACTGTGAAATTTTGCGCTGATTTTATATCAGTTGCAATAAATATAAATTTAAAAACTGTATGCTTTCATTCCTACTCTTATTAACCGCAAACCAACTCGTCCTTTATCGTCATTTGCTCTGGGAATATCACCCGTTCACATTTACTTCCGCTTAATCCTGCAAATATTTTATTTATACATATTTGGAAGGAGTTTTTTACTATTGGGGGTGTTTAATTAGACAGGGGTGTAGTTGAAATTCAGATTCCTTTGTGTTGCCTTTACATTATTTTTTATTTTAAATATTGTTTCTATCAACCCTCTGTCCTAACAAATTATGTTTAACAGATTTATACAAGTAAATAGACATATACCGAAATTAAAAACCAACATTTAGGTGACCAACTTTTTGGGCCTTTTAATTCCAAACATAAATACGCATCCATTAGTTATTTTCCAGCACGTGAAAACGCATGCAATCCATTAATAACACGAGCAGGATTAAAGGATTTTTACAACAATCGATCACTCTAGCTGCGGTGCATGTCGTTGTAACACAGTGTTTATAATAGGATTTGAAAGGATTACTACTTTCAGACAGTGTTCCTAGTTGAATGTGAATTCCCGACAGATGGGTTCCAGTTAATTTTGTTTTTTGTTTAGTGGGCAGAGAATGAATTGGCCCACTGAATATAGTATGTCAGACACGATACTTGTCTACCTGTCCTTTAGAGAAAGAGAGAGAGAGAGAGAGAGAGAGCATTATCTGGCCCACACAAGACCTTTACGTTCCTCAATATTCATTTTAATCATTTCCGTCGTCGGAAATAGTCTTGTACTGTAAATTTATTGCCCGTCCGTAATGTTTTTCAGCTTTGTCTCATTATAAAAAAGTCTTTCTTCTGAAAACGTAAACAGGTAGCAATGTATTATGACTTCCCAGCCTAACCTTACACTCATAACTTACACTCATTGTACGTATAACAAACTTGAGACTGTAATAAATTCGTAAGCTTTCCACACATACATCCTTGAGCAAGTGCAAGTGTGAGAGCTTGAGATTCTATTATGTCTCCGTGAGCTTTCCACACCTGCTCCTTAACTATATTGTATGATATAGTATGCTTGTATCACGTTTGAGACTCGACTATGATACCGTGAGCTTTCTACACCTACTCCTTAACTATATTGTATGATATAGTATGCCTGTATATCGTGTGAGACTCGACTATGACTCCGTGAGCTTTCTACACCTGCACCTTAATTATATTGTATGATGTAGTATGCCTGTATCACGTTTGAGACGGGACTATGGCTCCGTGAGCTTTCTACACCTGCTCCTTAACTATATTGTATGATATAGAATGCTTGTATCACGTATGAGACTCGACTATGATACCGCGAACCTTCTACACCTGCTCCTTAACTATATTGTATGATATAGTACGCTTGTATCACGTTTGAGACTCGACTATGACTCCGTGAGCTTTCTACACCTGCTTCTTAACTATATTGTATGATATAGTATGATTGTATCACGTTTGAGACTCGACTATGGCTCCGTGAACTCTCCACACCTGCTCCTTAACTATATTGTATGATACAGTATGCTTGTATCACGTTTGAGATTCGACTATGACTCCGTGAGCTTTCCACACCTGCTCCTTAACTATATTGTATGATATAGTATGCTTGTATCACGTTTGAGACTCGACTATGACTCCGTGAGCTTTCTACACCTGCTCCTTAACTATATTGTATGATATAGTACGCTTGTATCACGTTTAAGACTCGACTATGACTCCGTGAGCTTTCCACACCTGCTCCTTAACTATTTTGATGATATAGTATGCTTGTATCACGTTTGAGACTCGACTATGGCTCCGTGAGCTTTCTTCACTTGCTCCTTAACTATGTTGTATGATATAGTATGCTTGTATCACGTTTGAGACTCGACTATGGCTCCGTGAGCTTTCTACACTTGCTCCTTAACTATGTTGTATGATATAGTATGCTTGTATCACGTTTGAGACTCGACTATGGCTCTGTGAGCTTTCTACGCCTGCTCATTACCTATATTGTATGATATAGTATGCTTGTATCACGCTTAGGACTCGACTATGGCTCCGTGAGCTTTCCACATCTGCTCCTTAACTATTTTGTATGATATAGTATGCTTGTATCACGTTTGAGACACGACTATGACCCCGTGAGCTTCCCACACCGGCTCCTTAACTTTATTGTTTGATATAGTATGCTTGTATCACGTTTGAAACTCAGCTATGACCCCCCCGGAGCTTTCCACACCTGCTCTTTAACTATATTGTATGATATAGTATGCTTGTATCACGTTTGAGACTCAACTATGGCTCCGTGAGCTTTCTACACCTGCTCCTTTTTATATTGTATGATATAGTATGCTTGTATCACGTTTGAGATTCGACTATGGCTCCGTGAGCTTTCTACACCTGCTCCTTAACTATATTGTATGATATAGTATGCTTGTATCACGTTTGAGACTCGACTATGGCTCCGTGAGCTTTCCACACTTGCTCCTTAACTATGTTGTATGATATAGTATGCTTGTATCAGGTTTGAGACTCGACTATGGCTCCTTGAGCTTTCTACACCTGCTCCTGAACTATATTGTATGATATAGTATGCTTGTATCACATTTAAGACTCGACTATGGCTCCGTGAGCTTTCCACACCGGCTCCTTAACTATATTGTTTGAGATAGTATGCTTGTATCACGTTTGAGACTCCACTATGACCCCGGAGCTTTCCACACCTGCTCCTTAACTATATTGTATGATGTAGTATGTCTGTATCACGTTTGAGACGGGACTATGGCTCCGTGAGCTTTCTACACCTGCTCCTTAACTATATTGTATGATATAGTATGCTTGTGTCACGTTTGAGACTCAACTATGGCTCCGTGAGCTTTCTACACCTGCTCCTTAACTATATTGTATGATATAGTATGCTTGTATCACGTATGAGACTCGACTATGATACCGCGAACCTTCTACACCTGCTCCTTAACTATATTGTATGATATAGTACGCTTGTATCACGTTTGAGACTCGACTATGACTCCGTGAGCTTTCTACACCTGCTTCTTAACTATATTGTATGATATAGTATGATTGTATCACGTTTGAGACTCGACTATGGCTCCGTGAACTCTCCACACCTGCTCCTTAACTATATTGTATGATATAGTATGCTTGTATCACGTTTGAGATTCGACTATGATACCGTGAGCTTTCTACACCTGCTCCTTACCTATATTGTATGATATAGTACGCTTGTATCCCGTTTGAGACTCGACTATGACTCCGTGAGGTTTCTACACCTGCTCCTTAACTATTTTGTATGATATAGTATGCTTGTATCACGTTTGAGACTCGACTATGGCTCCGTGAGCTTTCTACAGTTGCTCCTTAACTATATTGTATGATATAGTATGCTTGTATCACGTTTGAGACTCTACTATGACTCCGTGAGCTTTCTACACCTGCTCCTTAACTATATTGTATGATATAGTACGCTTGTATCTCGTTTAAGACTCGACTATGACTCCGTGAGCTTTCCACACCTGCTTCTTAACTATTTTGATGATATAGTATGCTTGTATCACGTTTGAGACTCGACTATGGCTCCGTGAGCTTTCTACACTTGCTCCTTAACTATATTGTATGATATAGTATGCATGTATCACGTTTGAGACTCGGCTATGGCTCCGTGAGCTTTCTACGCCTGCTTCTTAACTATATTGTATGATATAGTATGATTGTATCACGTTTGAGACTCGACTATGGCGCTTTGAGCTTTCCACATCTGCTCCTTAACTATTTTGTATGATATAGTATGCTTGTATCACGTTTGAGACACGACTATGACCCCGTGAGCTTTCCACATCTGCTCCTTAACTATTTTGTATGATATAGTATGCTTGTATCACGTTTGAGACACGACTATGACCCCGTGAGCTTTCTACACCTGCTCCTTACTATGTTGTATGATATAGTATGCTTGTATCACGTTTGAGACTCGACTATGGCTCCGTGAGCTTTCCACGCCTGCTCCTTAACTAGATTGTATGATATAGTATGCTTGTATCACGTACGAGACTCGACTATGGCTCAGTGAGCTTTCCACACCTGCTCCTTAACTATATTGTATGATATAGTATGCTTGTATCACGTTTGAGACTCGACCTTGGCTCCGTGAGCTTTCCACTCTTGCTCCTTACCTATGTTGTATGATATAGTATGCTTGTATCAAGTTTGAGACTCGACTATGGCTCCGTGAACTTTCTACACCTACTCCTTAACTATATTGTATGATATAGTATGATTGTATCACGTTTGAGACACGACTATGATACCTTGGGCTTTCCACACCTGCTCCTTAACTATATTGTATGATATAGTACGCTTGTATCACGTTTGAGACTCGATTATGACTCCGTGAGCTTTCTACGCCTGCTCCTTAACTATTTTGTATGATATAGTATGCTTGTATCACGTTTGAGACTAGACTATGACTCCGTGAGCTTTCTGCACCTGCTCCTTAACTATACTGTATGATATAGTACGCTTGTATCACGTTTGAGACTCGACTATGACTCCGTGAGCTTTCTACACCTACTCCTTAACTATATTGTATGATATAGTATGCTTGTATCACGTTTGAGACTCGACTCTGACTCCGTGAGCTCTCTACACCTGCTTCTTAACTATATTGTATGATATAGTATGATTGTATCACGTTTGAGACTCGACTATGGCTCCGTGAACTTTCCACACCTGCTCCTTAACTATATTGTATGATATAGTATGATTGTATCACGTATGAGACTCGACTATGATACCGCGAAACTTCTACACCTGCTCCTTAACTATATTGTATGATATAGTATGCTTGTATCACGTTTGAGACTCGGCTATGACTCCCTGAGCTTTCTACACCTGCTCCTTAACTATATTGTATGATATAGTACGCTTGTATCACGTTTGAGACTCGACTATGACTCCGTGAGCTTTCCACACCTGCTCCTTAACTATTTTGATGATATAGTATGCTTGTATCACGTTTGAGACTCGACCATGGCTCCGTGAGCTTTCTACACTTGCTCCCTAACTATATTGTATGATATAGTATGCTTGTATCACGTTTAAGGCTCGACTATGGCTCCGTGAGCTTTCCACGCTTGCTCCTTAACTATGTTGTATGATATAGTATGCTTGTATCACGTTTGAGACTCGACTATGGCTCCGTGAGCTTTCTACACCTGCTCCTTAACTATTTTGTATGATATAGTATGCCTGTATCACGTTTGAGACACGACTATGACCCCGTGAGCTTTCCACACCGGCTCCTTAACTATATTGTATGATGTAGTATGCCTGTATCACGTTTGAGACTCGACTATGGCTCCGTGAGCTTTCTACACCTGCTTCTTAACTATATTGTATGATATAGTATACTTGTATCACGTTTGAGACTCAACGATGGCTCCGTGAGCTTTCTACACCTGCTACTTTTTATATTGTATGATATAGTATGCTTGTATCACGTTTGAAATTCGACTATGGCTCCGTGAGCTTTCCACGCCTGCTCCTTAACTATATTGTATGATATAGTATGCTTGTATCACGTTTGAGACTCGACTCTGACTCCGTGAGCTCTCTACACCTGCTTCTTAACTATATTGTATGATATAGTATGATTGTATCACGTTTGAGACTAGACTATGGCTCCGTGAACTTTCCACACCTGCTCCTTAACTATATTGTATGATATAGTATGATTGTATCACGTATGAGACTCGACTATGATACCGCGAAACTTCTACACCTGCTCCTTAACTATATTGTATGATATAGTATGCTTGTATCACGTTTGAGACTCGACTATGACTCCCTGAGCTTTCTACACCTGCTCCTTAACTATATTGTATGATATAGTACGCTTGTATCACGTTTGAGACTCGACTATGACTCCGTGAGCTTTCCACACCTGCTCCTTAACTATTTTGATGATATAGTATGCTTGTATCACGTTTGCGACTCTACCATGGCTCCGTGAGCTTTCTACACTTGCTCCCTAACTATATTGTATGATATAGTATGCTTGTATCACGTTTGAGGCTCGACTATGGCTCCGTGAGCTTTCCACACTTGCTCCTTAACTATGTTGTATGATATAGTATGCTTGTATCACGTTTGAGACTCGACTATGGCTCCGTGAGCTTTCTACACCTGCTCCTTAACTATTTTGTATGATATAGTATGCCTGTATCACGTTTGAGACACGACTATGACCCCGTGAGCTTTCCACACCGGCTCCTTAACTATATTGTATGATGTAGTATGCCTGTATCACGTTTGAGACTCGACTATGGCTCCGTGAGCTTTCTACACCTGCTCCTTAACTATATTGTATGATATAGTATGCTTGTATCACGTTTGAGACTCGACTATGACTCCGTGAGCTTTCTACACCTGCTCCTTAACTATATTGTATGATATAGTATGCTTGTATCACGTTTGAGACTCAACTATGGCTCCGTGAGCTTTCTACACCTGCTCCTTAACTATGTTGTATGATATAGTATGCTTGTATCACGTTTGAGACTCAACTATGGCTCCGTGAGCTTTCTACACCTGCTCCTTAACTATATTGTATGATATAGTATGCTTGTATCACGTTTGAGACTCGACTATGACTCCGTGAGCTTTCTACACCTGCTCCTTAACTATATTGTATGATATAGTATGCTTGTATCACGTTTGAGACTCGACTATGACTCCGTGAGCTTTCTACACCTGCTCCTTAACTATATTGTATGATATAGTATGCTTGTATCACGTTTGAGACTCAACTATGGCTCCGTGAGCTTTCTACACCTGCTCCTTAACTATATTGTATGATATAGTATGCTTGTATCACGTTTGAGACTCGACTATGACTCCGTGAGCTTTCTACACCTGCTCCTTAACTATATTGTATGATATAGTATGCTTGTATCACGTTTGAGACTCGACTATGACTCCGTGAGCTTTCTACACCTGCTCCTTAACTATATTGTATGATATAGTATGCTTGTATCACGTTTGAGACTCAACTATGGCTCCGTGAGCTTTCTACACCTGCTCCTTAACTATATTGTATGATATAGTATGCTTGTATCACGTTTGAGACTCGACTATGACTCCGTGAGCTTTCTACACCTGCTCCTTAACTATATTGTATGATATAGTATGCTTGTATCACGTTTGAGACACGACTATGGCTCCGTGAGCTTTCTACACCTGCTCCTTAACTATATTGTATGATATAGAATGCTTGTATCACGTTTGAGACTCAACTATGGCTCCGTGAGCTTTCTACACCTGCTCCTTAACTATGTTGTATGATATAGTATGCTTGTATCACGTTTGAAATTCGACTATGGCTCCATGAGCTTTCTACACCTGCTCCTTAACTATATTGTATGATATAGTATGCTTGTATCACGTTTGAGACTCAACTATGATATCGTGAGCTTTCTACACCTGCTCCTTAACTATATTGTATGATATAGTATGCTTGTATCACGTTTAAGACTCGACTATGGCTCCGTGAGCTTTCCACACCTGCTCCTTAACTATATTGTATGATATAGTATGCTTGTATCACGTTTGAGACTCAACTATGACTCCGTGAGCTTTCCACACCTGCTCCTTAACTATATTGTATGATATAGTATGCTTGTATCACGTTTGAGACTCAACTATGACTCCGTGAGCTTTCCACACCTGCTCCTTAACTATATTGTATGATATAGTATGCTTGTATCACGTTTGAGACTCAACTATGACTCCGTGAGTTTTCCACACCTGCTCCTTAACTATATTGTATGATATAGTATGCTTGTATCACGTTTAAGACTCGACTATGGCTCCGTGAGCTTTCCACACCTGCTCCTTAACTATATTGTATGATATAGTATGCTTGTATCACGTTTGAGACTCAACTATGACTCCGCGAGTTTTCCACGGCTGCATCCATAACCATAATGTATGAACTATTGTACGTGTAAAAACCTTGAGATTCTACTGTGACTTTACTGTGACTCCGTGAGCTTTTTAGACATACATCAATGAAGAACCGAATTATAATATAATAATTGTACAAAAATCTTCTACGAAATAGAACGTTCCAAATTATAACGTTAACTAGTCACTTATATTTTTTATGTTAACTATTTTGTTGCAAAAGCTTTTTTGAGGTATAAAGATTTTCGTTATATGGAAATATCTTGGTACACTTGAAACATGTTTGTGTCGTAAGTAATGTTATAAAAACAATTTCATTAAAAATAAAAGGATATTATAACATTTTAGAAAAAAATAAAACCAAAGATTTTCAGTATTTTTTTAAAAATTATTACTTGAAACTAAATTAGGTGTATCATATTTGGCTCTTTAATTTAACTCTTCGTTATTAATAATTGTGAAATGTAAGGGAAGTTTAGGATAAATAACTTTACGTTTTCTAATGTGGATTG